>LR990098.1:4762152-5233855 GCA_905147235.1 Erynnis tages | reverse complement strand
TTTATAATTTTGTTCAGCAGTCCAAATTATTTGTTTATTTTAATATTTTTTTTATTCGAACTCATCGGCTATGCAATGTGCCACCCATACATAACTAAAACTTTTTGTTTAAAAATTAATGTAATTTTAAATTTTTTTGTGTAAAAAATGTACTAAAAATTGCTGAGTTATCAATTTTGTTCAACAGTCTAAATTATTTATTTATTTTAATGTTTTAGCTAATCGAACTCATCGGCTATGCAATGTGCCACCCATTACTGGGCAAAGAGAAAAAAGCAGGAGAAAAAACTTAACTTAGTTATTTATATGTGCGTTACAACAGAAGAAGGGACTTATTGAAAGGAGAATAGAGTTTTGTGGGTTATGTAGTGATCTGGATGGAGTGTAGGTAAGTGTTGCCTCATGTCTACTATCATGATCCACATGGTAGTTCAGTAATTGGATCCGTTGTTTTTAATCATTGGCGACACTCAAAGTCCAACTCAAACCGCCTTATTCCAAAACGAAGACTAAATATAGAACGGAGTTTAAACCAGCCTTAAACCATGGACTAAAATAAATGTTATTACAAAACCGAGTTTAACGCTAGTACAAGGATTATCTATGGTACTAAAGTTAGACCACCGTGACCCCTAGTTTAACTTCAGACTAACCTCAAATTCTCAGTTGTCATACGCGTTGCATTTGTGTTTTTTCTTAAATAAAAGTCAACAAAAGTAGAAAAATGGACGTGAACTCGATTGATTTTATGGATTTGGAAGATTTGGAAGTGCTGGAAACCTACCGGAGATCTAACATACCTCGTAATCGCGTGAATCCATTTGATTTAAATGATGACGAATTCCGCTATAAATATAGGTTCAACAAAAGGTTTGGATTAAAAATAGTTGATATACTACGCGAGGATTTAGCCTACGATCCTCGTGGACAGGCTCTTAGTCCTGAGTTGCAAGTAGTTTGCGCGATACGCAACTGGGCTCGTCATGAAGTATTATTTGTATTGAAAGGTAATTAAATTAACTAGATGTAGACAACATTGTTGATTTGCATTAACATTTAGAATAATTACTGTGACATGCTTATGTAATCTTACATTCTATTTCTGTAATTGTAATAACTCTGATTTATATGTTTCATGTATGTTTGAATTAAATAAATAAACTAACCTTTTCTTCAGAAGTCCAATTCTCACCCCTTTTTTTCTTTTGTTGATCCATTTTACAGCACAAGCCACAAGTAACGTTCGTCACACACAAATTCGGAACAAATAATACTGTACTATTCTTAAATCTTAAGTTAAGAACAACATACCGAATATTTAGAATCAATGAACAATAGTGGCTATATCGTAATACAAACATTTCAGTAACATTAAAACTACGAGCGCTTCGTATTTCATTGATCAATGAACAATAGTGACTGTATCCTTAACTCTACTTACATTGCAATATAAACATTTCAACAATTAAAACTACGCGCGCTTTTTATTTCATTCCCTTATACGCTAGCTATATAAATAACAACTGCGAAATATTTGTGTGCACAAGAATTAAAATCACACTACTTCAAAGTACGAAGTAGTAAAGATTTCAGATATTTTAATTAAAATAATAACAAATTTTATTATCAAAATATTGATGTATTTTCTATAGGTAATTATTATTACACATTAGCGAGTTTTGCATGAAAAGGAGCGGTGTACTAAACTAATCAAATACGGAACGAATGAATGAATGATTTGCTGTCATTTGATTTAAACCACGGACGATCTTTGGTACTAGATAGACCTCGGTTGGTCCTCTATTTGTAATAAGAATGAATTTTAGTCCAAGGACTAACGTTAATACCGTAATAAACCTGGACTTTTTAGTCTTGGTTTAATCTCGGACTAGATCAGTTTTTTGTAATAAGGCGGAAAAGGTTTTATTCATTATTAGGTACATACAATTCGTACACACTTAATGAACGTCATACATATTGCATTATAAATTTTACATTCATCAGCTTTGATCACCCCTTGGGCAAAACGTAGACTGGGAGAAAAAGCGAGCGGAAAAAAATCCAGCACTCTTGCACTGAATGAGAAACTGAGATATTCAAATCACATGTCTATTTAAGTATGAATGCTCTCATGAGTAGTGCTATATACCCTAACAAACCTACGATTGCTTATGTTGTGAAAGAATTATGAATTCTTCTACTGGTATCGTACTTCTACATCGTATCGTATCTTCTATCGTACGAATGACGATAATATCATGTTTTCGAGTCAATAAGGTTGGAAAACTTGAACATTCAAATCTCAGCTCGCCTGGGAATCAAACTCTCTCACATACGTCGTCAAAAAATTTACCAAAGAGAAAAATGCCTTTTTTTTAAATAAAGCTTTTTTAATTTCCTGCAACTTTTAGTTACTACAGTCAGTCCACAAACCTCTGCTCTTCCGGAGATTTCTTCTCGATCTTGACGGCCAGTTCGTTCACCCTGTCCACAGCAAGCTTGGCGGCGGTACGAACCGCCCTGATGATGATACGAGGGTGTACACCTGAGGAGGCGATATAGATTTCATGAGATAAGTCAGCATATTGCCGCTAATCAGGACCAGGCCTGTCCCACTTGGTATCAAAAATGTACCTACGAGCAGCGACCGTTCCGAAACGGCTAGAAAGGAAATGCAACATGTAGCGGGAAAGTGGAAAAGGTAACCCTTATGCGCTAGAAAGAGACGCAACATTATAGTAGGTGACTAAGCGGTGCGCGATCTGAATTGAACTTAATCGTATCGTAGCTAGAGTGTATATTTCTTTAAATTACTTTTCGAAGTGGGCCTTCTGTAACACTGTACTATTATGTCCTGTGCCGAAAGGCCTATTATGAAACTAAGGACTATTTAGAAGATAAGAAAGCTTGGGATTGAATAACTTCACTATAGGCTATTTCTATACACCATGTATCAATATTTATTTGTGAGCGGATGGCAATGGGGCGATATTGACACACACGATAGCTGTCACGTGTGTTCCTTTATTGGACCTAGCCATACTGCACTATAGACTAAGTTTTATTTACTTTTAAAAGAGTGCTGGGAGTTTCTTTCCGCCCGCTTTTTCTCCCAGTCTACGTTTTGCCTGAGGGGCGATCAAAGCGGATGAATGTCGAATGTATAATTTATCTGTATGACTTTCATTAAGTGTGCACAAATTGTACCTAATAATGAATAAAAGCTTTTGAGTTTGAGTTTTGATTCTGGGTCTGAACTAAGATTGTCTATGTTCTATACATAGAGATATTATAGTAGAGCAGGGAAGGCAGGCTTCCAACTGTCCTTCGGTTAAAGAGAGAGAAGATTGCGGTACCTTCTCTATCTGTCTCTTCTCGCACATGTGCAATTAGCGAGAAACAATTTTAGGCATTGTCCCCGGACTCCTTTCAGCATTTTCCGCTATTCCTCATAGTTTGGGATTTCCCCGTCCACGCACACTTGAAAAATTCACATATTTCATCCATTCCTGTATACTAAAATATGATAACTAGGCACTCACCCTCCTCCACAAAGGGCTTCAGCCTCTTCAGCAGCTCGCCAGCGAGGATGACCACCGAGGTCGTGCCATCCCCCACCTGAAAACCACCCCCAAAGGGTTCAATGACGTGTTCACTACAACCCCTATGAAACCCTCTGAGAAGGGATGGAGTTGTCATAAATGTGATGTCTTCAAGAGAATTCGGAAATTGGATCCGTGTTTATAATCATTCGAGTTAATCCTAATTCCTCCTAAATCCCTGTTGCTAATATTGTCAGTAACCCATTGATGACCCGCTACAGGGTCGGGTCTCCTCTCACAATGAGAGGGATGTAGGCCGCCGTCCACCACGCTACACTACTGCCCGTTGCTGGACGAACATGCCGCGTGAGAACTTTTTTTTGTGAACTCTCAGGCATGCAGGTTTCATCACGATGTTTTCCTTCACCGTAACAGCAGGTGATATTTAATTTTACAAATCGCACATAACTTTTATTACAAAGTCATTTGTGCGTGCCACTGGAATTCGAACCCGGACCCCTCGATTCGAGGTCGAATTATAAGCCACTGGGCTATCACCACTGTTGGTTGCTACTATTATAAGGGCAAAAGTTTATGAGAAAGAATGAATGCATGTCACCCGCATCCAACTGAAACTGGAGTAGAAGTAGTCCATAGACTGCAGCGGCATGTAATAGGCGTGTTTCCACTAAGAATAAATCGGCTGGCATAGGGTTTCTAATGATTAATCATGTTATGTAATAACCAAATAAACACTTTTCATTAAAATAATTAAAGATTACCAACATTTACGGAATATTACGTGACATTAAAATGATTGAACACAAATCAGAGAAGCATGACGTCACGCCTCGCGAAACGTCATGTTGTTGCTGTCATTTTCGTATACAGTGAACAACTTGTTTCGTGAGGCGTGACATCATTCAAAACGCCATGACAGTCTTGGCCTTTTTCGATGTCAATTTGGAGTTCATTTCTAAAGGCTTATTTTTCTTAAAATAATATATTTTTGGGGTAAACCAAAGATAGATACCAAACCGAAGGTAGATACCAAACTATATTTTTAAACTCATTTCCAAATTTTGTCAACTAGCCTATTACTAGAACAAGAACAAAGTTTTAATTGTTTTTTGAGCTAATCTAAAGTAAGTAGGTCTTAAATTGATCTTACCTCAGCATCCTGTGATTTGGCAATGTCCACCAATGTCTTGGCGGCCGGGTGAACGATGTCCAGAAGCTGTAGAAAGAAAAAAAGGTAAATATTTGAAAAAAAAACACGCACACTACCATAAGTTTGAGTACCTTGCCATGCACACATAGACAAACATGACATACATTTTGTTACATGTCAAATTCAAAATTTAACAAACCATAACCAAATTTCAAGTACTGGAAGATCTCTAGTATAAAAAAATGTATATCATACCTTCATAATAGTAGCACCATCGTTAGATATCACAGCCTTGCCTCCGTGGTCGACGATCAGCTTATCCATCCCCCGAGGACCGAGGGTTGTACGCACCTGTACACAGGGGTTGATAACCAAGGGATAGTACAGAATGTGACATTATGACATTTGTACGCCTAGTTAGGCATAATATGTAGAACCTAATTACTTGCACTAATATGTGTTACATCTTAATGTAACACATGTGTGTTACATCTTAATGTAACACATATTAGTGCAAATAAAGTTGAAGTTGAAGTTGAATGTGGTGTAGAGGTGAGAGACCCGCCTCATTCTCATTCCATCACTCATCAGGGATCAGGAATTGGAACGATTCAGAATAATCATCAGCTATTTCCACTACAATAGGGATGTTTCCACCATTCACAGTTTTCAATTTCTCAATCAATAAAAAAACAACATTTATTTGCACAAATATGGGTTAGTTGTTTATTGTTCTTTTTTAATTTTTAATTTTTTTTTAAATAAATAAAGCAAGCCGAAACAGACAGACGGAAAGAAAATAGATGAAAATACCCTGTAAAACCATTGTCAGTAACCCATTAATAACCCACTACAGGGTCGGGGTCTCCTCTCACACTGAGGGATGTAGGCCGCCGTCCACCACACTAGCCTAGTGCGGGTGTGGTGGTGTGGTAGTGGGGGTGGCTAGGTAGGAGGGCTGCTATGTAGCAGTGCCTTCAAATGACATTGATTCGCCCAACAATCTTGATCATAGTCTGATGACTGATTGCAAGAAATTTAACTAAACAAAAAAGAAAAATTTACCGAATAAAAGCTCACTTACAGCATCAACAACCAGCTGGCACGCATTGATGTTGGAGATGAGCTGGCCCTTGCCCTGGGACTGGTCTGTCCCCTCCTTCAGCACCAGGATCTGAGGTTGCTGTGGACATGGAGGCCAGACTTAGTATGTGAGCAGTACTGTGTCAAATGTGTTTTGGTGGACATCAGTGTTGCCGACGTCCACAGTCTGGATTACCCAAAAACCTAACTGAAAATCCCCAATTTTGGGGAAATAAAAATCGATATTCCCCACATTTTCCCCGCAAATTTTCAAAGGAATATAAGTACTGTTCATATAAATCAAATAATATTTGTTACTGATAGGCTGACCTGGTGGACATACACACATAGACAGTACAGACTGTGTAAAATGTATTCAGTATTTGCAACACCCTAGTAGGTTTATGCTGTGTTCTTACCAGTGACACCTTCTGTATTGTACTTGATGCAATAAGACTATGATTATATACTAAAACTTAGTTATGACTATACACATTTGCTTGGTATTATTCTTAAAGCAGGAAATTTCGAACTTAACTTCAAGTAGGTACAAATAGGTGCAAACTGTTAGTCATAAGTATGACACCTGCGACTTTATTTGTTTATAACTTTTGAAATAATTTACAAGGAACAAAAAGTAAGTAATTGATAAGTGGATACAGAATAAAAACGCAATTTTATAACTTATTCGCTACGTTTAGAACTGAAATTACCGCTTAATACCTAAAATTTATGTACAGTCTAACCTGGGGAAACTTATTACTTATTAAATTAAAAAAAAATTAGAAAAATTAATACGGTAAATATACAAGAATAGTATAACGATATTAAAGGCACCATACCAAAACATAATAGTATAGTTAATTATTAGAAAATTATAATTTCACGGTTTCTGGTCGGAATTAACCTCTCCACTTGAAACACTATTTTCACTAAGAAATACACAAGAACAATACAAAATAAATATTTTGGGGTGTAGTTTATTTCACTAGCTTGCATTTTCTTATTCATAAGAAAAGATTTATTTAAAGATTAAATCAGAAAAAGCAAATTAAATTACCATCTTGAATTCTTTCAACTTTTTTTCAAAACACAAAACCAACCACAGACAAATACAAAAGAAATAAGTCAGATGGGACAGAGAATGTCAAAACAAAATGTCAAGTCACTGAGCAGATGACATAATAAAAATCAATAATGATTCACTAAAAAAACGATCGTTGGGATAATTAATGGATAGATGCACATAATACATAATAATATGTAGCCATTCATTCAACATCCGAATGTCGTAAGCTGCAATTTCAGCAATTTTGCCAATTTTTATCAATGGATGGAATGGACCATAAACACATTAACCATCAATCCATCAATCAATCGGCAGTCACTTTGACTGAATGACGTCAGAATTGACAACTTTGACAAGCTGCATTCCAATGAAAGCAAGAAAAGTCAAGTAGGAAAGGAAAAGAAAAATCGTAATATTCGTATCGTAATTAATTGTTATAGCACGTGTTACTACTACAGTACAATTATATTTTAAAAAATACATTCGAAGAAGCGGTAAAATACTAAAATGTCGAGGGAAGTGAATATAAAAGCTCTAGTGTCTCATGTAGTCAAAGGAGATGGGATCGACAAATGTCGAATTTGCATGGGAGATACGTCTGATGGGCAGGTCTACTTGGGCGATACGGTGATGATGGATGGCGATAAGCCTGTAACTCTCTCCGAGATCCTGGAAGCGATAACAGGAGTTGAGGTATGTTGAGAAGTTTGTTTACATTTTGCAATCCTTGTGTAAAACGGAACGGCGTCGTCGGTCAAAGTCGCTTGACACCAAAATGGCGGCGGGACCGGACAGCGAATTTTGTTTCGATGATTTTTGGATGAGTTCGTAACAATCAACATATTTGAGTAAGATACGAGGCTCAACGATGTTTGTTTAGGCATTTAGCACGCTTTAAAAAAACTAATTTCGACCCTTAAAATAAAGGATGAAATTTAGGTTAAGTTTCTTTACGTTCAATCAGCGATTAAACGCAGTTATTATATTTACCATGGAATGCTGATATTATAACCCTCGCAAATAGCTAATGCGCTGGGCTGCTGCTTCTGTAAAGTGATCTGGTGACCAGGGCTGTCAATACCTATAATCCATTTTTTCACGTCTTGTCCTATTTAGTAAACAATCTTAGCAGGTCTTTGTATTTTAATTTGTGATTTAAAAATAATGCAGGCACCTAATAATAAAGATTTAAAAACAAATTTTCATTTAATGTTGTTTGAAACAAATTTCTGGTACCCAACTATAATTTTTTTTGAAGTAAATAGATAATTTAAAACTGTTTTTTAAATAAAAAGTGGTGACAAGATTGTTTACCAAATGCGACAAGAGCAAAAAACTAACTGTATTACTTTTCTTAGTCATGTCAGTTTACCAATTAAATGTGATGACATTAAATTAGGTAGAACGGAGCTGTAACAATGAAGTTAAACATCATGAGGAATTTATATGTATATGCCAGCGAGTTCTCAATAATGTTCTCAAGTGTATGTGACGTCCACCAACCCATATAGTCAAGCTTGATAGACTAAGCATACAATATAAATAAACATAACAATAAACTAACAATTTTTTCTTACTTTATTGTAAGAAAAATTGTACCACAGAAATGTTATATGCAGAAATAGTTACTATTACATACCTCAGCAAATACAAAAAGAATATAAAGACAGGTTAGCATATAAAATATATAACACAGAAAAAATACAATTTTTTGCCTTTATAAGCTATAATTTGGGTACAATGGACATAATTTTGTATGCTAAGTAATCAGTTAACTTTTGTAAAGAAACCAAATTTTTGTTAAAAATGAACTGAGCATACTGTGACAATTTTTTTTTAAGGCATTCCACCAATTATGCATGCGTACATATTAATCTTGAATTACTGTCTATTGATGAAAATAATAATAAAATCTAAATACTTATGTGGTGGACAGTGACTAACACTGTAAAGTAACTGCTTCAAAATCCAACCCATTGTGTGAAAAATCGAACAAGGAAGGAATGCCGGTTTTATGCTATGTAAAGAATAGGCAATCAAATAGAATAAGTAGTTACGAGATTCAGAAACATATCTGGCCAATTGACTGGTGAGGTGGTTGCAGGTGCAGCCGGGAAAGGACCTGCCCCCAGGCCTCTGCTCCGCCTGCTCCACGTCAGCCCTGAACGCAGCGCACTTCCGGACCCACTGCAGACATGCCTCTGAACAGTGGGACACAACCCTGCAACTCTTAGCCAACCTGCAGTCACTCCCTACTGACGAGATGGCCAAGTCAATATTGATAATTTTAGGACAAAACGAAATGACTATCGTCAATAGATACCAAAGTGTTCCTGAAAAATCTCCTTTGAAAATACAAAAAAGTACTTCAAAGGTGAAGTTTAAGAGGGAGAGAGTAGCAAAGGGCTGTCAGTGTTCGGAGTGCGGAAAAAAGTTCAAATATCCCCAACACTTACATCAGCATTTAAAGGAATCGACAGACTTTAAACGAGCATGCCACATCTGTGCTAGAATCATGACGAGAGATGAACTAGTGTCCCATATGAAAGACGTACACGGCAGAAAGCCTTACGACTGTAAGAAGTGCCCAGCCTTGCTACATTCCTACAGCCAGTTCAAGAAACATGTGGTCAAAGCTCATTCGAAAGGCTCCTGTTCTTGTGGGGACTGTGGGCGGAGTTTCAGGTCCGCTCAAGGGTTCCACGCCCACCAGTCAGTGCACGGCCTGAAGATATGTCCAGGTTGCGATAGACAGTTCCGCAACCAAACCTGCTATTTATACCACGTGAGAAAATGCTGTAACCTCGACAGCAGCCGAAACGAAACCCACCGAACGAAGCACAAAGTGTTCGTCAAAGTACCGAACCGTTCGAGCGACAAGCAAATCAAAGTCGGACTACGGGGCAGCGCGTACAAAGAGTGCATTTGCGATTACTGCGGCAAGAAATACGCGGGGAAGAAGTTCGTGGCCGCTCACATTCAGATCGTCCACACGAAGAACACCCATAGACCGTGTGTGTATTGTGGGAAGTTACTAGCGGCGGCCCACATGACTGAGCACGTGAAGAAACACGTGACGGTCTCCAAGTTCACGTGTGAACACTGCGGTGTGGTGTTGCGTACCAAACTCGGCTACGTGCAGCATTTGAGACTTCATACGGGCGAGAAGCCTTACAAATGTCAGTACTGCGGGGAAACCTTCTCAGCGTCCTCTAGAAGATCCGAACATGTACGAAAGAGCCACAAAGCGTCGGAGATTGAGCTGAAGCATGCTTGCGAGCTCTGCCCGGCGAGGTTCCGCCTTCCATACAGACTGAGGAAGCATGTGATGACGGTACATAACGAGTCAGTTGAACCGGAACTACAGTTTAAGTGTGATGTGTGTGAAGATAAGTTTTCCTCATACCGAGGTCTGCTACATCATGGCAGGAAGCATCAGGAACAGTTTGCAGCCAATAGGAGAATAAGGAGGGATGCGAAGTTTAAAGCCTCTTTTGAACCTGACTAATGAAATTTTCTCAAAGACTTAAAGCTTAGCTAATATATTTTTTGGTATTGTTTTGTTTGCTTAGGTAGGTATTGTTCTTGTATGTATCTATCTAGTTTAGAATATGCCTATTTTGTGAGCTTAATTTGTTGGTCAGCTTACTGTAAAAACAATTCGTTTACCAATTTAACTGAAATAAAAATTTATTCCAATGAGGCTTATTTTGTGTCTATGCCACCTGTAACTTTTGATGGATTTTTAAAAATAAGTTAAATTTTTTTAAGTAGAACAATTTTTGCAAATAAATATTTGGGCTCTGCCATTTCCTCACTAATTAATTCATTGATGCATTAGATGCATGCCAGTACAATCATCAACGAATTTATAAATTGCAATATTTATAAGTTATTTACTACAAAACTATGTTTATTTATCATATTTGCACATCAACAGAAATCTGACTGTACCTCAAAGCAATCATTGTCAGAGCATTTCCAATTGTCTAAATAATCGTACTTTGGTCAGGTTGCCCGATGTATTATGAATTTCCTATCTTGTTGTCATCAGATTAGCTGGATGTAACATTGAGTTATTCCTTACAAACCTGCGGACAGGTCAAGCTAACAAAAGCATGGTTAAAACGCTCCAATCCTCACGAAAACTCCAGCAACAGGAACAGACTGATTGAAAACGTGGTTTCAGGTTTGGGAGGAGCCATCGTTGCCGCGAGGAATATGCCGCGAATGCCTCAAAGCGACCAAAGCTGCCCTCGCCTGGAGACAGCTGGTCAGAGAGGCAGCAAGACATTGGAAGACCGCAAGCGCCATGCTCTCCCACATCGACAAACCGAGCCCCTCAGACGGCGCTTACTATATCTGCTACGGTGACAAAATTACCGTCCAAAAAGACCAGGCAAAGACGATAGCTGACACGAAACACGCAGCGAATCGGCTCAATCACACCTACCACTACAATTCGGAGAAGACGAGGAAAAGAAGGAAGAAATTAGGCACCTTCCAGTGTTGCGACTGCGACAAGAAGTTCCCGTCGCTCATCCACTTGGACCAGCACTTCAAATCCTCAATGAAACGCGTTTGCACGAAATGCGCTTTGGTCGTAAGGAAGGAGAAGCTAGCGAAGCATCTGCAGAAGGTTCACAACAAAACGGTGTTTCCCTGCAACTTGTGCCATCAGCTTTTTGACGAACAGAAGAATTTAGTTCGGCACACCCATTTACAACACGGTCCTCAAGCGTTCAATTGTAAGGTTTGTGGAGCCGGCTTCCCCATACTTCGAGGGTTGAGAGCTCACGAATACACCCACTCGTTGTTCAACTGCCTTGCCTGCAATGCGACCTTTGAGAACCGAAAATGTTACAAACATCACAAGAACCAGTGTTCCGGACAAAAGCATGTACAAGAGAGCGTGTACGAATGCGACGATTGCGGGAAAAAATACACGAATAAACCGTCTTTGAGGATCCATATTATCCAGAAGCATGTGAACGTTTTACCGTGCGTTTGCACCATCTGTGGCAAGCGCACATCGAACTCAAGTCACGCGAAAGCCCACGAAATGACGCACATGGCCGAACGGAAAGTATACGAGTGCCACTGTGGCGCAAAACTGAGGACCCAAGTCGGATTCGACATGCATAAAAGGATCCATACGGGTGAAAAGCCGTTCGAATGTTCCGAGTGTGGGGACCGGTTTATATCGACGTCGAGAAGACTAGACCACATCATGAGGAAACATAGGAGTATAAAGGAAATGAGGCATTGCTGTACAAGCTGCGGTGCGAGGTTCCTGAGGCCTTTCGAGCTGAGGAAACATATGGTGAATGTGCACGGTGTTGAATCGTGATGGGATTGCGATGTCTATGAGTTATGTCTAGGTATGTGTAAATCTATGTATGTAGGGGTACGATGTGTCGATGACACACTTTAGTGATTCCCTGCTGGTTTGGGTCTCTCACCATGTGAAGGATATAGGTAAAACGTGGGAAATTAATAACCGATCTTCAGATACGGATCGCCGTTGTGATGTTTGGTTGCCAGGCAACATGAACCTATGAAATTATATAGAGTATCTTGGCTTAATTCATATCTAAAGATTGATTGTTTCTTTTACTGGTTTCGTGCCTTAAACCACCACGCTGGCCTGATGCGGTTTGGCGGACTTATCATGCCTTTAAGAACATTTTGGAGAACTCTCAGCTCTCCTCACAATATTCACTTTCACCGTTACAGCAAGCTTTATTTTACTTTATTATAAAGTAAATATTACTTGATATAAAATTAAAAACTTTATTTCATATTAAATGTTAGATCCTTTCAAAAAGTTCGAGGATGCTTATTTATCCGTACAATTATTAATAGTAACGACAACATTCTATATATTTCAGGTAAAAGAAGAAACGTCATTCCCTCAAGGATTGTGCATAGACTGTAGTTCGACAGCGATATCTGCTTACGACTTCAGACTATTCGTTCGCAAGTCTTGCATTTTATGGACCAACTGCCTCAGCTCGCTAACAGTGCTGCCAGCACCTGAGACCTCGAAATCCTTATACGCGGTCATGAGAGATGATTTATCGTTGCAAAACACGAATGAGTTCAATGGTGACGCCAAAGCGCTGCTAGATATCCTGTTGAATAGGTTAAAGAAACGGAAAAAGGCGGTCAAGAGGCCGAGAGGACGTACAGGACCGTCCTGCTCGTGCGGAGACTGCGGGAAGACTTTCCCGAGCCCGTATTACCTCAACTTGCATCTCAAGAACAGCGGCCAGAAGGAAGCCTGCTGGTTCTGCGGCGCCGTCCTCATCAGAGGCGAGGAGATGAAGAGTCATCTCTACAAGAAACACTACGTCGAAGCGATCTCCTGCCCGGACTGTCCGATGCTTTTTACTACGGAAATAGACCTCAAAATACACATAAAAGACAGCCACAAGCCAGGTGCGCTGACGTGTGGCGACTGTGGACGGACCTTCCCGAGGCAGGCGTCGTTCGAAGCGCATTCCCAAATGCACGCTGTCAGAACCTGTCGCTCCTGCGGGGCTCAGTTCACGAACCGCGGCTGCTATAGGGAGCACAGGAAAAAATGTGAGCCGGAAGCGAAGCCAGACATAAACTTAGTGCCCAGAAGCAAGCGTTCCAACGTCCGCGACCCGGCGACCTTCACCTGCGACTACTGCTCGAAAACCTACCACTCGCGGCCTCAACTTAAGAACCACATCATATGGATCCACATGGACGTCCGCCCGCACCAATGTCAGGTGTGCGGGAAGCGATTCTATACACCAGCAAGGCTAGCGGAACACTCCGTCGTCCACACGAGGGTGAGGAACTTCGAGTGCGACATTTGTGGCGCGAAGCTCGTCTCCAGAATGGCGGCCGTGTACCACAGACGGAGACACACGGGGGAGAGGCCGTACGAATGCGAGGATTGCGGTGAAAGTTTCATATCGGCGTCTCGGAGGTCGGACCACGCGAAACGGAGGCACGGCAAGGGTATTAGGATGCAGTGCATGCAGTGTTCGGCGAATTTCGTCAGGTCCCACGAGCTGAGGAAACACATGGAGAAGGCACATAGGGCGGCGGACAACGCGCACTGTTTGTTGGAGGTGAAAGGATAACGTTGGGGTGACTTATGATTTTGGGAGTGGTGTCTTTGGGGTGGATGTTTTGAAGCTCCAAAATGGGGTTTCAGTAGTAATGCCCTGGAAACTCCCCTGTGTGCGTAGTGCGAGTTGCACAAAATTGTTCGAGTAACTTCACCGTCGCGTTAATCGACTATACGCTAAGCGCCAATTCCGTTTGTCATCTTAGCCACAAGATGGCGCTGCTTCAATCCCATAGAAATCGACGTATTCGCGCTCGATACGTTCAAGCGAAAATGTTTTGTCAAAACTCGCACTCAGCACACTGGTGTTGTGCCTATCAACAGATGGTGATGAACATTAGAGTACAAACTGCTATTATATGAATGAAATTATTAGATTCTTTACTGCGATTTGCGTTTGCTGCTATCTCATTTATTTTTGTGTTGTCAATCTAACTGCAAATGTAACTTTGTAATCCTGTACATTTGTATGGGTTTACAAAGTTATTTATGCAGTTGGTGTATCTAGAAAACTGGACCGAATTTGAATTTTTTTTAATTTTTCCTCGACTTATACACAACACTAATTGTATTCTAAATTTGAAGCATCTATGTTTGCTAGAAGTGCCTTAAAATTTTGATGATCGGTGAGTGAGTGACAAAATTAAGAAACTTTGACTAGTTATAGTTCTTAAATTCTGACTCAAATTTAATGAAATTTTAAATATACCGTGTTCATACAATACCTGCCAGGCTACTAAAAATTCAGGCTCCTAGTTTCATCCACAATGGAGTTATAGGGGGTTGAAAATGCCCTGAATTGCTTCGAGAAAAGGATGGTACCAGTCATGTGTCGTTCAGGAATGAATGCTTCAATTGAAGTACTTCACTTTTTCCCGTCCTTCCTTCACTACTTCAGTTACAATTCATCTCGTTCATTTAGTCCAATTGCTTCGCGAACGAAACTAACCGAAGAAGCTCGACAGTCGACGACGCGTGGCGTGCGCATATACTCACGCACACATACACATACTCACGCTCGGAGACATAAAAGAGAAAACAATCTTAAACCATCAAGTAAAGCACCAATGATCAAATTACAAATACTCTTATACGAACACTATTACATCTAAATACATTGTCGTTAGAAGTTCTAGGAAACGTTTCAAAATTATGAGTTTTATGTTAACTATTTACAGACTATTTTGGCTTGATTATAAATATAAATGATATTTTCTTTCATTTTTAAATTTAAATAGGTAACGTCTCTGAGGATCGTAAGAAATCTAAGGTACGATTTTACGGAGGGTATATTATACGGTATTTCAAAATATTGAACAAAAATAACATTATATGTCATTATACGTTTGGAAAGCGACCATAATTTATTACTAGATATTTGATAAAACAAACGCACTTAGTTTAATTTTATTGTTTTAGTCCTTTTAATTTTTTTTGTCTTTTTATCCTATATCTAATAATCTCAAAAAATTCAAAAGACTAATAGAGATAAACGTTACGATACACGAGTTCATTATGGGGTATTTCATAATAATTTATCGAACATTTCATTAGAACTACTATATCGTAATGAACTAGTGAAGGAAGTGAACTAACTGAAGTAAAAGAAATAGTATGGAGTGTTGAAGTAAGAAATAGGAAAGGATAACCTATCGTTTGTGAATGGTGAACTACATTGAACTACTGGACTAAAAGAGTGATATACTTCACAGTGAAGGAAAGATATGTTTCGTTCTTTTCTTTTAAGTGACACATTTTGCTCATGGCTAGATGGTACGGCCGTGCCGCTTTTTTGCTCGATTGGCAGATATTTTTTTTAACCATAGGACCCCAAATAATGAAAAGATTATGTTCCTCAATTGCCATGTCTAAGATTTCTGATGTTTGTTAAATAGTTATAAGTGTAGGTAGGTATAAAAAAATTCTTGTGATTTTTATATAACTGCTATTAAATATAAATTAATAATTTAGGCAATAAACAATGTTTCAATTCATATGGAATTTTTTTCTATTTAAACCTGCTGTATTCGTTATCAGTGACTTATAAATATAGATTTAATATGCAAACAATAATAAGGTGAAAGAAATAAGCTACATCAGTAAAATTGATTGGATGCAGGTATCCTGTGGGTCCTAAAAATCTGTAAAGTATGAGCCTCCACTTTTTCTACGTCAGAGATTAGCTCTTGTTTGTGGTTGTTACATAAGCTACAGTTTTTGATCTGTGCTTTAAATTGTCTATGGTCCTGTGTCACCTGCTGTCAGTCAATGTGACATTGACGTTTCTTGCTATTGATCAAGGAAGGAAGGAATTAAGGCGTTAAATTGTAGCAGAAATCCACAAAAAATCATTTGTTTATGTGAAAATCAAATTAAAACGATGTCTTTCAACGCCGATCTGAAGCAATTACTAAAACCCTACTACTGGGTCAACATCCTGCTCAGTATTTCGTACGTGACGGCGAAACGGACTGCTATAATTTGTAACTTTTTATTTCCGGAGTCGGATTGCGAGCTAGACAGTCGGGAAACGGAAATCCTTTTCTTTTTAATAATTGTCGTGATGCTGAGGACGAGGAAGGCGGGAAGCGTGACGATGGTTAATTATCTGTCCTCATCTTTCGTGTACACTAAGATTGCAAACTTGATACTGTGGCTGTATGCTGATGTCAGGTTTGTCGTTTGGTTTTATTATCTTGTTAGTGCTAACTGTTTGCTCATTATCATTATTATGTTAAATTTAGGGCTGTCATACGTCCTAGGGCTTAGGGCTGTCGTACTACAAGACATATTCATGTTAAACTTGGTCTTCAATGAGTTGTCCTGTATTAGTACTAGGGTTGTGTCCTACAAGACAACTGAGATATTTTTAATAATGGCCAACACATTGGATTATGTCATAGATTTTTCGAGTCAAATGATTAATTTTTATTGTTATCGTGCTCAGCGAAATTCATTTTTTAGGCACATCGGAAGGTGGGCTAGATTTTCAGATAGTCGTGAATGCAGCTTTTTAGCAGAATTACATTTTTAAATTAATTGTGAATGGTGGAGTCATCCCCCATACCTTAAGGCGAAGTAAACAATTGTTTTTTTTTTTAAATTACCAATTACTTCACAGATATGGCCTCCCCTATGGTGCTATCCTCATCCTGTGTGCCCTGTTACTCCCCGAGCCAACCTACATGGGCCCGGAAGACGTGACCTACTTCCGCGGCCCCCAGAGCCTGGAGGAAGAGCTGCAGCAGCACAAGCACACCACCTGGCTTGTCTGCCTGTATGCTGCTTGGCACCCAGCGTGTGTAAACTTCGCACCAGTCTTTGCTGAGCTCAGCCACAGCTATCGTCTGCACAACTTGAGGTTCGGGAAGCTTGATGTTGGCAGGTGAGTCAGCTCTTATAAATAAATAACGCTTCACACTCACAGCCCCACACTAGGACTCCCTGTGTTGTGGGTGCCATGGACACACACAAGACAAGAACACAACACACCTAGACAAGAAACAGAAATTCAAATTCATCTGCTCTTTCACCTTCTTTCATTCACCTTTCGCGCAGCGCACTTTTAAAGATGAGTTTTTTCTTCCTGGAATTCAGGAAGGAAGAAATTCAGAGCTGCAAGAGCCGGAAGTCCTCTCACAATGAGAAGGATCTAGACCTTAAACCACCAAGCTAGGCTAGTGCATAAAGGAGTGTGTTCTTCATGTACAGTGTTTCGGCTGGAGAGATTTAATTACTGGCGATAATTGATTTGTGGCATCTCAGTTCTCATGAGTAGCAGCATAAAACCTCAGCATTTTTTTACCTATTTGAAATTGGATGTGGGGTATCCATGACGACCCAAGTGGCGCAGTGGTTAAGACACCGGTGCGCTGCGCGGAAGGTCCTGGGTTCGATTCCCAGCAGAGCAGAGATTTGAATCATGAATTTGAATTCCTGTTTCTGGTCTGGGTGTGTTGTGTTGTTGTCTTGTGTGTGTCCATGGCACCCACGACACAGGGAATCCTAGTGTGGGGCTGTGAGTGTGAAGCGTTATTTATTTATATTTATTTATTTATTATCCATGGGACCACTGAACATCAGGTGGCCTGCATACCCTTTTTCAAATACTATAAAAAAATGCTGGCACAGAATCCTATTCGAACATACAAATGATCTCTATCAGCAACCTGTGAATCTTTCCAGGTATTCTGAGGCGGCAGCGAAGTACAGGATCCAGGACGGTCCGACCAGCAGACAGCTGCCCACTGTGATACTCTTCAGCGAGGGCGTGGAGAAGATGAGAAGGCCCCAGGCAGACCACACGGGGAAACTGCAGAAGTGAGCTCTTTTATTTGTCTTTAGTACATTAATGATCACTGCAGTCTGCAGGGTCGGGTCTCCACTCTCAATGAGAAGGATGTAGGCCGCCGTCCACCACACCGGCCTAGTGTGAGTTGGTGGACTTCACATGCTTTTGAGAACATTCTTTTGTAAGCTTTCAGACATGTAGGTTTCCTCACGACGTTTTCCTTCACTGTTACAGCAAGTGATATTTAATTTTATAAACCGCTCGAATCCTCGGCCACTGGGCTATCACCGCTTGTTATTTAACTCCTATTTTATTTACATAGTAGTAATGTCATGAGGGGAAACACACATAGCCCCGATGATCGAGTATTTGAGTGGATCGCATTAGAGCTGCAGCCATTTTAGTTTACCACCTAACAATAAGTTCTGTGCAGGTTCCTCTTCTCAAAAGATAATGTTAAGGCCGCCTTCGACCTAGACGGCTTATACCAGGAGTGCAAGGAAAGACTGGCGGTTGCGAAAGCTAAAGCGAAGAAGGCTGGAAAAGTCGAGAAGACCGAGTAGACCGCAGTAGACCGTGATAGAACTGAGTAGACCGAGACACATACTCGCGTTTGGATCAATTAACGGCTGGTATATATGACCTATTTTTGAATTCGGATAGTCAATGGTTACTTGACCATTCTTTTGCCTCTTGGCAAAATCCGTTTTTTCAATGCAACTAATCAGAATATATTCTTCAAAGCTGCATCAAAATTCAGTGTTGAATTACACCAATTCTCAAAAAAAATTACTGTAATGTTTAAAACTGCTTTCTTTACCTTATTAGAAAGCTGTATGAATATTGGGGTTTTAATGTATTTGCGCATTTAAGTTAAGATAAAGAGAAAGATCTGAATTTGTATAATTTTTAACATGTGCCTTTATTATGTAAGTTTAATTCTTTTTATTCTATTTATGACCAAAAATTAATCATGTGACATGGCAGATATCGCTTTAAATGGTTGTGCATTTCCCTAATATGCTTAAGTGTCAAAGAAATTTCAGAGAAAGGCACTTCCAAAGAGATCTATCTATAATCTAATTCCTTCCTCCCCTTCCTCTCATTCCTTAGCAGTACACTGCTGGACATGGGCCTCCCCTAACCGACGCCACTCCGCCCGCTCCTGGGCGCTCTGAATCCAGCGGTTTCCCGCTGTCTTCTGCAGGTCATCAGTCCACCTGGTCGGAGGGCGGCCTGTGCTCCTTTTGCCTAAACGTGGTCGCCATTCGAGGACCTTTCTTCCCCATCAGTTGTTAATCCTTCGAACGATGTGACCACTAATATGTTCTCTGTGCTAAAAAAACTGCCTTTATTTAGAATTGTGTGAATGCCATATAATTAGTATTAGTTTAGTTTTTAAGTAAAAAAAAATTAATTACAATTTGGCACGTTTATGAAGTTTATTTGTAGATTTTGTAAATAAATATTGTTGTTGGAACATATTGTTTTATTGATTTTAACAGACTCAAGAAAGCAGGTAATCAACTCAACACATTCGTATGGTCTTTAATGTGCATGTTATCATGACAGAAAAATATTCGCATAATGATAATCTACTAAAGGGATAACTAAAAACCTATATCTACGAAACTATTATAAAACCTCCACTCCTAGTTTTGTTAGACAATGCAGTGTATGATTTTTGTCTATAGTTATTTGGTAGTAATAAAACACAAAAGTGACTAGAAAACCATTTATTCATAAATACACACTTATGTATTACATACAGATATAGCTAAATTTCCATGTACTTTTTATAGTATAACAAAACACCACTATAAGTAGATACAGGACAAACCTACCTAACAATTGCCTATCATAACAAAAAGGTAAGATAAGATTACTTTTTTTGAGAACATACAATCCCTGGCAAATGTTGAAATAAGAAAGTTATCAAAAATGTGTTAACATTGGCAATTGGCATATTTGAAGTAATCTACTTGAAAATGTATATAATTATATTAATATAAAATCTTGAGCAAAACAGCATGTCTAGACTTAGCTATGGCCGCGTTTCCCGCGCTTTGTCGACAGTGACAGCAGGAGCGTGCGAACCGAACCACGACAGAGTAAAAATCGCACGTGACCGTTAAAAAAAAGTTTGCGTTGGAATTTAGAGCCTGCGCTATCAAATCTTATAAGCCACGATGATAACGTAATGGTGTACTTCCAAATTTTGTCTTAGTAGTAGTAATTTTTTTCTTAGTTAGATTTTCTTCCTTTGCAAACTGATTGGAGAAAAAATAAAACAAAAATCTTTTGTGTCTACATAAACATAGACAAAAATTACAAAAAATATTTGATGTTCTGTAACAACAAAATGGAAGAATAAAAATCTAGTAACAGAGCAAAGATAACAAATAAACAGAAAAAATAAAAAGATTATCACAAAAACTACAAATAAAATTTACAATAGCCTTAATTACGAACAAAAAAATGAGAAAGCTAAGCTTAGCAATATTGAGGAATAAAATAAATTAGGTAATATTAAACAGCTTCAATCTATATAATACAGAATAATTTATTATCTAAAATAATTCTTGTAAGGCAAAAGAAGGGCAAAAGCGGGAAAAATTACATGAAAACAATTTAGTATGAGAGCTTCTTATTATTAAGATAAGCTTAAAAATTGACCTATAAATAATTAAATACTTCTTAACGTTACAATATATAATTATAATAACCGTTACGAGTCGTACACAGATGATCAGTGGTAGGGATATTGTACACTTTCGTCCAATGGTCAGCAGTCGAAGAACACGCGCTCGACCAATAGCCGACGCACACTAACTAACGGACCAATCGCGTGAACCAACAGCGCAGTCAACGTCAAACCGACCAATGAAGATTGTGCTCACGACTCCGCTGTTTGCAATAAGGAGGTGACGATATACAATACGATGTCACATGTGATTCATACTCATTCTTTAACTATCGTGTCTGCTTATTAAACAGAAAAACTGTTAAGAGTTGATTTACATTTGACTACATAAATAGGATACAAAGATATTTACAATTGATATAATGTACATACAATCATAATTAATAGAACAGCTACACAATAGTCTAATCATAGTTAACGTTTTGACCGCCATAGACGGCTATAGCCGACAACGGAAAATCGTGTCATGAACGCCATGTTTCACGACAATTACAAATAATTTTTCGAGTTTTAAGCGTAGAGGTATACATAGAGCAGGGAAGCCAGGCGTCCAACTGTCCTTCAGTTAAAGAGAGAGAGACGATTGCGTTACCTTCTCTATCTCTCTCTTGCACATGTGCAATTAGCCAGAAACAATTTTAGGTATTGAAATTATTCGAAATTGTTTAATGCGCATGCTCGAAGTTCTTTAATGCGCACGCGTCAGTAGAGAGACAGATAGGGTACCATAATCATATATCTCTTTCTAAGTGTCGGACAGCCTGCTCTACTATAATATCTCTATGTATAAAACAGTACAATAAACGTATTATTATTCCTTAAATTTTATAACTAAGATGTAGCAAACGGTCTTGCAGGCCGCCTTTCGATAAAAAGTCACTGCACGCGATGGAAAATGACATCCAATCTGAAACAGGACGATTTTCTCTTAGAGGCTGCAAGGTTTACCTTCCGAATGGATCATACCTTCGATTGAACTTGCATATAATACCTTCTTGACCTCAAGATCTTAAGTAGTCCAAGATTTGACAATATTTTTCGAAGTGTTTGAGACGTCATAAAAAATGTGTTCGGATTACTTGGGATATTACGAATAATTTATTAATTAACATGATTTTATCATGCTTCAAACAATTCTCGATAATGTCAGCCAGCTCCAGCTATAGCGAATGTCACAGGCAAAATGGCGGTACATATTTTTTTTAATCTATGAATTTAAATAATAATCCAACGAAATTTGCCCACTAAACGATTGACTTTTTATAATCTTTCAATAATTTAGGCAAAATTGGTAAGTATTACCTCCAATAGGATTATTTGCTTGATCTAAAAACACAGTTTTTACCAGGTTTTAAACGAAACATGCTACCATTACACCCGTGATATTCGTTATCTACGCACAACATACCGAAATTCAGATCAATCGCATCTATAGTCTATTCGGAAGTACATCCCAATTTGGATACAACTCCTGCTTAAAGGATTAATGATTATTATGATCATTCGATCATATCTCCGGCACCCACACCACCTAACCGGAACACAAGACATGAGCAAGCTGCTTCACGACAAATCATTAGGGACCTCCCTAGATAAAAAAGCCATTTGCCCGATCCGATCACCGTATCACCATATAAGTTGTGGACGCCTCGATGTGCATCGTATCCGTATCTTCGCCGTATTCTTTGATGATCGGACAGAAACCGACACGACGTGGGACGGGCCGTATCATAACGGCGTATCGAGATCGCGTGTCATCACGCGTCCACATATGCGATCGGATCGGGCAAATTATACATATTTCGACTCGCCTAAGTCTTATTTCCCCCTGATAGCAAGTCTAATTTCGTACAAAAAATCTCAGATCAAATCATATTGTTCATCGCATAATAAATTAATCAAGGATACCTATCTAAAGTCTAAAATTTTTTATAAACCATTGAGAGTGCCAGAACGAGTTAATAATAATCTAATATGCGCTCAATTGCGCTAGGGTACATCTTTTCTACTATTTCTTATTCTATAGCTCACGCCAAATTTTCGGTTAAACTTAAAATCAGTACTCCTGGACTGGGGTAGCGTTCAGTTCAGAGGCGTGATCCTCTCGGCTGTCCACCCAGCCAGGAAGTGGTCTCAGAGAACGAACAGGTCGAACACCGTGTCCAGCATCCTGAACAACTTGAGGAACCGAGGTCGTTCCTCCTCCTTCCTCGCTACCTCACGCCGTCGGGGCTCCGATTCCGAGAGCTTCGGCTCGTCCCTTAGAGATTCCTTGCGATTATAGTCGGTTTCTAGAAAAAGGGGTTTCTTTATAGTTGAGTAGCGAGCGGCCACCTGGAGTTAGCTTGTTACTGCAGTCTGAAGGTTGATGAGGGAGGATTTATGAGGATGAGGAAGTATCGAGCACAAAGCAAGAGGATGGGGATATATTCACGAGGAAGAGGAACGGTTTGAGTAAGGGGAAAAGAGTAAAAACTATATTATTAAAAAAATAGGCTGGCTGGGGAATCCTAGTGATTCCCTTCGACGTGTGAACCATGGACACACAACATTCCTCATAAACTCCTCTTAATTTAAGAGAAAGCGGGAGAGGATGAGGAATTTATCAACTTTCCCTGAGAGGAAGCGGAAGCGGATGTGAAAGTACCAAAAAATGCGTAACTTTCTCATTAAGAGGAATGTCAGTCTGTCTTGACATTCCTCTTAATGAGGAATGTCATACTAATGACAGTTCGATATGATTCCTATATGAAACTGCATAATTACCTGCTCGAGGTACCAGTGCGTTTGCTACTCAATCACTATTGTAAAGAGCTTTAAACTGGTCTGAAGCAATTCTTACTGAAGAACATGACCAATGGCGTATAGTTGCCGTCACGAGTGGTGAGCACAACTTTCATTGGTCGGTTTGACATTGACTGCGCTGCGGTGCACACGATTGGTTCGACAAACGTCAGTTCTTCAGTGTGCGTCGTCTATTGGTCCAGCTCCTTTTTTTCGGCTGCTGTACATTGGCCGAAAGTATACAATATCCCTACCACTGATAATCTGTGCTCACGACTCATAACGGTTACTACACCTAACTAAACCATCCGGGGGCCCGTGGCAAATTCATTGGATGGGGCCCCAGTACTTTCTTAATTTCTTTTAGCTTTAAACTTTTAGGGCTACTTCTACAGCCTTAGGACTATTTTATCACCGGTGCGCTGCGCGGAGGGTCCTGGGTTCGATTCCCAGCAGAGCAGAGATTTTAATGATGAATTTTAATTTCTGTGTCTGGTCTGGGTGTGTTGTGTTATTGTCGTGTGTCCATGGCACCCACGACACAGGGAATCCTAGTGTGGGGCTATCAGTGTGAAGCGTTATTTATTTATTTATTTCTGGGCCCACAGCCTCTCAGTCCGGGGCCCCTTCAGCCCCGGGGCCCGTGGCATTTACCAGCCCTGCCACCCAATGAACATGACCTATATGAGTTCAGCCAGCAAATAAGTGTACAGTATGTCTTCAAGGGAATCGCAGATGATCTCCCCGAAGTATCTACTACACAGCAACCTACCGCTGGGTCTCGTCTCCCCGTCTGCTTTAGCGGCCAACGTTCGGCTGATGGCGGCATAGGTGTATGTGGTCTTCATGGATTCGAAGTCCATGTATACCTTCATCATGAAGTCGGACCTCGAGTGGGCCCAGTGCCCGAAGACGCCAATGCCTGTCAAGTAAACAAGGCATAGGTACGGTGGGGCAAAGATCCGCAGTGGGAAATGATCCGCACGGTCAATTTAAAATGATCGCTTAATATTGTCGTGGTTTTAGACACATTTTTATGCTGGCAACATTGATAGAAGACGACTCACAAAAGTTACATGGCGTCCGACCGGCACAACAAAAACAATGAGGTTAGAATTCTTTTTACTTGTTTTGATGTAATAATTCGTAGGTCATCTTCAGTTGAAAATGTAATTTACTATACGCTTTGCTTACTGTTTTACTGGTTCAATTCCATAATTCAGGTTTTGAAAGGCGATCTATGAACAATAATTTGGCCAAATGCGCATTTCTTGTTTTTAGGTTAGTTTGTGATTACAAAATGACAAAATGGGGCAGAGGTCCGCATTTTGCATGGGGCAATGGTCCGCGCGCGGACGTTTGCCCCAAGATTTGTATTCATTGTTCTAATTTTTGTTTTTACGTTATAGAAACTACAAACGCAAAACTAATGTGAAGCCGTTCACACCAGAACTGTACTTGCAGGCCCAAGAAATGCTAAATCGGGGGCTATCCATTAGAAAAATTGGGAAGGAGTTGGGATTCGATGAATCAACTGTACGGAAGAGGTGGGTTACCCCTTCAGTAAATTATTACGAGTTAGGAATCACTAACAATCTTTTATTCTGAATGCCGATTTCATTTCTTACAGGTTGAAAAAGGAATGCGGCGCCAGAAAACTGGGCCGGTTCACAACAACATTCACTCATTTGCAAGAAAAGGATATTGTAGATCACTGCCGAACCTTGAACCATATGTTTTATGGTGTTTCCTTCAAAACGCTCCGAATTCTTATATTCAAATATGCTGAAGAAAACAAGGTTCGACACAACTTTAATAAAGAAAAGGGAATGGCAGGGAAGGATTACACAATTTCTTTCATGAAGAGACACAAACTAAGTTTGCGAACTGCGAGAAAAACGTCAGTGGCCCGAACAATGGGTTTTAATCGCAATCAAGTGGAAGGTTTTTTTGTTAACCTAGAATCGGCTTATCAAAAATACAAGTTTGCTCCTGGTTCCATATACAATATGGACGAAACTGGAATTCAGACTGTTCCAGACAAACTTCCGAAAATTGTGTCCGACCAGGGCCAGAAAGAAGTAGCTAAAAATGTAAGTGCCGAACAAGGCCAAACAGTTACCGTTATCTGCTGCCTCAACGCCAACGGTGGCTACATTCCGCCCTATTTTATATTCAAAAGAAAGAGGGAAAATCCTCTTTTAATAAAAAATGGCCCGGTCGGCTGTAAGATGGCGGTCACTGACAAGGGATATGTTGACACTCCTACATTTATTAAGTGGTTAAAACACTTTGCAGAACATGCCAAACCCACTCCGGAAGCTCCTGTTCTTCTTATCCTGGACAATCATGCCTCGCATGTTTCAATCGAATCAATATCTCAGGCTGAAGCATTGAATGTGGTTATGCTCAGCTTGCCACCCCATACGAGCCACAAAACTCAGCCACTCGACCGGGTGTTTTTTAAACCCCTCAAAACCTACTACAACGAGGTCACGGATTCGTGGCAATCGTCCCACCCCGGGCAGGTAATAACAGTTTATCATGTCGCTGAGCTCTTCAACCGGGCTTATGAAAGAACAGCTACCATTGAAAAAGCAACTGCCTCCTTCCGCGCAACGGGAATCTTTCCCCTGGACCCCGGGGTTTTCTCGGATGCTGATTTTCTTCCGAGCCAGGTGACGGATCAAAGTCCGGAAGAAGATGATATCGTTAAAGAACCAATGCTAGATTTTGGCGACGATAACTGTGATGCCGTTCTTGGTTGCCCTGTTCCTGAGCCTTCAGTGCTGCCTCAGGCTCCTACGTCAGTACTTGACCAAAGCCCGGAAGAAGATTTCGTCCAAGAACCAACACTAGACTTTGGCAACGATAACTGCAATTCAGCTCTCGACTTCCCTGTTCCTGGACCTTCAAGGCTGCCTGATCCTGTTCCTTCAGCTCTCGACTTCCCTGTTCCTGGACCTTCAAGACTGCCTGATCCTGTTTTATCTACTGATTCTCCTGGACTTGTCTCCACGTCATCTCTTGTGTCAGTTGTGTCTCCAGCAGACATACTACCTCTTCCCAAAGCAACACGACGTAAGCGGAGCGGAAAAAGTTTAAAGTCGACACTTCTAACATCTTCTCCGCACAAGAAAGCCCTTCGGGACAAAAAATTACAAGCTGAAAGGTTGGTCAAAGAAAGAGAAGATCGTAAAATTAAGAATGCAATGAAACGGAAAGACAAGCTCAAGATGGCAGCAAAGCAGAAGAAGAAGCCACCACGTAGACTTCGGTTTGATTCAGATGACTCATCTCAGTCTCAGTCTATTTCATCTGGAACTTCGGTCTACAACGAGTCAGAATCTGACAGTGATCAGAAGATGGAAGAATCGTCTGAGCGGATGGTGCCTCCAAAGAGGTGCATAGGCGAATTTTGTACCGTTCGATATGAAGAAAAACTGTTTCCAGGAGTTATTACTGGCGTTTCAGAAACCCATGCCACTGTATCATCAATGGTGAAAGCTGGAAAATTATGGAAATGGCCCGACCGGCCTGACATTCTGGATTATGAATGGGGATCAGTCGTTTCGAGTATAAAGGAGCCAAAAAAAACTAGCACGACCCGAAATGTTTATTCAGTCAGTGAACTGGAATGGTTTTACTCATAACTGTGAATAAATAAACTGAATAAAGTTAATTTTTCCGTGTATTTCATTTCAATGGGGCAAAGATCCGCAGCTGCGGACAATTGCCCCGAATCTGCGGACGTTTACCCCAAACAGTGGGGCAAAGGTCCGCAAAGGCAAGGTTGTCTACCTTTCCTTTTTTTTCCGAAATGGTGCTTATTTCGCTAGTAATAAAATGGTATATTGTAGCACATAAATTAAGATTTCCAGTGAAGCCAAAACCTGCAGGACCTTTTACTTATTGGGTGAGAAAAAAGGTTGAAACCTAAAATTGCGGATCTTTGCCCCACCCTACCCTACTTCATTGTTTATTTGTTGGGATAAGAACAAGAAAAAAAATTATAAAAACCTATTCATTTTTATGCTGAATTGTTGTTTTTAATTTTTTAATATTTTGGAATTTACTAATATTTTTTTTAATGTTTTTAATGTCTTTTTTATTTGACATGTATTGTCAGTAACCCATTCATGACCCACTGCAGAGGAGACCTCCTCTCGCAATGAGAGGGATGTAGGCGTTAGTCCACCACGCTGGCCTAATGCGGGTTGGTGGAATTCACATGCCTTTGACAATATTTTTTGTGAACTCTGCTGTTTGCTCACAATGTTTTCCTTCACCGTAACAGCAGGTGATATTTAATTTTATAAAGCGCACATAACTTTTTTACAGTCATTGGTTGGTCAATGACAAGTTTATGTTTTTGTACTGAGTTTGTGTGTTTCTAATGTGGGTAATTAAGAGACTTAAGAGTGCACAACTTGTACCGGACAATGAATAAAAGACTGAATTTTGTACAAACCTATGGGCCTGGGAAAATCCTCTGGTACTCGAACCCTATCTACACCACACGTCTCGGAACTGAAGTTGTTTTTGTCTGCCTCAAAACTGGGTCTGAAAACATATACATAAAATTAAAATAAATAAATAACCCTCTTGTCATGTATTAGGATTACTATTTTACCTTGTTTTCATAAATAAGATAAATGTAGTAACTTATGTAGGTAGAATGTGAAGAAATATTGTTTGACACATCATGGCTACCTAGCTTAGTGAATAAACATGTTCTAATTACCTTTGGAGTTTTTATGAACATAATAGTGGCGACGAGTGAAAAAAGTGAACAATATGGAAAGAAAATCAGTGAAATTTCCGGAATATAATCCGGAAGTGGACAGTTGGGACAATTACATCGACAGATTAAAGTTTTGTTTTGAAGCAAATGGGATTGTGTCGGATTCCATACAAAAGGCTAATTTCTTCACTGTGTGTGGCGCACGAGTATTTGAAACGGTTATTGCATTAATTACACCAAAAAAACCTCAAGATGTAACATTTCTTGACCAAACATTATAGTCCAAAACCCAATGAAATTTCGACATCGTACAAATTCTACAAACGTGATCAGAAACAGGGTGAATCTGCATCTGAATATATTGCGGAGATAAGGAGAATAAGTGCTTGTTGCAATTTTAACGACTTGGAACGTATGTTACGCGACAGACTGGTCTGTGGAATGAGTGATGAAAAATTACAGTATGAACTACTGAAGAAAGACACATTAAGCTACCAGGACGTCGTTGATGCGATGTTATCATCGGAGAGTGCAGGAAGAGGAGTGCGTATGATTAGGAGCGACGTAGCGCATGCTTCTACATCCAGCGTCATTAACACAGCCGGGCCGGTACCTATGGAAATTAATGCCGTACAGACGCGTAACAACAATCGTTTCTGTTATCGTTGCGGCGAACGACACGCGGGCGACTGCCGTTTCGTCAATACCGTATGCCGTTATTGTAACAAGAAGGGGCATTTAGAGAAGATTTGTATAACGAAAAAGAAGAATTCACACAAGAAATTAAATCTTGTTGATGACACAGATTGTGATCAATTAAACGGTTTATACAATATTCGTGGTATTAGCCGTGTGCCGCCTTATGAGGTTAAAGTTTTGTTACAAGGCATACCAGTATTAATGCAAGTGGACACAGGTGCCAGTTTCTCACTCATAACTGAGCACACTTGGCGAGAATTAGGTGTACACACCCAAAAACCGCCTATTTTGCAACGCATGCCAGTTACTCTACGCACATGGACAGACACACCAGTAAAATTATTGGGGCAAACTACAGTGAGAGTGGAATTTGAAGATAAGAGTTGTGATTTAAGATTGGTAGTAGCTAAAGGCACGGGGCCCAATCTGCTGGGACGAGATTGGTTAGCACCACTCAATATTACATTAAAATTGAATTTTATCACTGATGCTGAATTGTTTGAAACTGAACAAATCCTTTCAAAGCACAACAATGTATTTAAAGAGGGCCTCGGTACCTACCGTGGTAATCCTGTCACTATACATCTAAAAGCAGGAGCGACACCGAAGTTTTTGAAGGCACGCGCCGTCCCCTTTGCTATTAAGGACAGAGTGGAGAAAGAGATCGATCGCTTAGTAGCTGAAGGTGTTTTACGTCCAACAGCATATTCTGAGTGGGCTACACCTGTAGTTCCTATCGTAAAAAAATCAGGAGAAATCCGCCTATGCGGCGATTATCGTAGCACTGTTAATCAGGCTACAGAGTCTGATACATACCCGTTACCTACTGCTAATGAAGTTTTTGCTGTGGTTGCAGGAGGCAAATATTTTACAACCCTAGATTTAGATCGAGCCTACACACAGGTAGTAGTTGACAACAATACGGCTAGATTATTGACACTGAATACTTGCAAAGGATTGTATACGGTGCATAGGTTGGCATTTGGTGTAAAAGCTAGCCCTGGTATTTTTCAAAGACTTATGACAGCACTTTTAGCAGGAATTGGAGGAGTCGCAGTCCTAATTGATGATATTATTGTATGTGGCCACTCTATGACCCAGATGCAACAGCGCCTTGATATAGTACTGACACGTATCGAACAGGCCGGGTTACGTCTGAACAAAAATAAGTGCAAGATAGCGAAAGAGAGGGTTGAATTCTTGGGTTTTGTGATAGACAGCAATGGGATACACCCATCTCCTAGCAAGGTGGATTGTGTACTAAGAACTCCTCAACCAGGCAATAAACAAGAATTACAGGCCTTTTTAGGATTATACAATTTTTATGAAAGATTTATACCAGATAAAGCTACGATGTTGGAACCATTACATAGATTATTAGATAAGAACCGTACATGGCAGTGGACCGAACGGGAACAGGATGCATTTGAGTCAGCCAAACATATCTTAACTTTTAATTTAACATTGGTGCATTATGACTTGCAAAAGCCTGTAACCTTAACATGCGATAGTTCAGAGTACGGTGTAGGAGCAGTGCTGGCACACGTGATGGAAGATGGTCAAGAATATCCAATTGCCATAGGTTCACGAACCTTACACACACATGAAAGAAGATATTCTCAATTGGATAAAGAAGCTGCAGCAATAATGTTTGGTATTCAAAAATTTCAAAACTATTTAACCGGTAGGTCATTCACCATAGTTACAGATCACAAACCTTTGATTGGAATTTTTGACCCAAAGAGACCAATGTCCAATATGTTATCACCTCGATTAACAAGAATAGCTATCGCGCTTGCCTCACATAATTACAGTATTGTTTATAAACCTGGCCATGATATTGGTAACGCAGATGCATTGAGTCGCTGGCCACAGCCAGTACCGGCACAAGCCGAAGAGCAGCATGGAGACATCCTTCTTATGGCAGAAACACCAGAAGATTTTCCTTTCGAAACTAATCAGGTGGCAAGCGAGACAAGTAAAGACCAGTTACTATCGCAAGTGAGTCACTATGTACAGAGAGGATGGCCAGCCCGAATTATTAACCCGGAGCTTCGACCATATTGGCTACATCGAGATCAGATTTCTTTACAAAATGGCTGTTTATTGTTTGGATCCAGAGTAATACTGCCTTCACTACTGCGTATGCCGACATTACGGGCACTACATAAGACACATGCAGGAATCGTACAAACGAAATCGTTGGCCAGGAGTTACGTGTGGTGGCCAAGTTTGAATGAGAATATAGAAACTTTGGTGAGCCAGTGTTCTAAATGCCTGGAAAATAGACATATGCCTGCTAAAACCAGCCACGAATGGATATCTGCTGTGCGGCCGTGGTCCAGAATACACGTCGACTTTGCAGGCCCATTTCGAAACAAAACATTCTTAATTGTAATAGATGCATATTCAAGATGGCCAGAAGTTTTTATTGTCAATAGTGCATCTTCTTCAGTAGTCATAAAGCATCTAAGGATGCTATTTGCTACTCATGGTTTATGCGAAACTTTAGTCTCAGACAATGGAACGCCATTTGTATCAGCAGAAATGAATCAATTTCTAACAGCGAATAAAATAAGACATATAACTACTGCCCCGTATCATCCGGCAACAAATGGGCTTGCAGAACGCATGGTGCAAACAATTAAAGATAAATTGCGTAAAATGGAGGATGTACCATGGGACATAAGAATACCTAATATGCTTTTGGGTTTAAGAGTGACTCCTTGTACATCGACACAAAAAAGTCCAGCTGAGCTTTTAATGAACAGAAGATTAAGAACAATTTTAGATACAATACATCCAGATAACATACAGAACAGGAAAATTGAAACACAAGTAATAAACAATACTCACAAAAAGCATAGAGAAACAACAGTAGGTCAAAGAGTCATGTTCAGGAACTACACAGGTAATAGAAAGTGGTTGCCAGGAAGAATTTTGAATAAGAAAGGTCCTTCAAGTTATACAGTACAGACAAATGATGGCGCAATATTGGACCGTCACATAGATCAACTTATACAAATGAAAGAAAATGAAACAGAAAGAAGGGAAAGTGAAGACATTAGAGATAATATGGAAGACAGTGGTCATAATAATGCACCTAATTTAGATATATCCGATGAAGATATGAACTTAGAACCAGAACATCCAACTCAAGAGGAACAAATCATAGAGATTCCAAGTTCAGATAAATGGGCTGAAATGTTAGGGATTCCAGATCAAAGTAGTGTTAGTTCTGTAGTGGGGAAGTTTAAAAATAAAACAAAAATACATCAGAAATCTCCATATGAGAGACCAAGTTCTTCCCAGAATTATCTTTATTGATATAATAGTGTAAATTACTTGATATTTGATTAATGCAGTTCTCAGTAGTGTAAAATAGATTATGTGTTTGTAACTGCTTTGAGTATATAGTTTGAGTTTATAGAATAACTTATTGTTAACTGATGGGGGAGGTATGTCATGTATTAGGATTACTATTTTACCTTGTTTTCATAAATAAGATAAATGTAGTAACTTATGTAGGTAGAATGTGAAGAAATATTGTTTGACACATCATGGCTACCTAGCTTAGTGAATAAACATGTTCTAATTACCTTTGGAGTTTTTATGAACATAATACCTCTGTTCTCAGTACAACACAATACTGCACCTCTCAGGTCATCAAATGAAATAAATAAAAAATTGTGCATCATCAATTACCAGGGGGTCTTTTGGTTCTAAAAATGAGAGGCAGCAAAATTAACGGGAAGTTTTTTTCATAATCATTTAGATGAATATTGCAGGCATCAAATGAAATATGTCTACCAAGGGATTCTTAGCCAGATCGTTTTTAATCAAGTTCAAAGCTCAAACTAACGGCGGTTTCCATACAAATACTATAATAATTGGACCCATGTCAGTATATTATTACTCTCTTTCAATAACACAAACTTACATATTTACCCACTTGCTGTAGTCCAGTGTTGCATGAGTTCTGACACTAGGGAAAAACCTCTTAAAAGCAGTGGTATGTGTCTCCCGGAGGAACTCTGACGGTTGGATGGATGACCTGAGTGGCGCAGTGGTTAAGACACCGGTGCGCTGTGCGGAGGGTCCTGGGTTCGGTTCCCAGCAGAGCAGAGATTTGAACGATGAATTTCCACGACACAGGGAATCCTAGTGTGGGGCTATGCGTGTGAAGCGTTATTTATTTACCACCAATAAAAACCTCATTGAATATCTAAACAAGTCCTACCGACCTGGGACTATCACCGACAAATAGATCTGCATCACCCTTCAGAGACGTCAGCTCGATGAGCAGAGGCCCAATTTGAGCGAAGGTCCAGTAAGTAAAGTTGCCGGCTGTGACCCCTCCGTATACCGTGTCTAACAACAAGTGTGGGTGCGTTTTCGGAATCAAAGGGATTATCGAATGTAGGCTCGAGTAGCATATAGTTGTTAGCATTATAATTATTATTATTCGCCGCATTTTTGCGTATTTTTTATGATTATCACTCACTAAAGCCGGTAATTAAATTAAATAACAAAATTTTGTGCAAATCGATTTATGTTTTTTTGGCAAAAATTTTCTAACACCACACTGAGTCAAACTGAGAACTTGAGAAGTGACAGTAGTACTAGTGTTGCCGATCGATAGTCGGACTATCGATAGTTAATCGATAGTCTATCGATAGTCCAACAATCGTAAGACTATCGGTAGGACTATCGATAGTATCGATACTATCGATATCACAGAACAAGGCAATACTATCGATACTATCGATAGTATTGTAGTTCGTTAATAACAAACTATCGATAGTATCGATACTGTCACTTTTATTTGCAACGATACTATCGATAGTATCGATAGAGTATCTAGGGGGTTGAAAATGGCCTGAATTGCTTCGAGAAAAAGATGGTACGGCCGTGCCGCTTTTTTGCTCGACTTGTTGGGGGCACTGCCGTGCCGCCAGATATCGGCCTTTAATGGTCCTCAACTACATTACTGTTAAAACAAACCTAATACTATTGCAAATTGTGAAACTATCGATAGTCCAAAACAATCGATAGTATCTATACTATCGATACTATCGTTGCAAATAAAAACGACAGTATCGATACTATCGATAGTTTGTAATTAACGAACTACAATACTATCGATAGTATCGATACTATCGATAGGCCTATCGATAGGGTACATGATTTTAGATGAAAACTATCGATAGTTTTAATATCGATAGTTCGGCAACACTAACTGACACTGACATTTCACAATGATACCATAGGACTGTCAGATTGCCTGAATTTTATTTGTTATCTGTGTTGTTCAGCATCACAGCTGATGAACAGACCCGTTAATTAATGTAATAATAACCGGTTGGTATTGGTAGACCTATCCTATCATTCATATCGCATTCTTTCTTGGTATGCAAAATGCAATAGGTATTAATGCTACTCTACCTAATATTTAACATTTTAACTAGGTTTCTTGCAGAAATGAAACGGATTTATTTACTTATACATTAGTAAAATTATTTACCCCATAAAGAACAGTTAGGTACCTATACTGTTCTCAACTGAAACGCAACGCAAAGATTTTTTTTCCGTTAGGTACTATATTATCAAGAGTAGTCTAATAAAAAACTTAACAAACATTAAATATTATGCTCGCCCACCATTGTGCATTGTTTTGAATATAAAGTGGTTAATCTCCAACGGCTTAGATTTCTATGAGGGGCTTGAAAATACATATTGGACAGTGATTTTGATAGATGATGGTCCCCCTATTACCCCTATTATTTATTATTACTTTTCCGTTGATCCTGGAGAAAAGGGTGGTCGGTGGGTTCACGCCAAAATGAACCAAATCGGTTTTAGCGAGACTAACGAACAGTGATTCATTATTTATATAGATTGTAATGTACCTACATTAAAAGTTGAAGCATTATTATTATTCATAGAACCCCTTCAAACCCCGTCAACTGACCCTTGATATCAGTTGAATAGAACAACTTTATAACATGGGGTAAAATGAAGCGTTATTTTTATTACAACGTAAAAAACACGGCCATTGGGGTAACAGTGTTTCTTGATTTTAAGTTAAAAGGATGGAATGGAAAAATGTTCGCCTCAAATAAAGTACCTATATCTATATCTGTCTTGTGCTGCTCATGAGGAAGTGACTAAGATGTTTCCATAGATATAATACACGTTTCATGTACGACTAATATAATATAAAGTATCTAATAAAGTTTCGGCAACTATACTTACCTACCTCTCCAGCGTGTGTATTGTTGATCGAAGTCTCCAGCCAAAACACAAGACATGAAGAGCATGCTGCTTTGCGACGCGGCGACGGGTAGAGGTCTGGCGGTAAGGTACCTACCTCCCCGGACGAGCTACTGTGGCTAATAGTGGCCATGGAAAGATATTATGGTTGCGGGGTACACTTTATATGAGGCGAAAATCTTAGCCCTCGTGAGTAGAAACCCTTTATTCCATCTAGTCTTACCAGTAGTTCGATAGTCGAACTGGTGGATTAAACACCCAGTCCCACCTCAGATACAACCTCAGATACTATTTCTTTCTCTACTTAACATGGTGGACTGCATGCCTTTTTGCTACTCGATTGTTACACAAATCTAGATATTTGGGCCATTGGGATCAATGGCGATAATTTTGAACGTTAAGTAATCAGTTACCTAAGGTTAGTATAGAAAAATATTAGCTCTATCATTTAGTTTGTTGTACTTATGTCATTACTTTCCAGAATAATTCGTTCTTTGTTAAGTGACAATTCGGTGTTCGATTCCTGGCTAGAAATATTGATTTTTCGAAAATCCAATGATACATTTTTTATTTTTATAGTTTTCATCAAACTCGGGCCCCAGCAGACAGCTCCTTTCAGCATTTTTCGCTATTCTTCATAGTTTCGGATTTCCTCATTGAAAAATGTATCCTTTGTATTATAGGTACCTACCTCTACATTAGCTTGATTCTGTTATTATTAGGTATTTAAAAAATTACCAGATGGATGGAACGAAATATTTAAATTTCCTCCCACGCGAAGCCCTACCCATTATTCCATAACTCAGCTCTCCCTCCGACATTTTCCAACTCCCTTCCACCCTAACAAATGCTAACCAGTTAAAAAGGGATGGATGGAATACAAGAACGCATCAGCTGTTCACGTCCGCCGTAGCGGTGGGTTCTTTTTTTTCTCCTCACTTTTTCAACCCACTTTAGGAACAGGTATTCTCTTTATAAAGCCCAGCTGATGTGTCCGTAGTAAAAAAAGTAAGGACGCACATTGCGTGGCAAGAGATCCGATTGAATTTTTAAGGAATCTTCGCTAGAAACAAACAAAAATAGTACCTATTAGAACCTAGAACATACAGGAGTAAGGAATGTAGTAAAAGGAATTTTTACACCTAAAATCTTAAAAGAGGCAGGATAAACGCAAATTAACATCGCGCATAGAAGATCTACTTTTTTATAATCTTATAAAGAAGTGTATTTGCAGTAACTAAGTACCTACGTAACATAACAACAGTATAATCCGACCAACTGGAATGATTTGTTTTTAACCCTATTAAACAGGTTGCGAAACACTCCCATTCAATTCGGTCGCATAAACAGAATTCGTAAATGCGCAATAGCCCGAGAAAGATAAGTGAATTCATGTCAACAATTATAAAACGGCATATTGTACCATTGATTGCGATATCAGTGAACTCTGTTTTAATTACGAAAACAAACAACGCGTTATCGCGTTCATTACATACATACATCATAGGTACAACATACGAAAATAGATTGCCATTTGTAATAACCTGACCAAATCACACGTAATATCGACCTGAGCAAGTTCATTGTTTTGACTGCATATTCTACTCGGTCGGGTTATACGCACAGCCATCTTGTTGGTTGTTTCTTTTTTTCACGCAACTCGCTGCGCCGCGTAGGCATACATAGATACACCGATAAAGCTCTCTACTGATTAACTTATCAAAGAACTATTATCGAAGAATAACGGATGTTTAATCAGTTGCACTCAGAGACGCTTAATGATTACTTAAATGCAAGTGCAAGGAGGCACGTAGATATTTTAAAAAGTTCAGTATCAGAGTCAATAGGGATGCAATAAGGAATGTTTCTGTGAAAGTAAACTTTTAAATATTTCTTCTAGGGACCTAATCTACCAAAAATGGTTATTGTACCGTATTTAACCAAATTTGAACCACAAAATATTCTCAATTGAATATGTTTGCAATAAGTTCTATTAAAATATATAAATAGGCAGTTGAATTTATTACGAATATGTATTAGTAAATTTCGGCTCACTCGTGTACAGTTTTTTGGGCAAATTCCACTGTATTAATAAGTCGGGCTACTTAAACCTAAAAAAGTAGCACAACATTTATTTACTGCCGGTAATTGAAGTTTTAAGGAAATTATTGTGTCATACATTGAACGTGAGTAACGCATTGGATGTCACGATCGTCGCAAAGAAACACTAGTCTTATCTTTCGAACATTGTATATTTGCCCTTGTTACTCAATAGTACACTAATTATATTAAAATATTTTATCATAGCTTAAAGTAATGTGATCTGCTCGGTTGTTTCCTATAAATATATTACAATAATCAGCTCATTAAAATACGACGTAAACAATATTATTAAGAATAAATAATAATAATAATTCATTTATTTCACAACAAAATATATTATTTCACAAATTTTATAGCTCTAGAGTCTAAACCCCCATGGTCTAGAGTCTAGACCATGGGGGTCTATCCTAGTATGGAGTATGGACTTGGATTCCCTGTGTTATGGGATCAAGTCTCTTCCCTTGGGTACAATATAAATAATTATATTTTATACATTATAGCAGGTAAATAATAATAATGTACATTATAAACAATGATGACACATTACAATGGTTTCAATTTACAATTTTATAATTTCTTGATATGAATTACTATTGAAAAGTGTTTATAACAATTATGAGTTCTGTGTGTGTGAGTATATCTATGTATGCATGGGTGAATGCGCGTGTGGAATGAAATGAAACACGTTGTTGAAGTTTACTAAAGACTAACTTTATTAACGACCATAAACAAGTAGAACATAAAACATTATGTAGCCCATTACACTGTTGGTACCATACAATGTTGTGTAGTAGGTACTTAATTTGATATAAACTAACAATGTGTGTGTGTGTGTGTGTTTGCGCGAGCGTGTGCGTGCGTGTAATAAATAAGTATCATACTTATATAAATACTTAATTATGGTATGAAAAACATCTTTGGCCTGTAGTGAATCATCTTCCTAAATCCTACGTACTTTTATGAATTATAAACATAATTCTTCGTAAACGTAATATTTATTCTTTTGTTTAATTATTCCTGTAGTAATACTAATTAGGTTTCTTTTGTCAGAGATTAAAGTAATAAGGGTTATACTCATTATATTTAAACTTCTTAAGTTTTCTTCTGGTAGATTAAAAACAATGTTTTTTTAAATGATCGTTAAGTACTCTTTTAAAAATCCTTATTATTATTCAGTATTTAGAAGCTTGAAAGCCAACCAACCGAAAAAAATACAAAGTATGGTATTTTTTACCAGTACCTACACATTATACTTTATCATTGACACCTCCATACTCATTGCTATGGATATTGTGAATTGGAAACGAGAAAAAGTTTGTAGGTAGGTAGAATGTGAAAACTTGTATTAAACATTCTACACAAACCTATTGTTTTACAGATAAACATCGTTTTAATCTTTGTGTAAATATATAATTGAACATAGAGAACATAGAGAAACTTAGAAGAAAGAACTTGTAACATAACTTTGATCCTTGTAGCTTAGAATAATCTTTGTATTATATATCTTTGAACTTTGGTTTCATTGTAGATAATAATATTTAATATAATAAAACTTTGTGTTGTGAAACCTTGTTGCAGGAGAAATTAATATAGAGTGAAAAAATAAATAGAAAATGCGCAAGGAGGCTGGACGTTCGCACCGCGCCTGCCTGCATTTGTTCTCTGAACACCTATTGTATTTTTTAGATTATATTTATATATTTATTTATAGTATTTTTCTTAGAAATTATATTTCAATTCTGCATGGATTGAGACTGTAATACTACATTACCAAAAAATAATACACACCTCATTCCTCAATGGATATACAAAAAAAAATGTTTTTTTGATAGTCGCAGATGCAATTTTTTTCTTTAAAACTTCATCATTCTCAAACATACATTCAAACTCTTCAAACAAATAGCTACTAGAAAATTCTATTTCATAAATCATTGAATGGCTTGCTTTATCTCCCCACCACGCAGCCCCCTCGCGCAGCCGCCATTGCCATATTTAAACCTCGGGCGCCCCCAACTTCATGTAGTCGAAATCGAGAGGTGAAGGTGCGAATAATGGAGAGGTGGCGTCCTTGTTTTGTTCATAAAATCGATTATCACCGGAGTTAGCAGCGTGACCACCGACGTTCTGTCGTGAAAGTGAAGCAGTACAGTGTTTCGACGTGTCATCCGCGAGATCGACAGCGGTTCGAGGCCGAAACACGGCGGATCGCGGAACATAGAGAGAGGGTCCGCTCGCGGCCACCATCTTGTGATCGAGTGCGAGTACACGCCGCGCGCTCAACTCCGAGGGCGCCCAGCTACCGTAAAGTGATAAGTGAACTGTCCGACATAGTCGTCGTCTAAACCGAGATCTTAAGAGAAGAAGCCCGCCGAGCGGGGAGAGATGAACTGCCCGGGACAACAACAGGTGCGGGGGCGACGTCGAACCGGTCGCATCCCCCTGCCGGCCGCCGTCGGGGCGCGGCGCGGGCGCGAGGAGCGCTACGCGGCCAGCAAGTGGGGCGCAGCGCCCGCCGCCGCCGCGCTGCCGCCGCCGCCCACGCACTGGCGCCGCGACGGCCGCTGCCGCCCGGAGCCCGACCGCGCGCTGCCCCTCAAGCTGCTGCTCAACGTCAGCGCGTCGTAGGCGCCGCTCCCCGTGAGGACTCTAGTGTTAGTGCCCGCGGGCGCGGCCCCGCCGGCTGCCACAGCGCGCCGCCCGGCGGGGCCGCGCTCGCGCCAGTCTCTCGTGCTAAGTTTTTTTATTTCGTAACGCGAAGCGCGTCGCCGACGCGCGAGGGCCGGAGCCGCTCGGCGGGAGCCGGGCGACTGCGTCCCGGCGTCGACTAAATTCCGGCGTTAGGTATTATTTTGTGAAAATTTTAGTAGTTAAGTGTTCGGCCGCGGCGACGCGACCGCCGACGACGCCGCACCTCCGGCTCCCCTTCTAAAATACGAGAAAAACACAAAAAAATAACGGGAGTTGCGGGTGCGGCGACGTCGGCGGACGCGCCGTCGCGGCCCGGCGCTGCGCCCCTCGCGGCCGCCGCGCCGAGCGCAGCCTCGCCACGCCCCACGACTACTAGTTTTGAGTTTTGCCTTGACTGATCGTATGCAACTAAGTGAACCCGGGGCCGGCGCGACTGGCGCTCGGCGCGTAGCGCACCAAACGTTGCATTTCTTTTAAAATGAGGCGTTATATTATATTTTACGAGTGTGCGGCGGTGAGGCTCGCGGCGCCGGGCCGGGGCTCCGCCCCGCTAGTCGTATCGTTTATTTATCTCGAGACCAATGTATTTTTATTTGTAAGCGCCGGGCCCCGCCGCGGCGGGAGCTCCGCTGGGCGCACGTCACGCGCACGTACCCCGCCGGACCAGAGCTTTAAAAAAATAATTAAGTGAGCGGAGGCCCGGTGCCCTTAATTCTAGTTGTAGATTTTAAAATTAAACGATACGGTAACGTGTAAACTGACTGTTAACGATTGGAAGATTATATATGTTTGTACAGAGAATAGTAGAATATAATGATCTCAGCTGCGGGCGTCTGCGGCCTGTCGTAGGAGCTTCTGTGATGTACAAAACGAGTATATTTGGAATTTTACAAGTTTTTTATAATATTAGTTTGTAAAGTATACTTTTAAGTGAAGATGGTGGCGGACGGGGTCCTTCGCCCCGCCCGCCGGAAGCCGCTCGCAGCGTCCCACATCCCACCCGTCCCATCCCTTAGTCCTTCCCATCCCAGGGCTCCTCGGAGCCCGACAAATGTTTCAAAGTTTCTGAACGAACGTCAAACCTACTGCTCAGTTCCTCGGGACAGAGCGCGTTCTCTTTCAGCTACACCGGTGACATTGAAGGCAAACATCATTGAGAACACTGTCTGTAACATTGGTGAGTGCACTAGATACTATACAAACACACACAATGACAACACATTCACATATTAATAGATTGATGGACACGAGACGCCTATTGGCACCTATTAAACTACTTTGTTACTCTTTTCTTAGACCAAAAACTCCCAACATGCACTGCACTACACGCAATATGTTTGCACACAAAAATATACAGTATCATAGACATATTTCTGGTTTAACTTTCTGTGTTTTGGCTGGGCAGGTATTTATTTATTTATTCAAATTAAACCTTAACACTAACATTACAGGTTGCCCTAATGCGTTAGTGAAGGCATGCCAATATTATACTCACCAACATAATTAAATTTTGGTATGGTTGCTACAGACCAATAAAGAAGTTGATTGGTCTGAGGGTTGCCAGAGATACTTTAGTTGAGGCGAACATCTTAGTCTTCATTAAAAAAAAGCTTATAGTATTATAATATACACACAAAATAACAAGTATAAACTATAACACTAGACGCAATCAGAGCTTCAAAAAAATTTAAATTAGGAAAGTTATCTTCACACATTTGATGCTATATATTTAAATCAGTATAGGTAGATCCCAATCACAAATAACTAGCCTTTTCATTGTAAAATGAACAGCCCCAATATGGGATATGATTTATATAAAACCTCTGAGACTTGACCTCTTTTTGAGTTTTGTTTTGCCTGGGTTCAATTCCCAACGGAGCAGAGATTTGAATGATGAGTTTTAATTTCTGTTTCTGGTCTGTCATGTTCGTAGGTTGTCATGTGAGTCCGTGGCACCTTGACCGCCAGATCCATGAAAACGGACCGGACGGAAAAGTGACCCACTGGAGTGTCGGGTCTCCTCTCGCAATGAGAACGATGTAGGCCTTATCCACCACGCTGGGCTACTGTGGGTTGGTGGACTTCACAGTATGGTGTAACTCTCAGCCTACTCATCTACAACAGGTTTTCTCTACATTTTTTCCTTCACTACAACAGAAATAGCACAGCACACATAACTTGAACCCAAACCACTTATGTGAGAGACTATCACCTCTAAATGGTTTTTTTGACACATTTCTAATAATTAATTACTCCTAAAGTTGTACAAACCTAAAAAAACATTAACTATTTTACATAATTATTACATTGCAAAACCAAACGAAACTTTTGCATTACTAATCACTAATGAATAACGTTAACTTATTACAGTCATATTTTCCTGTTTCACACAACTTTCATAATACTACACTATTTCTGTAAAGCTAATATCCTATTTATTATTATTTATTGCTTTACAATTGTTATTTAGTGCTTTTCAATTTAATCCGGTGCCTAGAAATATAAAAATTACGTTCAAAGACTGGCCAATAAATGTAGTATTTTCTCGATATATAGCTCTAGTAATAAAAATGTTGTATTAACACTAGTGGTATAATAACGGCTATTACAGCTACGGGCGCCCAACGCCCTACTTTCTGTGAAAGGAGTAGTTTATGTAGGTAAAATATTAGACTGCTTTCACTCTGTACAATCTAAACCTAGGGTCTAACCAAGCGTGTCGGGGGCAATAAAAATATGAAAAATTTTCATGATTGACGACGAAGCGACCAATACACAGGGTATTGGTTCATTATTACGATACCATCAGCTAACTGTAGTTGGGTTACCATGCAACCTTTTAAACATTTGTTAGTTAAAGTAATTGTCAGTAACTTTCGGGCCTCCTCTCAAAATGAGAAGGATGTAGGCCTTAGTTCACCACGCTGGCCTACTCCGGGTTGGTGGACTTCACATACCTTTGAAATTTTTTTTGTGAACTTAGGCATGCAGGTTTCCTCACGATGTTTTCCTTCACCGTAACAACAGGTGAAATTTAATTTTATAAAGCGCACATAACTTTTTTACAAAGTAAAGTCATTGGTGCGTGCCACTGGGATTCGAAGCCGGGTCCCTCGAGGTCAAATTCTAAGCGGTCTATCACCGCTGTTTAATAACAGCAGTAAAGTAATTAATAAGGGTATTATTATGGTGCCTGAGGCATTTGCCTTCAAATTTCTCCTAAAATTACTATAATATCAGTTGACTCAATATACTTAGGAGGTATCGAAATAATACATACACTTTTTCGTGATTCATTATACTTAGGAGGTATCGAAATAATACACACACTTTTTCGTTGTATATTCATAGTATTCCTCTTACATGGAGCTATCATATACAAAAAGATTTTTTAATCAATCCGACTGTACCAAGTTCCAAATATTAGCGCATTCAAACAAACACTTCAGGTTTATTGGCATAGCATAGAGTATAGATATTATGATGTAGTATTTTATTTTCACCCACACTTGTAACAAGTTCCTAATCACATCCGATGACGTAAACCAAAGCGTATTTTTAAATTCATTGCAAGTTATCGAACTCTGTAGTTGAAATCGTTATCTATGAGTTATCTGTTACAAACAAGTCGGTATCAATGATTGAATGACCACTCAGCAGATATGAGCGACTGATAAGAGCGACTAAAGTTAGTAATAATGACTGGTAATATTCCATGTAAAATTTGTATTGGTTGCTGAGCTCTGGGGCCAGATTCTGTATGACCATTCACTCGTATCGCGGCAATGTCGTGTCTACCCGTGATAAAAAGTCAAAAAAGGCTTAAAAGTCAAATATCGTAATAGACATATAAGGTTCCTTGTCTATACTATTTATTTGTATAAGTAGATTGAGCGTGGGTGTCCATGGCTTGCATTGGCTACGTAGGAATATTTGCCAGTATTTTAAAACTAAAAAAGATGCCATTTTTTTCTTTGAAATATCCATGAATTTCAAAATGCTTTGTCACAAAAAAAATGCGAAAAGTAATCTTATAAAACCGGTATGATCGATTTATATATTTTTAGTTTTTGTAATAACTTCGGCCTCGTAACGATACTTGGTAAACATGATAAGCATTTAGGTCATACTAGCTCTGATGTAACCCCTAATAGAGGTCACTTCATCACTTGAGACGCGATTATACGTCAAGTCAAGACATCTTAATTTGTCACTAACTCACTAAATAGGTAAGATAACACTTCTCATTCTGTTAAAACTTTATATTCATCGTACATCCCCTTATAAAAATTAGTTTAACATTACAATAATACTTTGGTTTGAAATTAGCTTTCAAAGATTTCGATAAAACACACGTTTTTCTTCATAATTTTGCGGGACATTACCACGAATTCTATTGGATTAAATTTATATTAAACAAAAAATCACAAGTGCATGTAATGTATTTTTGTTTCCTAGTAAAACGTCATTTGCAATCTAAAACAGATAATGATATTACTTAAACATAGTCATAAGTGGAAATATCGTTGGTAAAACCTTTGTCCGATACTGAGTGTTTATATTCTGATCTGACGTAAACTGATAAAACACCTCAGACACTACACACCTGTGTAGCTGATAGCCATAATAATTTAGATACCTAGTAAAACCGTAGTAGCTCGTCCGGGCTCCTTACCGCTAGCCTCAACCCGTAGTAAAGCAGCATGTTCTTCATGTATAGTGTGTCGGCTGCGGAGGTGTGGCTGCCGGGGATGCTTTATTTGAGGCCATCTTACTCGTAACTCGGCTCATGGGATGAGAACGGCGTCTGCACACCACGCATTTGACGAATCGCTTTGAAACCGTGACATTACACGATCTCAACTTGTTATTTATTCTTTCACACCCTACGTTACCCACTTAAACGAGATGAATACTGATGAAGGCCCTCCTGCCTCTTCAAATAAATGAAACAGCGGGTGTTTAAAAATATGAGTCTTTATTCACAAACTAGTTTCGCTAATATAGCGAATTGAAAAAACTCTGTACGTGCGAGTTAAATTGTAATATCGTAACTAAGTCGTTCTGTATCATTACAGAACAATTATTACGTTTCAAATAATTAAAAAACTGTCCAAATAAACGTTTTTAGAATAGTGCCGCATAGTTTCAAGGCTTTGAAGATCGATGAAAGATCAGTAAAACATAAAAAAGCCCACTCTTTGGGAAAACCTTTAAAAATCATAATTATAAAAATCATGACACCTTTGGGTTCGAAGCCTAGAGCACAAAAAGTTTCTGCTCTCTGCTTTTAGTATCTAGCTCCAGGCTTTCCAGTCTTCGTATTCACTCCTCAGAGATCCACTACCGGCCATACACCTCTTTTAATATGTCACTTGTTGATTTTTTTGAGTCGATAAAAGCGCTAGTTTACACAACAGCTTGTAGCGAGACTTCCGGCACTCGTTTAGAGATGGCGCCACGCGATCCTGAATCACGCTATCGAAGTTTTCTACATCGCTGGCATATATACAAAACTTCGACACGACGTAATCGGAGCACGGCCGCTCCCCAGGCACGATCACCTCGCCTGGTGGGAGATCTTCCGCCACCAAATGTCCATGCCGTTGTAGACCTCCCCTATTAAAAATAAAATACTCTTAAAATACTCGTAAAATACTCTTTTACGTCCATATTATCGACTACACCTCCCCTAATCGATGCCACTCGATCCTAATCGATTTAAACTCTAGTTCGTACTATTTTCCACATTGTCAATGCTTGGCACACTTTCTGCTTTCTCCGCGTTGTCAAGCGAGACCACTATATGATGACTAACGGTTTCCTTCTGTTCTCCGTTCACCACAGTCGCTGGAACTGGTTTCACGTTCTGACTAATTTTAGTCGTCATTATCAAGTGGATGATATCCATTTGTAGTTTCGTATTGACTTCTTTCGGTAGGTCCTTCATCAGAACGCCGACGTATTTCAAAAAGATGTTCATTTCCTCGTCTACTGGTTCTTTTGGTGGAGATGGTGTTAGTCTTCGCTTTTTTAACTCTACTTCTTTGAGTCTCCTCTCTCGTTCTCTCTGCACTGGGAGACTGTTTCTTCTTGTTTCTATCTTCGGCTTGTGCTTTTGCGTGGAGTCAGAATCTAACAGGTATACGACCTCTTGGAATGCGTTTGGAATTTCTTCTACCTCTTGTTCTTCGATGGTCACCTGGAACAATGTTCTTTTATTACACACTAGAGATAGATTTTGCGTTTAGGTGGACTGATGGTGCACTGAAGGATGGAAGAAAAAAGTAAGAAATAAGCAGCTCCTTGGGCGATGGGGTAGAAATGAAGCAAGGTTCTATCCTTTGCGCAGAAGCTTAGCTTAGCTTTTAAGGCGATGATGACTCGATGGAGTCAGTTCCTCCAGCGCCGCTGGCTCATTCGATTCGCCGTCGCCTGACTGACTCCGTATTGTAACTGACTGAGGATTGATGACCTGACGACAGCGGGAATCCGATAAATACAGAGGAACCTGGATTACGCTTGGCGTCGATTAGTAGAGGCTAATCATCGGCAGATAATGGTTGAAAGGAAGGAAGATTTTTTTGGGAAGAAGGGGAACAGATCTGACTCCGACTAAATGGATAGATGACATGAAGAAGACAGCAGGGAACCGCAAAATTTTGAGAAGTGAAACAGATCTGACTAAGCTGTGGACTGATGGACTGGGGTAGATTCAGAGGACACAGGACTGGGCATAGCGATTAGGGTAGGCATGTCCAGCGAAAGACAACAAAGAAGTGAAAGAAGGTTAGATACTACTATCCTTGACGACCTGAGTGGCGCAGTGGTTAACACACCGGTCCGCTGTGCGGAGGGTCCTGGGTTCGATTCCCAGCAGAGCAGAGATTTGAATGATGAATTTGAAAATGTGTTTCTGGTCTGGGTGTGTTGTGTTCTTGTCTTGTGTTTGTCCATGGCACCCACGACACAGGGAATCCTAGTGTGGGGCTATGAGTGAAGCGTTATTTATTATCATTATCCTTAGAATGGGATTCTTCTTACCATTTTGGAGTGCTTCTGGTTGAGGTGTACCTCGAGGCACTTGAGCTGCAGCGGCAGGGTGACGCTGCATAGGTCGCAGCGCGCGCACTTGTCGTTCTCCTTGGTGAAGAACCGGAACAGATCCGACGAGGCCAGCTCCTCCGTCGCGGCTGGCTCCTTCGAGTCATCGTCCCCGTCGTCTGAAACAAAAGAGAACAGTGTTACCAGTATATTTTTTTCTCGAATCGCCTCGCCGGAGAGCGCGTGTAGCCCAGAGATAGCCCCAACATGGCGCACAGGTAGTTAAGGCGGGAAAGAACATTAGTAGTGACGCCACTAGTGCTCGGATTTGACAAATCCATGCTATAACATAAGTAAAAACTATTGAAACTGATAGTTGCTGTAAAAGTTCTTTTTTCTGCACAAAAATGATTTGTTAATTAAATGTTTCAGAAAAAAAAATGTATAATATATCTGTAGCCAGCGGATAAAATAATATCGCCGCTCGGTAAGGGAGATAGCCCCATTGGCGCTAAATAGCCGCATCGGGCAACACTGAAAGAGAATAGTCATCAGCGTCAACTGTTACTGTCATAATTCAATTTGTCTGGCTGAAATTATTTTAAAATAAAACTTGAGCTTTTTTTTATACTTCAGCTTATGGAAAACGTGGATTATGTTTTTTCCGTTATTCTTGAATGAAGTATAAAAATCTGAGTACATAAAATATCGAAATAACGTTTTTCATATCGTTTGTAATGCTCTCACGACTTTACGAAAAGCTAAAATGGTCAGAATATTGTATGTAAGCTTAAGAATTGAATTGAATTGATCTGATCAATTTTTTAAAATTTTTACCCTACATTTCAACCTTTCAATTGAAAATTAACAAACTAAAAGATCCGCAAGAAATATAACGGATACGGATAAGGATCTTTCTTTCCCTCGGATATCCTCGAATATGGATACAGATATCCGGAACATCACGTGAACATCACAGTTCAGTGTACTGTAGACATAGCATATTCATGACTAGTAACTAATAACGATACCCTACTTTTAAAAGACCTTTTATATTTAACGCTTTAATATGATTAGTTCGCTTCGTAAAATAACACGTTTGATTATTTATCGTTGTAGAGTTAAATAAAAGTGATGCTACTCTGTATTAGACTCTCAATTAAGCTTATATTTCCGGAAATCAAGAAAAATCTAATTGATTAACTTACCACTTTCAGCTTCTGTCGAAATCCTGCATTCTTCATGGAACTCCTTATGTTTACGAGTCAAATGTTTTTTTAAATTACCGATTGTACTATTAAACGACAGAACGTTATCACAATAACCACATTTCGCCTTTCTGTTACGGTCGTCCACTATAGTAAAATATTGCCATATAGACGATGTTAGTGGCATTTTAAGCTAAGTATCTATAATATAAAGAAATTATTTAACGTGAATTTATGTACACGCGTGTATGTGTATATACAAAAGTCATTAACAATACAGTAATAACGTAATATTATTATTATAATATTATATTCCAAGTAGTTCCAATTAGGAGTGAGCGTTGCAAAGACGAACCGTTTCTAGAGACCGTTTTGTGTGACCGCGACGATGGAACTGTTTTACGTTTCATTCCAAAACAGTCTTCGTCGCACAACTAGTACTCGGATGGTCTGACGCGAATTTGTACTTAAAGGCTACGCAAATACAGTCTATAACTCAATGAGAGCATTACGACGTCATCGTGCGTTCCGTTCGTTCTGATCTTTGATACACTAAAATAACCTTTATTTCTTGATACGTAATAGCGATTATCGTATAAGACTACTTATTATTTCGATAAATTTAACAACGACACAATACTATTTCAACAACTCACGCCTATAACGTAGAGGTGGGTGATAAATAACTTCACGGTGAAAATAACGTTGTTATCTGCCGTCTAAATGTATCACTGTGATCTGCCACGAAATATTTACGTTCCAATGTAACGTAGGTCGTTCCTTCGTTGCAATCGCGCTGTGCGTGACTTACACTGGCGTGACCCGCAGACTCGCGGCGCGGCGGCACAGCGATCGGCCGATCGGGATTACTTGTCATGTTCCGTCCCACTCGGTGGTTCTCGGAAATTATTCGACTCGACTCGAGTACGGTGCATAATGTCAAGTATTTTTTAACTCAAAGCTACGACACGCGCCGTACTGTTAGTTGGTTGGTGTATGTACTAGAAATTTGTAGAAAGGGCGGACTAAAAAAACTTGAATCGCAACGAGACCAGTAGGTAATTGGTCGGGCTGTTTTATAAGAAACGTCTCGGTTTTATCAATAAACAAGTATTAGGTATTATTAATGATTATTATTTGTAAGTTCTATGTTTCATGATGGGTCAGTTTTTATAAGTTAACAATTTTAGACTGTTTTTACTTGTATTTATTGCAAAAAACAGAAAATTCGTGGATTTGAGCCCATAACCTATTAAAAAGTCAGCTTTCCGTGATCCATTTTTAAATTCTTTATTCAAAATAATTGTTACTTCTGTCACTATTTACATTCATCGTATTTTGTTACTGGCCTTCTACCATTAATCCGTCGTAAAGCAGCATGTTCTTCATGTGTTGTGTGTCGGCTGCGGAGGTGTGGTTGCCGGCGATACTGTATTTGAGGCGAGGCATCTTAGTCCTCATGAGAAGCAAAGCACCCGCATAGATCCTCAGATTGGATTTCTTCTCTATTTAACGTTGGATGTGGGTGTCCGTGGGCTGCAGTGACCACTGAACACCAGGTGGCCTGCGTGCCCGGTTGCTACTCAATTACTATGTTCGCCATGATAGTGTGTTATCTTGTGTTGCGGTTGGAGATCTGTGGTTGATACTTTATTTGAGGCGACCTTTAGTTATATAAGACATATTTATTGTATGCCAGCATAGGGTAGACTGTTCTAAACTTATTATAAATTTTTATAACATCTTTCTCATGTAACAGTCAACAATAAACGTATTCTTTTCTTTTCTTTTCTCATACAGTCCGTTTTTATTCTCTTGTCCCATTTGGTTAACAATTTTGGCACTATTTTGGCACTTTTATTTTTTATTGAAAACAAGGACTGGAAGAACATTGCTTTAAAAATAAATCATATGTAGGTATCTACTACAAATATGTTTCAGTATTAAATGACTATGTATTTGTTTTCAATTTTTTTTATTTTTTAAATTACGAAAAGACATGCTAAGATTGTTTACCAAATTGGACAAGGAAGTGTTAAAAAATTGAATTAATACAAAGTGTACTTGTGTATGCTCGAACTGTTTTGGGGAAATGAATAAATGAAACACCACAATATGTTTAAAAATATGAGTCTTTATTTATTTACAAACTAGTTTCGCTAATATAGCGAATTGAAAAAACTCGATACGTGCGAGTTGAATTGTAATATCGTAACTAAGTCGTTCTGTATTACAGAACAATTATTACGTTTCAAATAATTTAAAAAAAATGTCAAAAGCAACGTTTTTGGAACAGTACCTTATAGTTTCAAGGCTTTTTAAGGGCTTTTAAGATAAGTAAAACGTAGAAATACCCACTCTTTGGGTTAAACCTTTTAAAGGTCCGTAAAAAACATAAAAATTATTGGCGTTCGAAGTCTCAAAATACAAAAGAGTTTCTCTCTGCTTTTAGTATCTAACTTCAGGCTTTTTAGTTTTCCTATTCACTCCTCAGAGATCCACCCACCATCGACCGGCCATAGACCTCTTATAAAATAACATGAAAAAAAATCTAATAAAACGCTAGTTTACACAACAGTTTGTAGCGAGACTTCCGGCACTCGTTAAGAGATGGCGTCACAGGATCCTGAGACACGCTATCGAAGTTTTATACATCGCTGCCATGTACACAGAACTCTGACATGACGTAATCGGAGCACGGCCGCTCCCCAGGCACGATCACCTCGCCTGGTGGGAGATCTCCCTCTCATGTCGTTGTAGACCTCCCCTAATCGATGCAATTCGATCCTAATCGATTTAAACTCTAGTTCGTACTATTTTCCACATTGTCAATGCTTGGCACACTTTCTGCTTTCTCCGCGTTGTCAAGCGAGACCACTATATGATGATTAACGGTTCCCATCTGCTCTCCGTTCACCACAGTCGCTGGAACTGGTTTCACGTTCTGACTAATTTTAGCCGTCATTATCAAGTTAATGATATCCATCTGTAGTTTCGTATTGACTTCTTTCGGTAGATTCTTCATCATCACGCCGATGTATTTCAAAAAGTTGTTTAGTTCCTCGTCTTCTACTGGTTGTTCTCTTGGTGGAGATGGTGTTAGTCTTCGCCTTTTAATCTCTACTTCTTTGACTCTACTCCCTCGTTCTCTTTGCACTGGGTAACTCCTCCTTCTTGGTTCTATCTTCGGCTTGTGCTCTTGCGTCGAGTCAGAATCTAACATGTATACAATCTCTTGGTATGCGTTTGGAGTTTCTTCTACCTCTTGTTCTTCGATTGTCACCTGCAACAATGTTCTTTTGTTATACACTAGAGTTGAGTTGAGTTTGCCCGCGGCTTCGGCCACGTGGATTTTAGAACTTGGCGCAGAGAGGGCAAAAAGTATCCTATATGTTTATCTATATTATTATATATTCTTCCATCCATCCTCACAAACTTTCACATTTATACTTAAGAGTAGCAGGATAGAAGTAAAGAAAAAAGTCCTGTCCTGTCCATCAGTGAAAGTGAAAGCGATAAAAGATCCTTTGAAGAAAAGAAACAAAGAGATCCTTTCCTTTGCGGAGAAGCGGATCATTGAATTCGGAAATTGACTTAGTGGATTGACGACGTAAAGAAGTCAGGAAGAAACCGAGAGAATCAGAGGAAATAGGATTGGGAATAAAGATTTAGGAAGGCCCATGTCCAGCAGTAGACGAAGGGCTGAAAGGAATCTTTAGAAGGGTTTCTTCTTACCATTATGGACTACATGAAGAATACAGTAGGTGACGCTGCAGAGGTCGCAGCGCGCGCGCTTGTTGCTTTCCTTGGTGAAGAACCGGAATAGGTCCGACGAGGCCAGCTCCTCCGGCGCCGCTGGGTCTTCAGAGTCATCGTCGGCTGACTGACTCTGTACAGTAACTGACTGAGCACTGATGACGTGACGACTACATCGGTAATTCGATAGATTCATAGGGCCCTGGATCGATTATGGCGTCGATAAGTTGAGGACCATGTCCAGCAGTGAATGGTTAAAAGGAAGGAAGATTCTTTCTTTTGCGAAGAAGGGGAACAGATCTGACTCCGACTAGATGGATAGATGCCATGAAGAAGACAGCAGGGAACCGATAAATTTAGAGAAGCGAAACAGATCTGACTAAGCCTAGGTGGACTGATGGACTAGGACACAGGTTTCGGCATAGCAGCACTTAGGGATGGCCCATGCCCGGCAGTAGACTCTGAAGAGCTGAAAGATATGGTGCTACCATCTTTATAATGGGTTTCTTCTTACCATTATGGACGTCATGAAGAAGACAGCAGGAAACCGATAGATTCAGAGGACTGGCGTTACGTTAGTTAGAGAAGGCCCATGTCCATGCCCATGGGAAGGTAAGGTAAGATTCTACCATCTTCACAATGGGTTTCTTACCTTTTTGGAGTGCTTCTCCTTGAGGTGTATCTCGAGGCACTTGAGCTGCAGTGGCAGGGTGATGCTGCAGAGGTCGCAGCGCGCGCGCTTGTCGCTCGCCTTGGTGAAGAACCGGAACAGGTCCGAGGAGGCCAGCTCCTCCGGCGCGGCTGGCTCCTTCGAGTCATCGTCGCCGTCGTCTGAATCAAAAGAGAAAAGTCATCAGCGTCAACTATCAATGTCATAACTTCAATTTGTCTGGCTGAACGTAAATTTGCCGTCGCCATAACCAGAAAAAATAAATACATATCATTTTTGTTTATTCATGTGTGAGTGTGTAAGTTGGGTATTTCTGTGTAAAAAAGTATGTACTCAGTTTGCCAGTAAACCATTAACGACCCACTCCACTCACAATGAGAGGCATGTAATCACAGTCCTGTGCCTAGCATGTGTGTCAATAACCCATTAATGACCCACAACAGGGTCAAGTCTCCTCTCACAATGAGAGGGATGTAGGCTTTAGTCCACAACGCTGGCCTTCTGCGGGTTGGTGGACTTCTCATATGTACCTTTGACAGCATTTTTTGTGAACTCTCAGACATGTAGGTTTTCTCACGATGTTTTCCTTCACCGTAACAGCAGGTGATATTTAATTTTATAAAGCGCACATAATTTTTTTACAAAGTCATTGGTGCGTGCCACTGGGATTCGAACCCGGGCCCCTAGTTTCGAGGTCGAATTCTAATCCACTGGGCTATCATCGCCTATGTACTCAGTTTACTGAATTTTTTTTTTTGTTAATTTAATGAATTTCCAGTGCATTTCACTATTATAGACCGCACTAAAACTTCTACCAAACAAAACAAAAATGTGGAAAATCTGTTGAGAAACGAAAGAGAAAATTGTTCTTAAATGATTCCCCTTCGCATATTATTTTAAAATAAAACTTGAGCTTTTTTCGATACTTCGAGGCTTATGGAAATCGTCGATTATGTTTTTTCCGTTATTCTTGAATGGTGTACATTTCAACCTTTCAATTGAAAATTAACAAGCTAGGTATATATTTAAAAGATCCGCAAGAAAAGTAACGGATACAGATAAGGATCTTTCTTCTTCCTCGGATATCCGTATTCGCGGATATCACAAGGAAGCAAATCCGGAACATCACTATAACAAGACATAGTATAGACAGCATATTCATGACTAACACTAACAATTATAACGATAAGCTACTTTAAAAGACCTATTATATTTAACGATATTATATTATTATATTAGTTCGTTTCGTAAAAAACAACTTTTGATTTTTTATCGTTGTAGAGTTAATAAAAGTGATGCTACTCTGGTAGATTTAGAGTATTTAGACTCTCAATAATTAATGTTATCTTTCCGGAAATCAAGAAAATATAATTAATTAACTTTCATCTTGTCTCAATACCCTGTATTCTTTATGGAGCTTCTTATGTTTACAATTCAAATGGTGTTTTAAATTAGAGATTGTAGTTTTAAACGATAGAATGTTATTACAATAACCACATTTCGCCTTTTTGTTACGTTCGTCCACTACAGTAAAACTTTCCCATATAGACGATGTTAGTCTCATTTTAAGCTTAGTGTCTATGTAAACAAATTATTTAACGTGAATTTATGTACACTGTACATAAAACTAAAGCTTATCATATACAAAAAAGTCGTTAACAGTACAATAATTACACCAGCATTAACCGTTCTAACTAATAACGTAGTATTATTATTAAATTCCAAGTATATCCAACAATTCACGCCTATAACGAACCGAAGCGAAGCACAGAATAAATAATAGTTTGTCGACCAAAATATATTAGTTCGCCGTGACAATTGAATATAGTTCTAATGCAGCGGTCTTAGAGCTCAGTTCGGCAAGAGATAAAAATTTTATCCTGCCTGCAAAGTGAAACTGAGTCTTGACTTGAACGATCCGTTTCGCGTTCTTAGTCAGTCGTGGAAAATACTCAATTGTGGTAAAAATAATCATTCAACATTAAGTAGTTGCCTAATTTCCAGCTGTAATAATAGTATGATAAATAATAGTACTGTATGATTATTAATAAATATTAAGTTATTTTAATAGCTATCGAATAACGAATACGTTATAAACGCAACTTACTGCGCGCGCAATAATTACGTATGTTTGCGGAAACAATTCACATATACAATGCCGTCCACACATGTAGAACGCACTATCTTTCCCTACATAATGAAGAAAGGGCCAACACGGCGGACATCAATTTTTCAACTGTTTTGGACATGGGTGTCGTGTTTAGGATACTTAATCACTATAACAAGACTATGGAATGATAATTATTGTGAAAAGCACCTACGTCAATTTTTAAATCCAAGATATTGCGTATAATATGAACAGAAACTGTCGCTACCTACAAAACTATTAGGTATTCGACTATTATCCAGTAATAGGTAGGTAAGTTACCAATTATTATTTGTAAAGCGTTATTCGATAAAGATACTAGTACAGCATAATGTACATCTCTACTTTCACAGCAGAGAATATAATCAAGATCATTCGTTATTTTATTCTTTGTCAGTCCTTAAGTGCAAGCGAGTACGAATTATCTGCTTCGCACGTGTTAGAAAAAGACACACATATTCACCGAATACGTAGTTACAATCCTTGTCAAAGATAACCTTGAGTTTTAAAGTTTAGCGACATAAAGTTCTAATTTCTTTGCAATGGAACAGAATACACAACCGTTCTTTATATAAGACAGAGCGAACTCAGTCTATCCTTCTCCCTCCCCACACAAAGTTCAGCAGAGTGAGCAGGGAAGAGCACATGTCGTCAGTTCAGTTCAGTTGTAGTTCATCTGTGGAGCTAGACGTGTCTGTGTTGACGGACCCACATGGCGAGCGACTCCGAACCTTTACGGGAGTTGGATGGCCAGGTATGTTTTGAAAATAATTTAGTACTTACTCGTACATTATCAGAAATAGAAAATAAATATGACCTAACTTGATAAGTATCGCTCGTTTATGTGTACTATGTTGTCCATTGATATGCAATATAAGGCGGCGTCTACACGGCGTCGCTGGATCATGCCTTCTCTGCACTTGTGCCACAGTATACAGATTACAGATTGTACGGTACTTAATGTGTCTTCATACAAACGGCACGCTGGGTCTTCAAACTGATGGGCTGACGTCTAAATAGTACTAAGATCTATCTGTGTCAATATCAGTTCTATTAGATTGATTATTTTTACTCGTCACTTGTGCCTATATAAAATTATAAAGATATCTGTTTCATTTCACACTTTTACTAGTTAAGCCTTGAATAACCTTGTTTTACGTTTACAGACCCGACTAATTATAGCAAATGTTTACCGCTTCCTCAAAGAAGAATACGCCTTTATGAGAGAGAACAACTTTCCTAAATGCGATTTGACTCCTCTCATGAACATACGGAAACGTACTGCGCAGGCGACTGGAGTCAACGAAAAGACTGTCACTGATATACTGACGGAAGCAGGGGAAGCGGAAGATTCAGACTGTTCAGAAGACGAAACGGGGAACAAGAAGCCGCGTTTGAACGACGACAGTTCATGCGACCGCGAGTGTGTGTCACCGACATTTGAAACTGGAACAGATAATGTCGGCACAGATAATAAAGAGTTGGTCGCGATTAAAACAGAATATAGAATCGAATTTGACGATTCGAACGTCTGGGAAGGCGCGTCAAATGAATTGGAGCACTGTGAGACGATAGCTAATCTCAAGACAGAGTGTGAAGATATATCTAACGAAGCGCTAGTTTCAAGTGACTCAGTGTTGGAAAACCTCAAAGCGGAGTTTGAAGATATACCCATTGACATTAAAGTTGAAAATGTGACGTAATTAACTAGTTATTAGCGTTTTTTTAAGGCTTAGGAGTTTTTTTTAAGAATCGAAGGCGAAAGCACATGATTATAAGGTGTTATTGCCTATTGAGATTGTTGGCATAAAGGTTTCCATGATTTAATTTTTGTAAAATAATTTAGTAAATGTATGCTTATTGAAATTGTTTATTTATAACTTAGATTTGAACTCATTTACTTGTATGAAAAATGTTCACGACATTGTTTGCCCTCATGTGAAACCAGCATAAACACGAATCAGCCGAAACTGGCACTGGCGCTAAAGCTGCCATCGACTCGTTTCGTCACACGTTCGAATTTCAAAATCTTGCGTATGGCTCGCATTACCACAGATATTATTAATGACGCATTCTTCCTTCCTTATGCGTCATTCTTAGTCACGTTCCTATTTCAAAATTTAAAAACGGCTTCGTAAAAATGCGGTATCATCGCAGGCTATAAACTAGTGTTTAGCGAGCTAGCTGTTTAGCGAATCACCTTTTAACAATAACCAGCCGACCCCAAGAATTAAAACACACAGAACAAAGTGGGTCAGTCTGATGGAGTATGCGTCAATTCTTTATCCGTTTTGGAAATTGATTGACGACCCGCACCAAGCTGTGGAACGTAAAATAATAAGGTTTAATTGCGAGCAGAGCACAGGTCACTTTAAAGTTTAGCCAAACTACCTAATAAGTACCATAGATCACCTACTAATAAGTACCATAGATCACCTACTAATAAGTACCATAGATCACCTATTAACTTGCCAAAGTAATAGTGTGGTCAAAATATTATGTAGCTGATAGCGATGGATATGACCGTTCCTTAATAAGTTGTACTTAACTACGTAACATAAGGATTTCCCTCATAACGCCTGTACTGACTGCTGATAATTAAAAAATAAACTATTTAGTCATGTATGTACTGTGCTGCTGCTAATGACGTCACGCCGATAGCTTGCATGGCGTATAGCGTTTTTGACATTTGAAAAACAGATTAACAAACCTGAATTTTAAAATTGAAATAATAAGTGTATACTACATTTTTAGAACAGAAATCACCATTTTTCACTTGCTTTTAACAAAATCTATCAATATTACATAATTTTGGATTTTTCCTTGCATGGTGCGAAATACCCTATTCAGCTCACACCCACCACACCGAATAACCTAAATGGCTAAATAAAGTCCACATTATTTCTTCTGACTAGGTATATTGAATAGTAACGGCATCGGCAACGCGACGGCGTCTGCCGAACTTTATACACTATACACGTATAACAGAAGAGATGATCTTCTGATGTCGGGTGTTACCAGAGTGCATACCTACATAGCCAAATAGCCTCATGCTAAGCGAACGCTTTCAGACAACACATTACACAAACAAGTCTCATTCACAGGATAACGAGCGCGAAATCTAATCTATGCCAGTAGCCAGTACCGACCACTTCCTTGCCCCGTGTACATCTCCTTCGATCGGAACTAATTCGAATATGTCAGTGGGAACATGACTTATCAAATTCGTTTAGGCACAAATTTTTTGTTCTTCCTGAAATTTCATAATTTTCGTGTAACCGGCGCCATAGAATCATAAGTTCCCTTTGACACATTATTAAAACTAGTTATAAGTTAACAATACTGGCAGATAAGACTGCAAGTAAGTATATTTAATTTATTTCTCAACACAAGCAGGAACCCTTCCGCACGGAAATGTTAACTTCCGCGTCGATCACACACATCTCAGTAGGTATATTTCTTTGTCGAGTTTAATTATCACGTGATACATAGTTATATGTATAGTAATTCAAACTCAAACTCAAAAGCTTTTATTCATTATTAGGTACAATTTGTGCACACTTAATGAACGTCATACAGATAAATTATACATTCTACACAAAAAAGCGGGCGGAAAAAAACTCCCAGCACTCTTTTAAAAGTAAATAAAACTTATTCTATAGTGCAGTATGACTAGGTCCAATAAAGGAAAACACGTGACAGCTATCGTGTATGTCAATATCGCCCCATTGCCATCCGCTAATAGCCAAGTGGCTCAGAATTCGACATCGAATCGAGGATCCTATGTGCGCTTTATAGAATTAAATATCACCTGCTGTTGCGGTGAAGGAAAACATCGTGAGGAAACCTGAATGCCTGAGAGTTCCCCATAATGTTCTGAAAGGCATGTGAAGTCCATCAACCCGCACTAGGCCAGCGTAGTGGACTAAGGGCTTCTTCCTTCTCGTTCTCAGCGGAGGCCCAACCCTGCAGTGAGACACACCAGTACGCAAATCAACAAACAGATCAACTATAAATACACAACTGTTCGAAATTGAAGTTAAATAAAAAGATACGTTTTATATTCTGACGCAGGAGTGACGTCACATTATGTTTGATCTTTTTCCTACAAACTTTGTGACAAAAATATTTGCTTACTATAAAGCCTAAAACAGCTGGCGTCTGTAAATACGTTGGTAATTGGTGTATTAAAATATGTATTGTGTTTAAATTATTTTTATTACGTCAATAAAATCAAATATTTGAGTCACCCAAACTTGTGTTAGGGTTGACACTTGACAGTTAAATTATTTTTAAGTTTAACCCCCGATGCAAAAGGAGGGCTGTTATAAGTTTCACGTGTCTGTCTGTCTGTCTGTCTAACCCTTTACCTCTATTGGTTAGTACACTGTGCATTTACGTGTGGTAAGCTGTGTATGTGTGTAAGAATAAATGCCTACAAGTACCTACAAATACAACTAAATCTGTTTATCAAACACTAGCAATGGCTGTTGGCGCCGTTCCACACGTGACATTTTGTTTACAAAATTCGAACGACAAAAATAAATGGTTCTTCAAACCGCCGCGCCAGTTTTTAATAAGCGCGTGGAATTTGCGCGCATTTTATTTTTTGCGAGTTCTATTTTTAAATTTACATAGGTACTTACCTACCTACTCGCAATTAAGTTAGGTATTCACAGTTTAAAATATTATTTCAATATAGAAACTGTCTGGCATGCAGGTTTCCTCACTATGCTTTCTTTCACCGTTACAGCAGGTGGTATTTAGCTCAATTTATCTCAAAGGCATGTGAAGTCCACCAAACCACATTATGCTAGCCTGGTGGACTAAGCCTACATCCTTTTCATTGTGGCACACTCAAATGTAGATGATGAAGATTGTGTACAATTTTTTGAATTTTTTTTTATGTAAGTAGGTATTTATTGAATAAGCGTTATAAAATTGTGTGAAGGGCGTTTTGATTGCCACACTCGGGACAATACTATAGGCGCTCAGCTTATTCAGTTCAATAAAGCCGAGTTAATTTTCCTTGTCGACGGGCTGCGTAGAAATTCAATGTTTGACGCGAGGTCACTCACGTAGCTCGCTTTGTAGTTACAAAATTATAATAATATTAACAATATTGACTGCAACCCTTTTACGGCCCACTGCTGGGCACGGGGCGCTCCCCACAACAGGGAGGCCTGGAGCGTACTCCACCACGCTGCTCGCGGTGCGGTGGAGTAACGTGCTAGTGGCCATCCCGTGTCGGATGTTTTCAAACTCCCCATAAAAAGGTTTAACGACTGCTATCGTATCGATAACAACCGGGACCGACGGCTTAACGTGCCCTCCGAAACACAGAAGCGCGTGTAATAAATTCGCCACTAGCGGTCACCCATCCGGGTGCTGACGGCGCCCGACGTTGCTAACTTTTTCCATCGCTTGCGATCTATTCACCGAATGGCTATGGCAACGACTACATAGCCAAATAGACGCCTCATGCTAAGCAAACGCTTTCAGACAACATATTAGACTAAGAAGTCTCATCCACAGGATAACGAGCGCGAAATCTATGCACTAGCATAGATTAGATCTAGCATAGATCGGTTCCTACTAAGGTACCGACCACTTCGTTTGCCCGTATACATTCTCCTTCGATCGGAACTAATTCGAATATGTCAGTCAGTAGGTAGGAACATGGCTGTTTTCTAATTTGCTTAGAACTCATCTTACAGTGGTCTAGTCTGGTCAAGTTCGAAGCAAATGGGATATCGCGATTTCGAACTGACCAATCACGAATCTTTATTTTTCTTTTTCCGTTATATTAGGTATTTTTAATTTTGATGATTGTATCACTGGCTGGACAGAGAATAAGTGGATATTTCGCCGATTACGGTCGTCGATTTCTTTTCCAGCCGACTCTGTAATCATTGGTTCATGCAACAACTATGGCGGCGGTAGGGTGTCCATCTAGTGATGGGATTTTCCGTATTCTGAATAGAATATTTAAATTAAATGATGGGACGATACAAAATACTTTTATTGCAATTTTTAATTTATTTATCCGTTTTCTGAATATAATATTTTAAATGATGAGACGATATAAAATATTTCAATTGCATTTTTATTTACTTAATGGCATAAACATTGTCCACGCGGTGATCTCTAGTGGAGCTATGCAGATAAATTATAAGTAGTCGCTAGAGAAAAGTAATTAACAAGCTATAAATTCCGGAGAAATACGTGTATTCTTTCATATCATTCGAATATTAACTAAGTCATTCCTGTTATTTTCACATGTTGTCTTTGTGTTATTACTTAGTGTAAGTGAAATATGTATTTAAATCTACGTAGTTTTATTATTCGTAGATTTAAATATTTACAACAAAATACTGAATAAAAGGAGTTTAATGATTCTATATATATTCTATTAATTAACCTTCAGAGTGTACAGAGTAAAAACAGCGGTGTGGTAAAAAAGAGAAGAAAAGCTAACGAAAAAATATAACTAACAAGAAAACAATATAAACCTACAAAACAATACTATAATATAAAACCGATTATAATTTATTCCCTTTTATTAAAGTGTCTTTACGAGCGACTAAAATCTCCCCTTTTAATCTAATCTGATCTGATTTGATCTATCGAATTTATGTGAATGAATATCGGTCCGACATTGGTAGGTACTATTTGGTACACCAGATCATGGTAACACTACGTCACCTGTTCAGAGAGATGCGACGTTGCCGCTTCGTGCAGCGCGGGTGACGGCTGGTCAAATAGGACGACTGGTGATGTTTTTATTTTGTTTCGCGCATTACGCGCATATCCAACCCGTATTTAATTTATAGTGTTTACTGTATCTACGTTTGTTTATGTTTTTATTTCTGTTATTATCTCTTTAGTAATATTTAGATAAGGCGGCATTCGATAACTGTCAGTATTTATAACCCATTAATGACCCAAAACAGGGTCGGGTCTCCTCTCATTGTGAGAGTACGCACTGAGTGGCACTGACATGCGACAATCGAGACCGAGAGGTCCGGGTTTGAGTCCCAGATTAGTTATGAACAATTGACGACATTACATTACATTTTTTTATTTATACTTACTAGTATAAATTATTATAAAACTCGTATTTTTTATTTTCTAGTCTGGATTTTATAGAAGGGTGTTTAGATACGATGACGTCTTTAGATACGTCATAATCATTTTCAAAGTTACCGTTATATCTGACTACACTAGCTGACCCAGCAGGCTTCGCTCTGCCAATGAATTTTTTTATTTTTTTTTATTTTTATTTAATAGTCTTTGTTACTCAGGCTGAATGTAGCTTTCCAATGGTGAAAGAATTTTTGAAATCGGCCCAGTAGTTTTTGAGTTTATTCGTTACAAACATACAAAAATACAAATATTTCCTCTTTATAATATTAGTATAGATAACAACATACTAACATACGACCGATGACCGAAGCTAATAAAAATACCGAGTTAAGAAGTGTTCTATAATTCAACTACATTGTATTCGTAATATACTAACAGACGATACTGTCAATAGTTGCTGAACAAGTTCACCATAATTTATTCATTTGGAAAGGGCGAAAGAAAACTGGTCATAACAACTGGTACACCAGCTACCTTAATTAGTTTCTACGTTTATAGAGCCATTAGTAAAACGCCCAGCGACTATAGCCCAGTGGCTTAAATGCGGCTTCTTACCCGAAGGATCCGGGTTCGAAACCGTTACACGTGAAAACATTGAGACGCACCAATGAAATATTGCAATGACTATTAAAAACCTAATACCTATACTTTAAATAACATCACTAACTTAGGTTACTAATCGTTGTTCTATTCGATAGACGTCGCAAATTCTTTGTCGTTGCGAGTAAAAAAGTCCTGTATTAAAGATCTATTATTTGTATTCGGTGTTTTCATCATCGTTATAAAATCGGACGGTAACCAAATAACTAGTAAAACCGTTTTTTTCCGGTCGTCAACGTTGCAAACTTTAAATACATACATTATTCTCTCACTGACAAGCAAGACATTATTCAGACGACCTTGGTGGCGCATAGACGCTGCGTGGAGAGTCCTGGGTACGATTCCCAGATTTGAATGTGTTTAATTTTCTGCTCCATGGCACCCACATGGGTGGTGTGAGTGTGAAGCGTTTATTTAAGTACAATTATCATAACTCTAACCATTATCATCATACACCGACGAATTCCTTCCTTCATTTCTAGCGCGAGTCCGAGCTGCGCATTCGGTTTCACTAGGTTACTAGTAGTTCTGTACGAGAAACTTAAATTACACGCGTGACAGATCGCCAAATTTTCCTCGATGCGAGAAAAGAACTTCCAGACTAAAGATCTTTTCCTTCTACTCGGTCTGTTCATTTTCACAATCTGTTATATTTGAATAAAATCACGATATTTAGATAACGAATCGTCATTCGGTACCTTAGTTCGGTACGTTTTGTTCCGTCCGGCGACGATGCCAGCGCGTCACTACGTAAACTAGTTCATCTCTCTCTAACGCGCATGCTATTTCTATCTCTCACCGCCACCGCTCATAACGACACAACATCTGAGAAGCCTATAGTATGGTATACCCGATATTGTTAAAAACCAGTATTATTAAACAGTTAAATGCGTTTGTAAGGTATGGATGGATATTTGTTACTCTCGCTGCAACGGCTGAATATTTTTGTGTGAAATTTCGTATGTACGTAGTTTATCAATTTGATGATTGACAGTCTATTACAATTTCTTAATATTAGTACCTAAGTCAATATATTTCTTACCGTTATCCTCGCTCACAGAGTACTTCAGTTCACCTTCATTTCTAGATTGAAGCCGAGCTGCGAACTCTGCTCCTATACGCGGATGCACCCGCTTTAAATGTGATCTTAGGTTTCCCGTTGTTGATTTGAACGAGAAAACAGAGTTACAAGCGTGACACGTCGCTTTCGCGTTATCGTTTCGAGTAAAGTAGTCCCATAATAAAGATGTACATCTTCTATTCAGCATTATTAAAACTGATGTTAAACTGTTATTATTTCAATAAAATCGCAATTGTAACCAGATAACGATATAAACCGATTTCGTGCCGTTCGCAAACGTTGCCAGCGCGTCACTGAAGTTTGAACGTGAATGGGTTGGATCGGTTATCTCCCTCTAACACGCATATTATTTAGTTGTTTCTATCTCAGCGTCGCAGCTCGCCACGGTAATATTACACCTGCGCCACACTGTTTTAAACAAGCGTCCAACAGAGGTCACCTTGGTGGAAGGCATGTGGAGCCCACGGTTGGTGTTTGCGGCCACACTTGTTTACAACAAAGCCCCCACCTCAGTGTGTTGTCGACTCTCTGGTTGGAAGCACGCTAATGCAATATGGCTTTAGCCATCTAAACTTCCAAAAAGTTGGTGTGGCATTAACACTCATTTCCGTCGGTGAAAAGAAAAAAGAAAAAAATATGGATGAAATAATAATTAATTAATAATCATAATAATTTAATAATTATGATTTTGCCAGTAACCCGTTAATGACCCACTACAGGGTCGGGTCTCCTTCTCACAATGAGAGGGATGTAGGCCTTAGTCCACCACGCTGGCCTACTGCGGGTTGGTGGACTTCACATACCTTTGAGATTTTTTTTTGTGAACTCTCAGGCATGCAGATTTCCTCACGATGTTTTCCTTCACCATAACAGCAGATGATATTTAATTATTTATAATTTAATAATAATATAATTTCTTTTTCACGAGACGTCATTTTGCATACATAGACCGACACGTGCGCACGCAACGGTTGCCGCTTCGAACTGCCCTAGTGCGGTTTACAACAAGCGTTTACACTGTGGAAATCGTGTTTACAACGGCGGCATCCACAAGCGGTTGGTGGGCCGCGTCCGTCCACAGAGGTTGTTGAAGGTCAAACGAATTTTTGTTGCAAACAAGCGTTTACACTGTTGCAAACCGCCGGTGGAGACCGATGTGGAGGCCTTGTTTTAAACAGTGTGGCTCGCCCATTATACCTACATACATACCGCTCACCAAGCACTAAAGAAACTTTTCAGTAGGTACCTATTATGCGATCAAACTAAGAATAGGAATAAAAATGACCTTCAAATGAAATTCCCTATCTGAAAGTAACCCTACTTTCCCTCCAAAAATACCTATTCGAAGTAATTAACTTTAATTATTTATATTTCTACAATTATCCGCATCCGCCGTATTCTGTTCTATATATTATGTAAGTACTTACTTATAGGTCTGAAATTCACAGTGTCCGCTGTATTCTATAATAATTATTATAAACGCAGTTACGAGGTAACCGATAACTATATGTAACCGTTTCATATCGACTCTATTAATATTTTAAAATAACAATACGTGAAGCTGCGCGTTGAGTACCCAGCGGGCGATATCGATAATACCAATAATGCCAAGTTTTACACGTTGCGAGAATTGTAGCGTTGATTGCCCAGCGGCTTAGAATTCGACCTCGAATCGAGGGGCCGGGTTCGAATCCCAGTGGCACGCACCAATGACTTTGTAATAAAAGTTATGTACGATTTATAAAATTAAATATCACCTGCTGTTACGGTGAAGGAAAAACATCGTGAGGAAACCTGCATGCCTGAGAGTTCACAAAAAAATGTTCTCAAAGGCATATGAAGTCCACCAACGGGCAGTAGTGCAGCGTGGTGGACGGCGGCCTACATCCCTCTCATTGTGAGAGGAGACCCGACCCTGTAGTGGGTCATTAATGGGTACTGACATTTGGTACAGCGACAGTAGCTTGCCCAGGGTCCCTCACCGCCAGCTTCTTAACCGTTATAAAGCAGCATGTTCTTCATGTGTTGTGTTTCGGCTGGGGAGGTGTGGTTGCCGGGGATACTTTATTTGAGAAAAGAAAAGAAAAGAATACGTTTATTGTTGACTGTTACATGAGAAAGATGTTACAAAAATTATAACAAGTTTAGAACAGTCTACCCTATGCGGGCATACAATAATTATGTCTTATATAATAAGGAATTCATTTTAATCCTTTTACAAAGCACTAGCATACAACCGCAGATAGGTTGTCGTCTCTATTTGAGGTAGTGTGTGAGAATCCACTTCCCGTCAGGTAACCTGCACCGCCTGCATGCCCGTTTGTGACACAATTACCTAACTATAAAAAAATGTATTTCGATTTACCTAATTATGAGGATATGTTGCTAATTTTTAACATACGCACCTATTAAGATAATAGTCTCGGATACCAGGATACCTCGACACCAGCGGGAAAGCTACAATGTAAGTACCCATTACTTACCTATGTACATTCCTTTCTCTGTGTAGGTAGGTACCTACCAGTATAGGTACCATATGGTCGCCTAAAGCCTCAAATAATTAGGTACCTACTATAAAAAAATGTATTTCGATGTACCTAATTATGAGGATATGTTGCAAATTTTTAACATACGCACCTATTAAGATAATAGTCTCGGATACCAGCGGGAAAGCTACAATGTAAGTACTTACCTATGTATTTCCTTTCTCTGTGTAGGTACCTACTAGTACAGGTAACATATGGTCGCCTAAAGCCTCAAATAAATATCTCTTGTTGTTTTTGTTGATTTTGCTGGTAAATACCCACTGCAATATTCAAATTATTCAGTAAATGGGAAAACAAATCTTGCCGAGCTTTCATTAAAAAATTAGGTCGACGAAAACCCACAGAACCTCAACTTGTCCAAGTTAAACTTCAATGTTTTATGTAGAATAGAACTCATCTCGGCCCGAGCGATCCAGGCATCCTAATATATCCATTTATAGAATTGATCAATACAGCTCCCGGAGTGCGACCGTGCGACGTTGCCGCTCTTCCGTTCACAACATGGCCGAACCTCGACGCTGTTTCGAAACTAACTTCAGAACCGACACACGCTATTATAACCCGTATCTTGCTTATTATAAGACCTTTTATACCGTGCATAATAGTCGCAGATACGACGTTTTGGAGTATACTGATTATGTAAACAAATAAATAGCACAAGCGGTTTTCAGCTTTATGTTTTAAGAGACAAAGATTGTTGTCACTTGCGCTCGAATGTGTGACGTATTTAAATGGCGTGACGGGCGTTTCGTGGAGGGAAGCACGTATCAACATTAAATTATTGGGTATTCTCGAGACGACGCAAACAAATCACTAAAATCAAAAAATTGAGAATTTCCAACGCGCAAGAATTTTTTACCATTGATTTATTTTAGGTAAATTTTTCGTATTTTTTTATTCTGTCTTAAACCCAGCAAATCACCTCTCATAATGAGAAGGATATAGGCCTTAGTCCACCACGCTGGCCTACTGGGGGTAGGTGGACTTCACATGCCTTTGAGATCATTTTTATGTGCACTCTCAGAAGACTCAGGCATGCAGGCTTCCTCACGATGTTTTTCTTCACCGTACCAGCAAGTGATAAGTGATATTTAATTTTTTTTTAAAGTTATTAGTGTGTGCCACTGGGTTTCGAACCCGGACTCCTCGAGTAGGAGGCCGAATTCTGAGCCAATGAGCTATCACCGCTTCGATTTTTCTATTATTGATTTATTTAATCTTTGGAAATCACTGAGATTGCTTTGTTCCTAGGTCTATTGGAAAGTTTGATATTGTTCTTAAAATACAGTTCCCATACACGTTTCTTAACGTTAATCCTACTGTTATGAATGGGAAAGTATGTGATACTAGTGATACTACCCATGGCTAATGAAAGTTCCGCTCACCACTCGTGACGGAAACTATCGTAGCTGTAGATCGTAGTTAGTAGTAACGTTCGGTACCGCGTTGGTCGGTAGCGGCATCATAACGAAAATATATTTGTGTATTATTTGCCACACAAGGCAATATTTGACACGTTTTGACACAATATTTGACGTCCATACGATTTTGAATTAGCGTTCTTTTTGTGCTCAAGATCGCAATTTATCCGCTTGGTCTATTGAATTAAGTCGAGAGACAGATAAAAAAATTCGAAAGAAAAAGTACCATATGTTATTGCAGATTAAAAATTACCTGGAGCATACTCCACCACGCTGCTCCGGTGCCGATCGTTGGAGACCTGTATACCATATTTCATCCCAATCCGTTCTGCGTGAAACTACCCCACCAATGATTTTGCTTGTGACGCTTAATAAGAGTAAACATAGTAAGTAACTTACCAGAGTCGACAGCCCCCTCATCTGGCTGATAATCGGGGTCGTTGGAGTCACCCCCGGCGCTCATGGGCGAACCTTGACTGCTCGGTTCATCTGAAAGACCATACTTGACTCAAAAATGCAGTTAAGGTTTTATCCTACTTGGCCGACCAACCAACATGACAAACTTTAACACCGTGATCATACATAATGCCATATTTAAAATTGTCAAAATAAAAAAAAAAATACCAATACCAGGAGTGTCAAAATATTGTGCATCTGGATCAGTATGAATACTTGTTTGTGATTCGGCAGAGTCATCCGCAGTATTCTCATTGACCTCATTTTCATTAGATTCTAATAAATTTTTTTTGTGTTTTGCTAATAAATGCCGTTTCAGGTTTACCCTGGTGCTTTTGTACATGTACCCATTGAGACATATGTTGCATGTGGCAAAATTTTCCATATCACTACTTTTAGTAAAGTAATTCCAAGGGTTCAATGAGCGTCTTAGTGCCACCCTGTCTTTGGGATACTTAGTCATTGCTGTGAGTCCAGGAACCTCTTCTAAGTGGTTTCTTCGTAAGTGCAATTTTAGGTTATGACTTGTCGTGGTGTAATTGAAAACATTGTGGCAAATGCGGCATTCGGCTGTTCTCATATCATCTGCGTCCAACACTTTTTTAAAGTAATCCCAGACATTTAACGTCTCCATCGTACTCGGTTACGATACCTCAGAATTTAATAACGTTAACAATAACGCGAATCGGTACCCTGCGAACGGGACGCGCAGCGCGCTGCATGATACTGTCAATCTCTAATTGTCAAACACTTAAGCGACTCGTAACAGTGCAAACATTGGCTGGTTTGACATATTAAGGGTCAATTCATACTAGCGGCTTAGCGCACAATCCAAACGCATTAAAGGGACTTTTTACCTTTAGTATCCTCCATGGTTTAGTATTAGTAGTGATGGCCACCAGTTGACCGTTGAAACTCATATAAAATTGTTTACATTGATTTTGTTTTAATGTCCATTAGAAGAAGAAAACATAGTAGAAAAAGAAAGCGAAATTTTGGCGTTCACAACTTGTTGAAGAAAATACTTATAGGTATCTGGTGAATTCGTGAGTTTTTACGATTCACTTCCGACACAGGTCAGGTCAGGTCAGTCTGGTGACTGGTCACTTGGTCAGTACGATTGCGACTAGTGAATAGTGATGACGCACGCGTAACGCGTTGTTCGCGTAATAACCGCTTGTGAACGCGCGCACCAATCAGCGTTAGTCGCGCTCAGACGCGTGAATTACGTTGAATGTGTGTGAATCCGTGCGATTGTTTTTACTCAGAAGAAATATATGTGCATTGTGTTGTGGAGATAAGAGAGAATTTTCTGTGTTTAGTTTTAGATTGAGGCTTCGACTCTGCGCTAGTATGAAAATCAAAATAAAAAATCATTTATTTGTACGAAATTTTATTTCAAGGTCACATACAAATATAACACATAACACCATTATGATAATTATGTAATATAGCTCGACCGGAGTTTTTGCGTACTTACTTGGTGATATTGGGGAAAAATTATGAACTAATTTCTGTTGCTGGCAACTGCTTGAATAATGATATGTCAATTTTTGCAAAAAAAAATTACATAGACAATTTTATAGAAGACTGGAGTCATATCACGGGTGAATGTGGCACCACCCTTGTAAATGAAAAAACTCCGGTCAGGCTAGAATTGTTTAAATTTTATATGGTAATTGAGTAGCACCAGTCCACCAACCCGCAGTAGTGGTGCGTGGTGGACGGCGGCCTACATCCCTCTCATTGTGGGAGGAGACCCGACCCTGTAGTGGGTCATTAATGGGTTACTGACAATTGAGTAGCAAACAGGCAGCATGCAGGCCACCTGATGTTAAGTGGTTACTGCAGCCCATGGACGCCCACGTCCAACCTCAAATAGAGAAATCCTATCTGAGGTTATTACTGCTTTGCTACTCATGAGGACTAAGATGTTGGCCTCAAATACAGTATCCCCGGCAACCATTCCTCTCCAGAACACAACACATGAAGAACATGCTGCTTTACGACGGGCTAAGAGGCTGGCGGTGAGGTACCACTAGTGCCACTTTAACCTATTAAGTAATTTATAAAAGATTTTGAGTGAGTTTAATAATCACTTCTTGATTTCTACAGCTTTTCAGCCATATTAATAGATTCTTCGATTTCTTTGCAACAAAACAGCGAGAAACAACTTGATAATCTGTGAGAAACTAGGGGCCCCGTTTAACTTCGGGGCCCTGGGTAAATGTCCTGTTCACAGTAAACACACTTCACATCACTTTATTCGCAGTGCACATTCACTTTCTGTACATCACAACGTCAGGGTACAGTTCACAACACAGTGAGCCGCAGCCGCCGCGACGGCCAGCACAGCGCCCTCGGCACGCACTGCGCCGCCGTACGTCGGGACCCCTCCTCGTCCGACTCCGAGTCTGGGGCCCCCAGGTCTGAGAAGCCAGCCACTTGGCTCGACATCTCTGTCGCTAGGTCCTTTGGTATCACGATCTGGAATGATATGAAATTACATGACAGAATAACAGTTGACTTTTATAACTGTACCTGAGCGACAGAATCCAGTACCTATTACTTATTCTACCTACCAGTACCGTAGTCCTCCGAACCCAACGTGAAGCAACGTTTTTTTGTGTACTCTCAGGCATGCAGGTTTCCTCACGATGCTTTCCTTCACCAACGGTAGGTGAATGTAACTTTTCACAGTAACAGCAGGTGATATTTAATTTTTATACAGCGCACATAACTCGTTTACAAAGTCATTGGTGCGTGCCACTGGGATTCGAACCCGGAGCCTTCGATTCGAAGATACGTTACCTGCAACCAATCCCCTCTGAGCGCGTATGGCTTGGCGGCGGTGGCGAAGGCGCCCTGTACGGTGGGCGGCAGCACCGTCACCGCCCGCGCCCCTTGCCGCCACGTGAAGTGACGCCCGTGGAGCACTCGGCCACTGGAGGGGAACGTATTAACACATGTTTATTACCGACTTCAAAAAGGAGGTTATCAAATTCGACACGTTTGTATGTAATCAAACTCAAACTCAAACTCAAAAGCTTTTATTCATTATTAGGTACAATTTGTGCACACTTAATGAAAGTCATACAGATAAATTATACATTCTACATTCATCCGCTTTGATCGCCCCTCAGGCAAAACGTAGACTGGGAGAAAAGAGCGGGCGGAAAAAAACTCCCAGCACTCTTTTAAAAGTAAATAAAACTTAGTCTATAATGCAGTATGACTAGGTCCAATAAAGGAACACACGTGACAGCTATCGTGTGTGTCAATATCGCCCCATTGCCATCCGCTCACAAATAAATATTGTTACATAGTGTATAGAAATAGCCTATAGTGAAGTTATTCAATCCCACGCTTTCTTATCTTCTAAATAGTCCTTAGTTTCATAATAGGCCTTTCGGCACAGGACTGATTTGATAGTTTGTTTAAATTTGTGAAAAGGCAGGGATTGAATTTCTATTGGAATTTTATTATATATTCGCACGGACATTCCCATAAATGACCGGCTTTTTTTATGAAGCCGACATTTTGGAAATACAAGTTTGTGGACATTCCTGGTTACAATACAATTAGTTTTGTGTAAGTCCTTAAATGTTATAAACTTGCTCTTATTTTTATAAACATACATAATGTTTTCATAAATATATTGCGATGCAAGAGTAAGTATATTTATTTCTTTGAATTTGTCTCTAAGAGATTCTCTATTCCCAAGTCTATATATTGCGCGAATAGCCCTCTTCTGCAGTACAAAGACAGTTTGTATATTTGCTGCATTGCCCCACAGTAAGATGCCGTAAGACATAATACTGTGGAAGTAACTAAAGTAAACCAATCTAGCAGTGTTTACATCGGTAAGAGATCTTATTTTCCCAACTGCAAAGACCGCAGAGCTAAGTCTATTCGCCAACTTACAAATATGGGGTCCCCATTGTAATTTCGAATATTCTCAGAACTGCACAATTTTAACATATATTATGTTGGTCTATTACGGCTTCCAAACGAGAATACCAAATTTCATGGGTGTATGTATGTATGTTTGGATGTAGATATGTTTGCCCTCGCATATCTCCGAAACTAATTGACGGATCGAGTTCGTTCTTTCATGTTTGTTTGTATTTTGTTCAACTTAGGGAATGGTAAAAGTTTCAAAATCGGTCCAGTAGTTTTCGTGATATGAACTTGAAACTAAAAATTACCAAATAAAAATAAATTAAACTAGGTATATTTATAGACACAAAATACTTGATATTAAAGACACCAACCTCAATAAATAGTAGATATAAACTATGTAACAAATTTTATTTTATACCTTTTTGATGTCGGTTTAATATTTTTTAATTATTTTTATTTTCATGCACATTCTTGCCTCGTACATGCAAACTTTGGAAAGGTCTTTCGGCTAATGTGTTCCCACTGGACTATGACATGGGGTTTTTTTCATATTTATGTGTGAGCGGATGGCAATGGGGCGATATTGACACACACGATAGCCGTCACGTGTTCCTTTACTGGACCTAGTCATACTGCATTATAGACTAAGTTGTATTTACTTTTAAAAGAGTTCTGGGAGTTGTTTTCCGCCCGCTTTTTTCTCCCAGTCTACGTTTTGCCTGAGGGGCGATCAAAGCGGATGTTAGTATAATGTTAAATGTATGACGTTCATTAAGTGTGCACAAATTGTACCTAATAATGAATAAAAGCTTGAGTTTGACTTGGACAGTGGATCACAAACGAATGTCGGCACTCACTCGATGGCAAGGGGCAGCAAGCTGGCTGCTTCGCCGTCCATGACGAGGTGAACGCCGTCCAAGTACTCGACGCTGTCCCGGGCACTCTGCCAGGAACCCTGGAACATATTGTGTAAGCTTCAGTCAGTGCTGGCAGATTTATTTTGCCCGCTCTTTTTCGACGAATGACAACCATAGAAATATATAGTAGAGTAGGGGAGACATACGGCTGCCTGTAAGTGGAGTCCGACACTTAGAGAGAGATATACGATTATGTGTGTGTGTGTCCACGGCACCCACGACACAGGGAATCCTAGTGTGGGGCTGTGAGTGTGAAGCGTTATTTATTTATGATTACAAAAATAATAAACTAACAATAAAGTTATTCAAAACTTATAACAATGATAATTTTTTACTTCAATTAATTTTTTTAAAACAATATAAGACATTTGCACGACAATGAATTTATAATTTCAACAATAGACTGTTTAAAATACTATTAAAATATTGCAACATCGTCTGCATCTTTCTTTTTTTCAGTTTTATCAAGGAGTCGGTAATTCTCGAACAGTGTCGATAGTCCAATAATGACAACTCAAAGACTACTGTGTAAAAAACTTCGATAGCGCGATGCAGGACATATGTAGGTGGCGCCATCTCTTGTCGAGCAGCGCAAGTTGCTCCCGCACCGTTATCGTTATACTTGGGCCATTACAAACGTGCGAACTGAGTCATAAAACGTTACGTCAAAGGAATGTGACAATGCTGGGCGACTCGTTATCGATAAAGATCCTCTGATAATATATTTACATGAAGATGTCAGTGACTGCTGCGCAGACGATGACACAGATATAGATTAATATTCCAAACTGATTAATAATTGTTTAAAATTATTGTACTTAACCTTTCCCTTATTACCTGCTACTAACTATCGACAGATTCCTGTTTATTGTTACACACAACACTAGAAGTGTGAGCGAGAGATCCGATATGCCTATAAGTGTGAGCGAGAGGTCTGATTAAAATGATTTATGACTCAGTTCACACGTTTGTAATGGCCCAAGTATAGCGTCTCACCTGCATGGAGTCTGGTATTAGAGGCAGCGCGCGCTCTATGCTCGACATCTCGAAGCTGTCCGTGGACATGTTGTGACCTGTTGACGGTTATGTGGTTCAATATTTGCATTTATAACTATGTAGGGGCTGTAAAGTCAGTTTCATAAGGTTTTAACACAAGGGTTGCCTTGTGTTTATGTCAGTGACCCATTAATGACCCACTACAGGGCCGGGTCTCCTCTCACAATGAGAGGGATGTAGGCCGCCGTCCACCACGCACCACTAATGCCCGTTGGTGGACGAACATACCGCGTGAGAACATTTTTGTGAACTCTCAGGCATGCAGGTTTCCTCACGACGTTTTCCTTCACCTGCTGTTACGGTAAATTTAGTTTTATAAAAGCCATTTTACAAAGTCATTGGTGTGTGCCACTGGGATTCGAACCCTCGATTCAAGGTCAAATTCTAAGCCACTGGGCTATCACCACTCGTATGTATATTATTTATTGTTTATTTATTCAACAAAAACACATCCATCCTTACAGGTATACACGCAATGCGATGGATGGGCCATGTAATAAACTAACATATAATACACTATATAAATTATAAATATTAATTATTATTATATAATTGACGACCTGAGTGGCACAGTGGTTAGGACACCGGTGCGCTGCGCGGAGGGTCCTGGGTTCGATACCCAGCAGAGCAGAGATTTGAATGATGAGTTTAATTTCTGTTTCTGGTGTGGGTGTGTTGTGTTCTTGTCTCGTGTGTGTCCATGGCGCCCACGACACAGGGAATGCTAGTGTGGGGCTACGAGTGTGAAGCGTTATTTATAATTATACACATTGTTACATTTTTAATTATAATTATAAATATAGTAACAAAAACATTGTTCAGGCTACCTTCGTTCCCTCTTTCGGTTATGGAGCAGAGGCCTATAGGTTATAAATTATAATTATAATTAATATGTACAATTTAATATTAATATCTTTAATTATAATTATATAATTTAATTATTATTATATAATTATAATTAATATTTACAATTTATATAGTGTATTATAATTATAATTATAAATGTAACAAAATCATTGTCCAGGCTACCTTCGTTCCCTCTGTCGGTCATGGAGCAGAGCCCTCGCTGCAGCGTCTCCTTGATCTGCCGCTCCACGCTCGGAGACAGCGGCGCCGAGGACAGCTCCTCCGGGTCCTGAGGAATAATTTATCGATATTATTATAATTGTTTTACTAGCTGACCCGGTAAAAATGTGACAAATATAAAAAAAAATATTTTCCTTTCAGACCTTCTCACCGAATACACCTTACTTGGATCTATCTATACGGACACACCGAAACTAAAATGAACCAAATCGGTGCAGCCGTTCTCGAGTTTTAGCGAGACTAACAAACAGTTATTCATTTTTATTATATAGATTACTTGCTGTGTAGTAGTGTGCTTGAGTAGATAGCAAGCGATTGTCAATGATAATAGGCATGATGACTAATTTTCAAAAACTCTTCTATGATATTCAGAAGTTTCTATTATGTCTAAAATATATCATATTATTTTTGTAGAAAATTAAGGTTTTTGTGCAATAAAAGTACATTTAAATTTTAAGTTTCAAATTTATTCCAAAATGCTCGCCCGTGTCATGGCGTCTGTCATTGCGCCACGGCTCAGTAAAAAATGCCAGATCGCGTATAATATGCTTACGAAAAAAATGACGTTTACTGAGACGTGACGTAAATTGACGTAATTCGATCTGATGGGTGTTTAAGCTATCATGGCGGATTGTTGTATTTTGTAGATTTATTTTAACAAATAAATTATTAATCTCGACATTAATAAGAGAATAAATGCATGTTTCGAAATCTTTGAAACCTATTTCATTAGATCAGATAAATATTTTGGCGATACTTGATTACTGTCATCATGCCTATTATACAATGTCGCGCGCGGTCAGTGCCTGGACGGTGGCCGCCGGTGGCGACTGTGGCGAGTTACGAGTATACGCCTGCTAACGTGCCTCGGAGGACACCAAGGTTTGCCGTTTGTTCGCTGTCGGGTCCGGTTGTTATCGATACGATAGCAGTCATCACACCTTGTCGGAGGCGCTGTGGGCGGTTTGAAAACATCCGACGCGGGTTGGCCGCTATCCCGTTTCTCCACCGCACCGCATTGGAGCAGCGTGGTGGAGTACGCCCCCTTGTTGTGACCCACGCTCAACAGTGGGCCAACGAACGGCCAGTTTCAGCTAGCTAATTAGCTTATTATACTTGGGCCATTACAAACGTGCGAACTGAGTCATAAATCATTTTAATCAGACCTCTCGCTTACACTTATAGGCATATCGGATCTCTCGCTCACACTTCTAGTGTTGTGTGTAACAATAAACAGGAATTTGTCGATAGTTAGTAGCAGGTAATAAGGGAAAGGTTAAGTACAATAATTTTAAACAATTATTAATCAGTTTGGAATAATAATCTATATCTGTGTCATCGTCTGTGCAGCAGTCACTGACATCTTTATGTAAATTTATTATCATTAAACACTGTTAACACATTATGAATAACCGAACGAGTTTGGGCGTTAATATCGCCCTTTAATTTTAACAAAGTTAAGTTATCGAATCATGCTACCATGGTTCGCGTAGGAAGGTCTAATGATAACTAACACTATTTTTACATACACCTACAACCTACAATTTGCATGTACCAGTACTTATCAACGACCACGTCATCTGACCACCTGAACCCGAGCGGCATCCCTTTATCGATAACGAGTTGCCCAGCATTGTCACATTCCTTTGACGTAACGTTTTATGACTCAGTTCGCACGTTTGTAATGGCCCAAGTATAGTCAGTTTCATTCCGCACTTCACACCCCAGAGTCGATCCCAAAACACTGACCGGCACGTAGGGGTGCCAGGCGACGACGGCGGAGACGCCGGCCAGCTCGGCGGGCAGCGTGGCGGCGGCTGGCGCGCTGCCGCCGCGGAGCCGTCGCGCCGAGGACCGCCGGCTCACGCGCGTCACCAGCCAGGGGCCGCCGCATCTGTGGGTACGTTTATCGAACGGTGATAATAAATATCGTGGGACAACTCACACGTGGCTTTCTGATCCCAAAGTAGGCAGTGAGCTTGTGTTATGGTAACCAGATACCTGATAAACATACATATATATTTTAATACATACTTATATGGATAGATAATAGGGTATTTCGCACCATGCAAGGAAAAATCCAAAATTATGTAATATTGATAGATTTTGTTAAAAGCAAGTGAAAAATGGTGATTTCTGTTCTACAAAATGTAGTATACATTTATTATTTCAATTTTAAAATTCAGGTTTTTTAATCTGTTTTTCAAATGTCAAAAACGCTATACGCCATGCAAGCTATCGGCGTGACGTCATTAGCAGTGTAAATAAACAATGGAGTATAACTTTCTTCCTTTACTGAGATGTATTGTTTACACTGCGAGTGACGTCACAAGCATGGCGGCAGCGCGAAAACGGCCGAGACCGTGTTTTCGCGGGAATTTGTGAAATTTAAATTGAAAAGTCTTTTTTACATAATATTTGTTTGCAAAAATTTTTTTTTCCAATTTTTTATGGGTTTTTATGACTTAGGAATTCATATAAAAAGCTTTTTGACATAGGCCGTGATACCCTATTGACACCCATATACAGAACCAACACTCGTGCTCCTCACACAAATATTTGTCCTGGATGGGAATCGAACCCACGACCTCTGGTTTAGTAGTTAGGGTCGCTAACCACTAGACCGGTGGGCCAGTAGGATGATCGTATGAGGTACTTTACATACAAACTTTTGTTACGTGCAGCGGTAGTAGCTGGTACTGTACACCTATAATATCCAATATGGCGGTGCGACACCTACAATAATACGAGCGCGCGCCTCACATGAGCTGACCGCGCGTCACGACGCGAGCAGCGAGTGCAGTCAACAACAGAATACGTCACACGCGTCACACCGAACTGACATCGGAACACGTATCCTCAAACGCGCTATCACAGTTCCATAGAATCTGCATAATGTATACAAATGATCCGAAGTTAGCATTCGGACCGCGGGAGATCTCCCCTTTTCCTCCAAGCCGTGCATAAATATACTAAAAAAAAAACCAACCTAGGGTCTTCACTGATAGCTTTGAGAACCTCGAACCCGGAGCCCCGCTGCGCCGCGCGGAGCTCTCTGCTCGTACACCCCACCATCTGTAAATTTATTACTTATAAATATTTATAAGCACAAGTGTTTGTTCTGTGTCTGGGTGTCAATTATCTATATAAGTATGTATTAAAATATATATGTATTATGTATGTTTATCAGCTATCTGGTCACCATAACACAAGCTCACAGCTTACTCTGGGATCAGAAAGCCATGTGTGAGTTGTCCCACAATATTTATTTATTTATTTATTTATCATCACTGCTAACTTGAAATCTGGGCGGACTCAATTTGACCCAGAGATATTTTTTCCCCTGATATGTACGCAAAAAATGCGACCTCAGAATAAAAATAACTAACTTTGATGTCCCATTTCTGAAATCCAGATACTCCATCTTGACATATAAAAATCTGTATTTAAAAAAATCAAATAAAGAAATGGGCAGCTGGGGGTCGCTCGCCACCCGCAGGTGTCGAACCCGGGCCCGCGAGCCACGCTATGTGGAGAACGTGTTGCCCGCGTGGCCACGCGATCCTGAATCACGCTATCGAAGTTTTCTACATATCCCGCATATATACAAAACTCCGACGTGACGTCATCGGAGCACGGCCGCTCCCGTTTGCTCTGACGAAAGACCTCTCCAGCGAACATATCTTATATCTTTAAACGAGCAATTCTTGTATATATATATATATATAGTTATCCCTTATCGACAAATGTTGATCAAACGCGACTTCACGCGAGCACTTTGTTGATCCAAAAACGTATGTTGATCCGGCGCCTTTTGTTGATCCAATATGCATCTCTGGTAACTAATGTGGCTCCGACCGGATCAACATCTACAGTCACGTGACTGCTTACTAGTTTTTGCCGATGTTGATCCGATATACAAATCCACCTTGCAATAGTTACGGAAAACGTTGATCCGATTCAAATGGGCCAATCAGAGCACAGCAAACGATCGGATTGGCTGAAAGCAGCCGCGACGTTGCCGTTCAGTATACGATCGGATTGGCTGAAAGCAGACGCGACGTTGCCGCTTCGTTTCTTTGACCCTACAAGCTACAGATTTTATTTGGAAGTTTGGAACGCACAGTAGGTACCTATACTGTGTTATACATTTGTTGGTATATTTCTTTGCCATCAATAATTGTAAAATCTAACGAACTTACCATGTGAAGTTCGATTGTAATTATGCTTCATATCATCCCGTCCGAAGATGATGAGATGACTACCTGTTAGTATCCTGGCAGCATCCTCGAGCGTCACACTTATTAACCGACTTAAAAAAAGGAGGAGGTTCTCAATTCGTCTCATATTAAGTTAATGATGAACTGATGAAGAGTTTCGGATATACTGAGTGGAACTCCTCAACGGATAAGAGTTAAGGAACCGGGTTAACAAATTATTATTATTGGTCACATTACCTTTGCAGAACTATATAGACATTGACCACCGTCGACTCTGATGATGGAGTGGAACTCGTTTTTCTTTATATTTCTGACCGCCGCATTCCGTCATTTGATAACCGATTTGAATTGATATTATTTTGGTTTGGGACCTGTTATTGTGAATTTGGTCCCATATTAAGGTGATGATGATCTGATGAAGAGTTTCGGAGATACAGAATGGAACTCCTAAACCGATAAGAGTTAAGGAACCGGAATAAAAAAATATTATTGTTGGTCACATCACCTTTGCAGAACTTTATAGACAGAGGTCGCGCTTGACCCGGGGGGACAGCGGGTGCGCGCTCATTGCTTACGTTTCTCGGTAATCCAGGTCCTCTTTGACTGACGTCGCAAAGACCACGTCCGCGGCCTCCACCGGCTCCGGGGAAGTTAACGGGGCCTTATGGTCGTAGGAGGCCAGGGCAGACTTGAAGCCCTCCCAATCCGTCCTACGCTTCGCGCGCGGCAATGAGGTGCACTCGTGTCCCAAGCCAAGAGTGACCAGCATGGGGAGGTGCTGTGTGTTCATGTCATACCTCCATATAGACCGGGCACGGTAGATTCCCGTGGAGTACGATGTCAAGCACATCCGGACGGTGGTTGACGCTAGAGGGAATGTGAGTGGGTGTCTCTGGCTCTAACACCTGATACCCATTCCCCTCCGCGTCCTCCAGGATTCACCGTCCCGCGCTCTTGGCGACTCTGGAACCCCAAGCTTTATGCTTAGCGTCGCCAGCCAGGAGTGTCGGGTGCCCACCGTCGAAGATGTGCCTGAAATCTTGGAGGCAGATTACGTCCAGGCGGGTGGTATGCCGCAAACACCCGCAGTGCCTGGCCCGCCGCGTTCAGCTCGACCCCTGTGGAGCGCATATCTGAGAACGGCGGGATTGGCAATACCGTGTGTACCACGTCGCGGCGGACCGCCACCACCGTGCCCCTGTAGGGGTACCCGAAGGGGGCGATCTCATTGCGACGGTACACGAAGTAATTCGGGAGGCGGAAGTGCTGGTTAAGAGACAAATTCGTCTCCTCCATGACCAGGACGTCATGCACGTCTTGCTCGCGGAGGAGACGCCAAAGTTCCTGTCTGGTCTGTGAGGACAACCCACCCGGGTTCCAGTACATTAGTCTAAGACTGACTGACATGCTGGAGCCTGAGGACTTTGGTTGAGACTCCTCTAATTGTCCCCACGAGCTCCGGGTACCGCGCAATCGCCTCACGCCCATACGGCAGCCACCAGTTCATCGGCGGGCGTTTCGAAGCCCAGAGCTTGTAAGGGCCTAGAGGGGGCTAGGCGTCCCGTTATCTGTAGCGGGGAGTGGCAGGATGGGATGGGGTCGGTGTAGGGAGGTGGGCAGGTACTAGTTGGGGTACCTGGACTACCTCCTCCTGGGTGCTTTGCGGCTTCTTCCCCTTGCACTTTGGCATGCGCTTAGGCTTGCGCTTGCGCTCGGGGGAGCCGTCCGCCTCTGCAATGGCCGGCGGCTTAGCCGTGGAGGAGAGTGGAGTAAGGGCGGGCGCGGGGGCGGACGGAGTCGCGACCATCGCGGGCGCTCGAGGCGTAGGTTTCGGCTTAGGCGGGGCGGAGGAGGCCTGCTCTTCAGCGAGCCCCTTCTCCCGCTTACGCCACCATGCCTGGCGTCTACACGGCTGGTGTGCGAGGGCGGGCCGCGTTCGCCAGCCGGCATGTTGGCTGGGGTTCCGGGTGGAGGTGGGGGGATGCTGAGACCCCGTAGGCGCGCCATCCGCCTAAGGTATGGGCACATACGGTTGTTAGCCGTTCCTCAATGCTCATACGCTCCAGCTGGACGTAGTACACCCCATTCTTGCTGCCGCCGCGGGGGGCGATGAGCCGGCAGAAACGAGCCGGGAAGCCCAGGTCCTTAAGACCGCCGGTTACCCAGTTTGGGTCCGTATTTTCCGGGAGGCCGCGGACGCTGGCCTTTGTCGGCCGCTCCTCCGTCAGGGACAGACCCGACAGACATGGCCCGGCTCGGTCTCCTGAATCTTGATCAGGTAGGCCTGGACCTTCCTGAACTGGTCTGCGGATTTAGGATGGAAGCGGAAGCCCTTTCCGCTTGCCACCGAGTGCGATGGGACGCCGAGGGTGTCCCGCAGCGCTCTGAGGTGAACTACCCAGTTGGGTAGCACCTTCGCCACTATCAGCGGCGCGGGACGCTCGCCGGCCGCTGCAGTCTGGGCCTGTGAGGGGGCGGACCTACCTGACCACCATGGTGCGCGGGGTGAGTGGTGGGGGGTAGGCAGGCTCCTTTCCGTCTTCTTCAGTCCGCTCGCAGTTGCCAAAAGTGCTCCGGCGCGCAGAGGTCCGGACACCGCGACCCTTTTCCAATGACCCTTTTCCAATGAAAGGGCGCGGTGTGATCGACAGGTACCATGGATGGCACCTGGTCTTCCGGCGTGACTTGAATTGTGAGCAGCTACACGCGAAAATCATGTCTAATGTCCATGTCACACCCGTACCGGTGGTTGTTGACGGCACTGCTCTCGAAGTTGTAGACGAATACGTTTACCTAGGACAAACGATCCGAATGGGTAAGTCCAACTTCGAGGGAGAGGTCACTCGAAGAATCCAACTCGGCTGGGCAGCGTTCGGGAATCTACGACACGTCTTGACGTCCGATATACCTCAGTGCCTGAAGTCGAAAGTTTTCGAGCAATGTGTGTTGCCAGTGATGACCTATGGTGCCGAGACGTGGTCCTTTACTGTGAGCCTAATCCACAAGCTCAGAGTCGCCCAGAGGGCAATGGAGAGAGCTATGCTTGGTATTTCTCTACGAGACAGAATCAGAAATGATGAAATCCGTAGAAGAACGAAGGTGACCGACATAGCTCTCAAAATTTGCAAATTAAAGTGGCAATGGGCTGGCCACATCGTTCGCAGGACTGACAACCGATGGGGAAAAAAGGTCCTCGAATGGCGACCACGTTTAGGCAAAAGGAGTACAGGCCGCCCTCCGACCAGGTGGACTGATGACCTGAAGAAGACAGCGGGAAACCGTTGGATTCAGAGGGCCCAGGACCGGGCGGAGTGGCGTCGATTAGGGGAGGCCCATGTCCAGCAGTGGACTACTAAGGGCTGAAAGGAAGGAAGGACACGCGAAAATCGCCCGTAAGCCAGCGCCAGAAGAACTCAGTAAGAGTCAATTTTGTGCTCTGGCCGGATCAACTTAGTCTAAGCAAATGTCACATTTAAGTTAAATATACTCCGGATCTAAGAAGTCATATTCAGTATGATTTTTGTTTTTGTTTCGGCCGGATCAACTTAGTCTAAGCAAATGTCACATTTAATTTAAATATACTCCGGATCTAATAAATCACATTCGGTATGATTTTTGTTCTTGTTTCGGCCGGATCAACTTAGTCTAAACAAATGTCGCATTTAAGTTAAATATACTCCGGATCTAAAAAATCACATTCGGTATAATTTTTTTGACCGTTAATGGATCAACGAATGTTGGTCAAACCGCTGACGAGTATGTCGAAAATGTGCGAGTGCAGATCCACTGACGTCAAGCGTATATTCAGGACGGATCAAAGTATATCATGTTGCGCGAAGCGGAGCTGAGCAAACACGTGAAATAGGTGGATCAACAATTATTATGACTTCACACTGGAGCAACATTTACCGTGAAAGGATAATTATATATATATGTATATATATAATATAATCTGGATCTCGGAAACGGCTCCAACGATTTCCATGAAATTTGGTATTTAAGGAGTTTCGGAGGCAATAAATGTATCTAGCTAGGTTTCATTTTTAAAAAACCTTTGAGAACCTGTTTCTATTCGTGTTTTCGAGCATTCGAACAATATAAATATACACCATCTAACGCCATCTATGCATACAACAATACAACTAAATTATGATTTACCGACGCAGCAACACTACAGCTACTCGACATAGATGGCGTTGTTATTCAGCACTAAATATGTAAATATTTTTCCCAATAATCATCATTTACAAAATTAAAATACCGAGCAAAGCTTGGTCATCCAGGTACTTATTATAAAACGTGTAACTATCATATAGCAACAGACACAAGTACCTGCAAGAATGCGACGGTCCCGTGCGGCGTGTGCACGGCGGGCAGCTGCGGCTCGCCGGCCACCAGCAGGTGTCGAACCCGGGACCGCGAGCCGTCCAGCGCCGCGTGCCACGACACGTGGTCGCCCGCGCAGAACGTGTTGCCTGGTGGAGGGCATATTAATTACTTTACGCTCCGATGACTAAAAGAGAATAAAAATTAACTGTAGGCACGTTATACTCGCGGTTCGTTGGTGGTGAGAGACCAGCAAACGGTCCAGTCGTATCTGATGAACAGTGGAACAATACATGACGAGTCACGAGTTATGTTCGCCGGCATATAAAACGGCGGTATTGCAATGATATTATTGAAGAAGCGGTGATAGTCCAGTGGCTTAGAATTTGACCTTGAATCGAGGGGTCCGGGTTCGAATCCCAGTGGCATGCACCAATGACTTTGTAATAAAAGTTATGTGCGATTTATGAAATTAAATATCAGCTGCTGTTACGGTGAAGGAAAACATCGTGAGGAAACCTGCATGCCTGAGAGTTCACAAAAAAAAAAGTTCTCAAAGGCATGTGAAGTCCACCAACGGGCAGTAGTGGTGCATGATGGACTAAGGCCTACATCCCTCTCATTGTGAGAGGAGACCCGACCCTGTAGTGGGTCATTAATGGGTACTGACATTGCAATGATACAAGTATGTACATGGGTACCAAACTGGTTCCATTAAGTAAATTAATAGAGATTCATTAGTAGTAACAAGATTTTCTTAGTAATAATATGTACTTTGGTGTCGTCGTTTAGTCACAAAATTTGTAGTATGGAGCTGCTAATTATTTTCTACTAAAGAATCCAACTTCGCGGGAAATGACGAAAGTTTTATCCTAGGGCTTTGTTTTGTTTTACTTCAAGCCGGCGTCTATATTTTTATCCTGACCCGGTATTTTATTTTGACGCCCGGTACCGGGCCATGCCCCGGCAAATCGGAAACGCTGGTGTTGTGGACGACGAGCGAAAATAATTAAGATAGATTAGAAAATTGTATATAACTGATTATGTGTTATAGATTAAGGATTTATGTATATTAAGATCGATATAAATGAGCATAGTAAGAGAAATATGTAAAAGCACTGTCCCGCGGCTCTCTATACGGTATTATCCGAAGTATAAACCGACCCGACCGGGAGTAAGCGAGACGGGTATATGAAGGAAAGAGACGGGCTTAGAAGCAAGATAGGTATAGAAGAGTGAGCAGGACAGTCGCTTAAATTCGAGTGATCTGATTGGCTGACCAATAGGAACGCCGGAATTTTTTGGTATAAATATAGGGGCCGTCGGCCCGCGAAATCATAGTCAGCAGCAAGAAGAAATCGGAATAAGAAGAAATCGGAATAAGAAGAAATCGGAATAAGAAGAAAAGGAAATAAAGAACAGGAATAAATCGAAGAGGTGTTTCATTTAAAGAAACCAAAACATACAGTCCACTTCAGCTGGTGATAGGCGATGTGGGTAACTCACCGGTGGTGAACACGTATCTGGCGAGCGCCTGCAGCAGCGCGGCGGGCCACAGGGGCGGCGCCTCCCCGGCCTCCGCCGCCAGCCGCAGCGTGAGCTCCAGCCCGAAGCCCGACTGCCCCGCGCGCGCCGCCCCCGCCTCGTGCACGCGCCCGTCCCCGTGCAGGTCCGACAGTCCGAAGCTGGGGGAACAAATAGCACTTTACTGCTTTTTTAGCTATTCATTTTTGTAACAAATTTCTTTGCCTTTGAAATAAACTGAGATGGTTTAAACCCACTTGGAGATAAGGGTAGGGGTGAGTCCATACGAAAACACGTTCCATATGTGCGGATTGTTGCAAAGAAATATAAATACAAATAAAATATCAATGGATTTACGCAAAGGAACGCCTGATACAATGAATTATATCTTTCTTTACAGTTTTATCTGTGTCAAGTTAAACATAATATAATATCTTATATATAAAATTCTCGTGTCACAGTTTTCGTTGCCATACTCCTCCGAAACGGCTTGACCGATTTTGATGAAATTTTTTGTGCTTATCCGGTATCTATGAGAATCGGCCAACATCTATTTTTCATCCCCCTAAATGTTAGGGGTAGTCCACCCCTAACATTTTATTTTTTTATTTTTTAGACAAAATTTTTGATTTCTATTTTTTTATGATACAACATACAAAAATACATACAATCCTCAATTTTCACCCTTCTATCAACAACCCCTCTTTTTAATAGTCGAGTTTTAACGCTTGATAATTTATATCGCAAAACAACGTTTGCAGGGTCAGCTAGTATAAGATAAAATTGTTGCAAATAAACAAGAATGACTTTCTAGCCACTGGGGTAAGTGCTTTAGTAATATCATAGGAGTTAACATGGAAATTTTAACATAAGGTAAAAAACTTTACAACAATTTTCATTCCAACACACTCGTAAATAATACAGAAACAGTACCTGACATAATGCCAATGTGGCGGTATGTTTTCTTCCGCCTTTCCTGGGTTCCAGTACATGCTTATGTAGTCTAAGGGATCGTTGCCTCCTAACCTGGAAACAAGGAATTATTTACTAACGATATTGTTAGTCCAGTCACAAAAGTTGTAAATAAATTTTTGCAGACAAATATTATGTAAAAAAAGACTTTTCAATTTAAATTTCAAAAATCCCCGCGAAAACACGGTCTCCGCCGTCTCGGCGCTGCCGCCATGCTTATGACGTCATTCGCAGTGTAAACAATACATGTCAGTAAAGGAAGAAAGTTATACTCCATTGTTTATTTACTGTGCTAATGACGTCACGCCGATAGCTTGCATGGCGTATAGCGTTTTTGACATTTGAAAAACAGATTCACAAACCTGAATTTTAAAATTGAAATAAATGTATACTACATTTTTTAGAACAGAAGTCACCATTTTTCACTTGCTTTTAACAAAATCTATGAATATTACATAATTTTGGATTTTTCCTTGCATGGTGCGAAATACCCTATTGGCATCAATGGCAGTCTTTACGTCTTTTGCCAAGACATGGTTCCCATTAGAAGTATTCCCGCTGGTTATTGGTCAAATGATGTGGTTGGCCTATTACCATAGCTCGCTCGTTTGCTCTGTTACACCCAAAATTAATAATTAACCTTTAGATATGGATTGTGGTGGATGCTGTTTGGTTGCCACGCTACTCTGTATAATTTCTTTGAAATGAAACAAACAGTATGTATCTAAATCCATAAACAAAGATCAGTTATTAATTTCTGGCTAAAAAATGTTCTTTGGAAAATTTATCTTGTGATGCTTTGATTGGTCCAACTACATACCAATACTTAAGTCTAGTGGTAACTTGGAGGGGGTTTGGTTGGTCCGGGTACACCCTGGAGCACGCCTCGCACAACGCCTTGAGCCCAGCTGGCATCAGTCTACCTGCAAACATTAAATGGGCATGATGACAGTAATCAAGTATCGCCAAAATATTTATCTGATCTAATGAAATACGATTCAAGGATTTGGAAACATGTATTTATTCTCTTATTAAGGTCGAGATTAATATTTTATTTGTTAAAATAAATCTACAAAATACAACAATCCGCTATGATAGCTTAAACACCGACAGATCGAATTACGTCAATTTACGTCACATCTCAGTAAACATCATTTTTTTTGTAAGAATATTATACGCGATCTCTGCATTTTTTACTGAGCCGTGATGTAATCACAGACGCCATGCCACGGGCGAGCATTTTGGAATGAATTTGAAACTTAAAATTTAAATGTACTCTTATTGCACAAAAACCTTAATTTTCTTCAGAAATATGATATATTTTAGACATAATAGAAACTTCTGAATATCATAGAAGATATTTTGAGAATTAGTCATCATGCCTATTGTAAAGTATTAGCAATTTGTTGCTCTGGGTAACTTCCGAGCTTGCACCCCACCTTAAACTATTAGATTGGACCTCAGAGATTCTCAATAGATGTGCTATATTATGTTTATTAATTGTGCAAAAGAAGGACGTGATCTTTTTTATAGTAATCAAGTAGCAGTATTTTTATAGTAATAAATTGAGTAGTGTGGCTTACACATACATTTGTTACCTGATGTTAAGTGGTGACTGCAGACCATGGACCGGCCACACCTCCCCAACCAAAACACAAGACTTGAAGAACATGCTGCTTTACGATGGGTTAAGAGGCTGATGGTAAGGTACTGCTAATGGTAAACTAGCTAGCTGTTATGGCTCTACTGCCTCAGATTGATAATGAATTAGAGTAAATTAGCTAAGAGAAGAACGGTTGAATAGGCATAACAGTAATTTTACTGATGTCCGCGAGCAGTGATAGCCCAGTGGCTTAGAATTCGACCTTAAATCGAGGGGTCCGGGTTCGAATCCCAGTGGCATGCACCAATGACTTTGTAAAAAAGTTATGTGCGATGTATAAAATTAAATATCACCTGCTGTTACGGTGAAGGAAAACATCGTGAGGAAACCTGCATGTGAAGTCCACCAACCCCGCAGTAGGCCAGCGTGGTGGACTAAGGCCTACATCCCTCTCATTGTGAGAGGAGACCCGACCTGTAGTGGGTCATTAATGGGTTACTGACAATGTCCTACTTACTTCGAGGCACGCACTTCCTATAATACAGCACTGTATTGTGGGTTAATGTGTACTCCACGGTGTCCCTATGCGGGTTGTTGGACTCATGGCCCCAAATATCCATTTGAATTACCTGATTGAGTCACCGCTTCGTCTGAAGGTATAACTGTTGGTTCTTTGGAAGTCTGCGCAGACGCAAGGAAACTTAACGCGCTATTTTGTACCATACCACTGCTCGGTCCGGCCGAGTTCGGCACGCCTGCCATTGCTAATTATAAAATAATGAGATTCTTTGTATAAAAGCACCACGTTTACTGTTTAAATGCCCATTTTAGTTTGTACTATTTGTAATTTATTGAGATTGAAAGTATTTATGTGACAAGTACTTAACTTGACTTGCCAACTTTTTTGATAGTCAAACGGAAACAATTGCCAACATTGAAAACACTGCTTATTTTCTGTTTGTTGGTGACATTGTCTGTCATCACATCGGGTTACCGTGGCATAATTTTTTCCCCAAAAAGCGGGTGACTAGTTTTTTAACCTTTTAAATGTCATGTTGGAAAGATTCTAGGTGACACACAGTGGTCTGAAAATCAAGCTTCATACTCATAGAAACTGATTGTCAGAAATCAATAATTAAAAAATGTTATTGTAATAAGTACACCTCCCTTTGTTAACTGTTATAGTATGAAGGTCGTGAGTAGCTCCATGTGTGAGAAAAAAAATATTGTATTTTTTTTTGTATGGGAAAAAAACTTCAAAGTGGATTTTAAAAAAACTGATCATAACTGAAGGTCTGGTATTCACATGAGTTATTACACTCTACATGGCGATTAAGATGACATACAATTGTTATGCCTTTCGGTGCCGCTTTGCATGTAGCAAGCTTTTAAAAGTTTGAGTTTTTGGTAGATGAATTACATGATAATGATATAATTACATGATGATAGCGTAAATGAGGGTAGTTATAATATAAATAGGACGTATATGCTAACTTAATTTAGTAGCTCTTTGCACTTGTTCGCGCTTACTATATTTATTTAGTTCGATTTGTTTTCGTGTTATAATGGAAAGCTTCAGTACCAATTTGGATATGTTTATGTTTGTGGCGAACAATAGCTGTTTTTCAAAGCCCAGCGAATTATTTGAAGTTTTGGTGAAAAACGTTACTTTTCAGAAAATGAAAATAAATAATTTAAACTATTCTGTCAGACTTTTGTGTGTTCGTTGAAAAACAAATGGAACTCGTGTAATCGCACGAGAAAAACATTCATAAAAAAGTATGAGATATGGCTGCAAGAAGACATAAAATGGCCTGAGTTCATAAAAGAAAAAATCACACCTTCTTTGGTGTTAGAAGAGCAGCAACCATGTTCTAGTTTTGACTGCAGTGTAAATGAGGGCGCATCAACATCATTAGGGTTGAATGCAGAGACTTGCAGTGTTTGAACATCAACAGAGGTGAGTCCAAGAAAAGTGTTCTCTGAGCTAAGCCCGCTACAGAAGAGAAGAGTGGAAGAGCTACTAGCACATACCAATGAAAGCCTTGCTTTTGCAACTGGTTTAAGTGCTGGTAACAAAAACGTAGCAGATATCATTAAATTAGTCACAGAACATCCCGAGGAAGCTACTAAGATAAAGCAACTGTTGAAGCCCGAGAAAGCTCAGCCCATGTATTCCGCTGATAAAGCATTAGGTATACTGATTTCGTTGAAACTTTCAAAATGGCAGTATACAACATTAAAATTTTTGGTGATCCTGCCAGAACTGCAGCTATTACAGGCTTGGATCCTAGTTTGATCCAAAGATTTGCAACACTTTTGCGCGTGATGGCTTGTGGAGAGCCCATTAATGTTGATGCGTTTAAAAACTTTGCGCACCAAACCGCAGAAAAATATGTGGAACTATATGGCTGGTATTACATGCCATCTAGTGTCCATAAAATTTTAATGCACGGTGCTGAAGTCATTAAACATTTTAACATGATGCCCATTGGGAAATTATCTGAAGAGGCATCGGAAGCCAGAAACAAAGATTTTAAAAAAATCCGAGAAGACCATTCTCGACAATTTTGTCGAAAAGCAACAAACGAAGACATTTTCAATGGTCTTCTTGTTTCGTCAGATCCCTACCTGTCCAGCATAAGGCCACAGCTGATAAAATCAAAACGCACACCTATTACCGATGACATGAAATGTCTTCTCATTGGTGATGATGATGCAGATATAGACAAGGAGTATATTGAATTCGTTGATGTTAATGCACCTATGCTGGACTCTGATGAAGAAGATACTCTTTGATAGATAATTGGTCTTTTATAAGTAGTTAGTAATAGAGAATAATTAATATATGTATATGTAAAGCTCTAAGTATTACTACATTTAATTATATAATTTACTGAAATAATATTTAATAGTATAATCAAATAAAGAAATTTTGACAGTTTTTATTGAATATGTGCTTTTTATTTCCTATTTTTTGAACAATTATATTATTTAAATATATCCTAAGTACGTATTTATTCCTTGTGTATATACAAATTTCAATTATTTTCATGTTGAAAGTTATAGTTATCCTTATAATATAAAATGAAGACTTGAATAATCATCTACCAAAAACTCAAACTTTCAAAAGCTTGCTACATGCAAAGCGGCACCGAAAGGCATAACAATTGTATGTCATCTTAATCGCCATATAGAGTGTAATAACTCATGTGAATACCAGACCTTCAGTTATGATCAGTTTTTTTAAAATCCACTTTGAAGTTTTTTTCCCATACAAAAAAAAATACAATATTTTTTTTCTCACACATGGAGCTACTCACGACCTTCATACTATAACAGTTAACAAAGGGAGGTGTACTTATTACAATAACATTTTTTAATTATTGATTTCTGACAATCAGTTTCTATGAGTATGAAGCTTGATTTTCAGACCACTGTGTGACATCCTGTATAAAGGATTAAAATCAATTTACTGTTCTTTAAAATTCTGATACTCAATACAGTTTTATTTGGTCTTTGTCACAATTAGCTGTAAAGATTTGTAAAATCGATATTTCTGCCACGAAATTGGTCGTGAACGATAATAAACGATTAATTTTTTTTTAATATGTAGTTGCAATTTTTGCAAACAAACCTGACAACATTGTTTTGTCAACTGTCGGATGTCAGACGTCAAAGTCAAACTAACTGTCGGTCGATACACGATAGGGCTCGGAAACGGAATTTATGCGGCGGGATTCGATGATAAATATTTACGAAACTAATTACTTTTCTCTATTTATAAATACGAGTGTATGGTTACTCATCTAAAAATATCGGAGCGATTCATTCCTCTTTGTGTCCGATTGTTTTTCTCATCAAATCGGTGTTATTTCTTCAATATGCGGTACATTTTGATTGTGACTTTGTTTAGTGCTGTTCTTGCGTATGAGAAGGACGTGACCTTTACTGTGCAAGCCGGCAGGACAGACTGCTTCTATCAGAAAGTACAGGCGAACGAAGTCATTGATATAGAGTACCAGGTGAGTCGAAAATATTAGCTTCGTTTCAGTACAGAATTAGTCTATTACATTTTTGTCGTACCTGCCTTTTTAAACTGCTGGTATCTCGTATCTGTCGTCTGCATGCCTATGTGCTATTGTCTTTAACCTAAGTCACCCACTGCAGGGTCGGGCCTCCTCTCACAATTTATTTATTTATTTATTCATCACAAAATCCACAGCTGTTAAACTCCAAATACACAGATTTACATTTTTTGAAAACACTCAAAGTTTGAAAAATCTAAATAAAAGTTAATAACGTTACAGAGCCATTGCAAAATTTCTTTAAAAAATATAGATTTTGATTTGTGGTACCTTTGAACTGAAGCAGCGAAGTGTAAAAAAATGGACTTTACAATAAAAAGAACATTTTGATTCCAGGTGATAGACGCAACACACGGCGAGCTGGACATCTCGTTTCAGCTGTCGGATCCAGTGGGTCGGGTGCTGGTGGCCGACTACAAGAAGCCGGAGAACTCCCACCGACACACCACCACCCTGGAGGGGGATTACCGGTTCTGCTTTGACAACACCTTCAGCACGTTCAGTCAGAAGACTGTGAGTAACCCTTAAGAGCTGGGAGCCCTTTTTCAATTGTTGGTTGTCATAAGTATATGTGTAGCCTGACCACCAGGTTTATTTAAAGCAGTGTGTATGGTTTTGAACTTGTGATAATTGTCACTAAAATTGGAATTTTGATAAAGTATTTTGTGTATTTTGTATTTGTATTAAGTGTATAAAATATACCAAATATCATCGACAAAATACCCCTGAGAGAGGTCTAGCTCCCCTTTGATATGATAGCCGTATAAATTTTGAATTAAAATGTCCAAATAAATGATTTTTTACTGATTCCAGTCAAAAAGTTGATTATTTTTTTCAGTTTTTCTTACAGTTTTTCAGAATTATTTTGTTTTCTTACACTAGAGCGTTGAACACTTTAAGCATACAGAAAATTACTTAAAATATAGTGTAGTGTATTTCTTAGAATTCAACCTTGAATCGAGGGGTCCGGGTTCGAATCCCAGTGGCACGCACCAATGACTTTGTAAAAAAGTTATGTGCGCTTTATAAAACTAAATATCACCTGCTGTTACGGTGAAGGAATACATTGTGAGGAAACCTGCATGCCTGAGAGTTCACATAAAAAAAATGTTCTCAAAGGTATGTGAAGTCCACCAACCCGCAGTAGGCCAGCGTGGTGGACTAAGGCCTACATCCCTCTCACTACGAGAAGGAGACCCGACCCTGTAGTGGGTCATTAATGGGTTACTGGCATTTCTAAGTTAATGCTTTAACCAGAACATAGTACTGAATCTAGAATTTTCCCCCATTTGACTCAGTTAATCAATACCTAAATATAACAACAAACATTGCATTTCAGGTGTTCTTTGATCTGATGATAGAGAACGATGAATCAACAGAAAAGGATTATGACGATGACAAGGAAATGGAGTTGGGTGAGTAAAATTAACTTAACACCGTTGATATTAAACAATTTAGTTCTAATTATATTATCTCAATTTCAAACTGTAAAGGGAATTTTTGTCTGATATTCAGTGCCTGTCATATATTTTTTTGGTACTATGTACTACGTCGCAGTTAATTGCTGAATTATTAATTAGGTACTTGATTAATTTATTGACACAGTATGTGCTGGTTGTGTTATGCAAACGAGCTAATGTATTTGCAGTTGGCATGCTTAAAAATGTAAATGATGGTATGATATACGAGTAGATATCATCTGAAGAAGATATGGTCTGGTAAAATTTTAATATCTTACTCAATACTTATGGTTGTATCTTTCTCATGTAGGTATACAATTTTATGGTAATAAAGGAATCGGTGATAGTCCAGTGGCTTGGAATTCGACCTCGAATCGAGGGGTCCGGGTTCGAATCCCAGTGGCACGCACCAATGACTTTGTAAAAAAGTTATGTGCGCTTTATAAAATTAAGTATCACCTGCTGTTACGGTGAAGGAAAACATCGTGAGGAAACCTGCATGCCTGAGAGTTCACAAAAAAATGTTCTCACGCGGTATGTGAAGTCTACCAACCCGCAGTAGTGTAGCGTGGTGGACGGCAGCCTACATCCCTCTCATTACGAGAAGGAGACCCGACCCTGTAGTGGGTCATTAATGGGTTACTGGCAAAGGAATCAAGGAAGGAGTATCTATCAAGGAATCTTTGTAACCGATAAGTGAACTACTGAAGGGTTAAATGTCACAAACAAGGACGTACGCCCAACCCCTTGTCCTGAGCCATGTCGCTTGCAACAAGCTGGTCGTACGACAACATCGTTCCGTACATTTTGCCCATTTTGTCGCATGTCGATGTGTATTGTTATTATTAATTAGAACAACTCCATTCAATGACGGTTAAATGTTTAGATTTTGCCGTGCCGTGTCGGTCAGTTTGTACGTACGAACAATCCCGAACTTTGAAGTACTATGGGAGCGCTCACACTGCGCGCGACTAAGTCGTACGACTAACTCGCGGCCGATCCACCACGATGGCCCATTGCGGGTCAGAGGACTTACATGGCATGGTGTTGGTGTATGTTTTTTTTGTGTGCGATTATGGCATCCTCGATGCAGGCAATCCAAGTGTATGAAGCGTGTATACAGAGTGTTTTTTTAGCTGTATATTTATGAATACCCTGACTAGTTATCTACACTAATATTATAAAGAGGAAAAATTTGTATTTTTGTGTGTGTGTATGTTTGTAATGAATAAACTCAAAAACTACTGTGCCGATTTCGAAAATTCTTTCACCATTGGAAAGCTACATTCACCTTGAGTAACATAGGCTATGTTTATTGCTAGAAAAGATTAGGGACCCTTACTAAAACTTAAGTAACGTAACCCAAGGTGTAAAAAGTGCCCTAAAACGTCTCTCGTTATATCAATATCTACAATAACAGCTATGAATTGAATATGAGCGGAACACTGGCGATCATTTTGAATGCTTAGTACCTAGTTAGTTAAGAATTGTATGAAAAACGTATTTTGTTAATTTTGTTAAGATTAGTCAAAATGAATTGGCAGAGCGAAGCCCGCTGGGTCGGCTAGTTATGTTATATTTATGTATGCATTGATCCCCCTTCCAGGCACAGCAGCGGAGACGTACATGATGCGAGTGCGCGACATATCGGAGTCGGTGGCGCGGGTGCGCGACCACGTGGCGGCGGCCCGGCGGCTGCAGGAGCTGCTGTCGGCGCACGAGGCGAGGGACAGGAACCTGGCCGAGGAGATGTGCTCCCGGTGAGTCGGTGTAGCTCGCGCGAGCTAACTGCGCACCTCGCGCTGTGACGTCACTCGGACGACACCGTAAAGTACCGTTTGCAACTAAATGCGAATAATGTTATGTTAAAAAATATTAATTACCAATAGGGTATTACGGCCTATGTCGAAAAGCTTTTTATATGAATTCGTAAGTCATAAAAACCCATAAAAAATTGAAAAAAAAATTTTTGCAAACAAATATTATGTAAAAAAAGACTTTTCAATTTAAATTTCAAAAATCCCCGCGAAAACACGGTCTCGGCCGTCTCGGCGCTGCCGCCATGCTTGTGACGTCACTCGCAGTGTAAACAATACATCTCAGTAAAGGAAGAAAGTTATACTCCATTGTTTATTTACACTGCTAATGACGTCACGCCGATAGCTTGCATGGCGTATAGCGTTTTTGACATTTGAAAAACAGATTAACAAACCTGAATTTTAAAATTGAAATAATAAATGTATACTTCAATTTTAAAATTCATTTTTTTAGAACGAGTTATAGTTTGTAAACCTTTGGATCAACTTCACGAGACAAAGTCAAACTCAAAAGTATTAAAAATAATAAAAAAAAATTAAACCGCCATTAAAGATCATGAAATAAAATTTGCTACATAGTTTAGGCCTACCATGTTTTGAGGTTAAGTTAGTGTCTTTAGTATCAAGTATTTTGTTTCTATTGTTAATTTTTGGCACCAACCTCAAAAAATAGGTGTTTTTAATTATTTTTTTCGAAGGAAACTACAGGACCGATTTTGATGAAACTTTTACCATTCCGTAAGTTGAACAAAATGCAAACAAAAAAGAACGAACAAGATCTGTCAATTAGTTTCGCACAGCACTCCGTGGGTTGTCAGCATCTAAATAAAGTTGATTGACACTGCCTTTATTATTTTACTATGGGAAATCCAATAAAAATATTACCAATTTTATCACTAACAATACTCGTAAGTTAGCACATATTTATTAAGTGAAAATCGTTATGCTTTTTTATTATATTTTTATTTTTTATATTTACAGGGTGTTGAAGTGGTCCATGCTGCAAATATTCCTGATGATTCTCGTTGGAGTAACACAGGTGAGATGTTACAAATATGTATGACTTAGTACTTGCTTATTCAGATTCTTATCTATAAAATTACTAATATGTTGTATTTATATTCATTTCAGGTGATGTTCGTGAAAAGTTTATTCGAAGACGCTAAAAATAGTGCGCGGTTCAAGAAATTTGTTCCTAGTTTTATATCTCAGTGATAGTAAACCAAAGATAGTTCTAGAAATATCATAAGTAGTAGTACAATAATGTTTTGTAATTAATATGTTTCAAACATGTAAGTAGGTTTTTTTGTGTGTGGATCAAATAGAAAATATTCAAAATGTGATATAAATCTTTTTATATCAACCTTATCTTGAAGTACGATTTATATCGTTAAAATGTATCTTGCCTACTGTTTAATAACTACGAGGGTGTAGAGAGCCAATTAATGCATGACTGATTTAGAGGATGTTATAAAATACTATATTTTATGTTTTAAGTTTTTATCTTCAGTCGAAAGAATATTTACTAGCGACATCACATTTACTATACCGTATGGTGTGTGGTATGGTAGTTATTTTCAATGTTATTCTTATTAGTGAATTATACAGGTTATTAATAAACGCACAAAACAAATAATTTTATTAGAATATAATTTGTAACTTGTTAGAGTTTAGTGTCGATGAATGCAATCGGCTCATAACTTATTTTTGTGATTTATGTACCTACGTACGTAATGTTTAAATGTTATACCAAAATTAGAAATCTCGTAAAATAAATTTAATGAATAATAGGTATGTTTAAGTTTGAGTTCTCCTGTTTGATGATAATTATTTGTGTATATAATGTAGATGAAAATAAATAATTTACTAGTTATTGGAGTTTCATTTGGGTTTCTAAACAATAAAATCTGTTGTAACTTCTCAAGAAATATCATTCTTAATTCCTCATATACACTATTAGCAACCATTGAATTTTTCAGGAATTCCATCCATATTCAATCATTTCAATCAAGTTTTATGTTGAAGATAAATATAACGCTCTTCCTGTTCTAAGTTTTTACGTATGGACAAGAAATTTAAAAAGAAGCCTTAAAATTAATGTTAATGTATAAGTATTTTTACGCCTACTAAAAATTCTTCAAAATGTAAGAAAATAGTGTAGTAGCGACATCTATCGTCAAGTGATAAAAATACAACTATTATAGTTATATATTACAAGCAAAGATGGCGTTGATTTCACTAATATCATTTATCTAGGCAGTTTCTAAAACAACTGATTCTTCATATTTCCACAACATAACAGATAGCGACATCTAGTGGCGAGTAGCAAAAATATAAATAACGTGTTTAATTTTTACGCCAACAGATGGCGCTTTCTCCATTATTAACACTTGTACAGTTTTTAAGTCCATTTTTTTTATAAAAGTTGTCTGTTATAGTAATATAGTTAAATATTATAGTTTATTATACTTTATTATACTTTTACTGAATTTCTCATTTGGAGCTCAGAAAATCTTTGATCTGCGTTTTTACATTACATACAAATCATGTAAATTTTTAAAGGCTATATGTTGAATAATATTGTTTTTTTATAGTAATATAATAAAGTAAAGAATTAAAGTAACATAGAAACCAAATCTCTCTCTCTCCGAAAGTTTAAGGGTGAATAGAAATAAAACGGCATACTGTATAGAAAATAGGTTTTTAATATTCCGATATAGTGATGACCTTGTTACGACCAAAGTTATAGTATTACTTTTAAGTATATGTGCACTTTGCAGATGTCTCGTGAAATTGCGTCATCACTCGTCTCGCGTCCGCGGTCCAGCGCAGGTTTCATTTTTTGACACATCAACACAACACATCCCTCTCATTGTGAGAGGAGACCCGACCCTGTAGTGGGTCATTAATGGGTTACTGATTTTTGACCAAAGATAGCGCTATTTGAGCATTAGGCCGTCCGTTGATGTACGATTCCCTCTTCGGTAGTGGTGCTAGGTGAGCGGTAGGCGCTGTATGTGCGCGGTGTCGGGCGGCACCGCGTGCACGGCCTGCAGGTGCCTGCTCACGTTGCGTCGCCTGGCGAAGTGCGCGGCGCAGAGAGCGCACCGGAAGGCGTAGCGCGCGGCGCGGTGGCGGCTCATGTGGATGCGCATCAGCGTTACGGACTTGAAGCGCGCTGGGCATTGCTCGCACTGAAACACGTATAAACAGAGTTTTGAAGTGAAAACTTCTTATGGTAAACCGTTTCGTAACGCAACGCGTTACGGCGCCACTATGTCTGGTAACTATGGAAACTGTCAAAACTGTCAAAAGGAAACATTCATAAATAATAAGTGTTATGTTATAGAAAAAAGCTAAATATTATAATTATTGTGATTTTGGATTCGACATTGCGATTATTAGCATTGAATGTCGTTTCTTTTCTTGCGGAGATTGTTATTTTACGTTGGCGTTTTGGTTCGCGCCAGCAACCTGTACGCGAACTGTTTCGGTACCTGTACAGTCTTGTCGGGCAGGTGTATGGCGGCGTGCTGCAGGTAGCTGCTGCGGCGGTGGAAGGCCGCGCCGCACTGGCCGCACGCGAACGGTCGCTCGCCCGTGTGCAGGCGCTCGTGGATCTGGTGACGACACACACCACATCACATTGTGGTAACATCGTTGGTAGATTTGCGTGAACGGGCTTCTAGTTGGTCACGACCGAAGGTAGCGAAGTTAGAAGGACAACATCATAGCAGATTATGATACTGGAGTGACGACTACAGACAATAAACTACACATGCATGCAGAGGATACGCACACACAAACATACATGAATGACACATGGTGTATCGACACATTTGTAACCCCCAAGGAGGGATAGTCCAGTCAGTTTGAACATTTAATTCACAATAATTCCAAAAGTTTTCAAACTTCGGTCAAGTGAATGGTACATTGGGACGACAATAAATCTCATTTTGCAACCTTGTCCGCAGTCCGGAACATTGCTAAAATTGCAATTAAATTAATTTTTGCTATATGGTCGTGAAAAAAATTCCAAAAGTTCTGCAAACTTGGAGTGGTGTTAAATATATTATTTTACATCACGTGTCAAATTTGCAACCAATTTAAGTGTACGGAACATTCTTTTTTATTAAAATTAATGATTTTCTTTATTAAACTGAAGGAAAACGTTCCAAAAGTTCTGCAAATTTGACAGATATATCGGAAAAATATACCGAACGATTGTATAAATTTGCAACCTTTTACGTTGACCGGAACATATTTATTTATAATTCTTTTTAATTCGTGGTCATTTTTTCGAGTAAGGTGGTCTCGGAATAATTACAAAAGTTTTGAAACTTGGTTGCAAACTTCGAAAACATCTATTCTGATGCATTTGCAAATTTGCAACCTCATACGCGATCCGGAACTTTATGCAATTTGCAAAAATGTAATAAGGTGATAAAATAAAAAAATTACATTTTTGCAAATTGCATAAAGTTCCGGATCGCGTATGAGGTTGCAAATTTGCAAATGCATCAGAATAGATGTTTTCGAAGTTTGCAACCAAGTTTCAAAACTTTTGTAATTATTCCGAGACCACCTTACTCGAAAAAATGACCACGAATTAAAAAGAATTATAAATAAATATGTTCCGGTCAACGTAAAAGGTTGCAAATTTATACAATCGTTCGGTATATTTTTCCGATATATCTGTCAAATTTGCAGAACTTTTGGAACGTTTTCCTTCAGTTTAATAAAGAAAATCATTAATTTTAATAAAAAAGAATGTTCCGTACACTTAAATTGGTTGCAAATTTGACACGTGATGTAAAATAATATATTTAACACCACTCCAAGTTTGCAGAACTTTTGGAATTTTTTTCACGACCATATAGCAAAAATTAATTTAATTGCAATTTTAGCAATGTTCCGGACTGCGGACAAGGTTGCAAAATGAGATTTATTGTCGTCCCAATGTACCATTCACTTGACCGAAGTTTGAAAACTTTTGGAATTATTGTTAAATTTTCGATTTTGAATGTTCAAAATGACTGGACTAGGATTGGTAGGCTAAAGGTTAGTGATAACCTTTTGTTAGACATTTTTAAATCATCCATACCGCCCACTAAGCTTATTGAGCTATCAAAAAAATCTATGCTACCTTTTAGAAACAACTGGAACCCAGCTCAATATGCGCTCCTAAATACAAGCTCGCAAGCTCGCAAGTAATTCGCTCCTACAATCACCTATCCAGGAACTGACCACATCTTAACTATCTTGCTAGCTTTTTCAATCATTTACGATCTAGTCGAACAGTGGGGCTATGTGCACTTTATTTATGTTTGACGGCGGGAGATCTCCCCCCAAACGAGGTGGTCATGGGGAGCAGCTGTGCTCCTATTTCGCCATCTCGTAGTTTCGCCAGTTTCGTATATTCGCCAGGGAAGTAGAGAACTTCGATAGCGTGATTCAGGATCGCGTGGCGCCATCTATTGACGAGTAGATGAAGTGACCACATAAATACTACGCCATTTTGTATACATATGACGACCTGAGTGGCGCAGTGGTAAGGACATCAGTGCGCTGCGCGGAAGGTCCTGGGTTCGATTCCCAGCAGAGCAGAGATTTCAATGATGAGTTTAAATTTCTGTTTGCGGTCTGGGTGTGTTGAGTTCCTGTCTCGTGTGTGTCCATGGCACCCACGACACAGGGAATCCTAGTGCGGGGCTGTGAGTGTGAAGCGTTATTTATTTATTTTAGTTATATATGCCAGCGATGTAGAAAACTTCAATAGCGCGATTCAGGATACTCGTGGCGCCATCTCTTGACGAGTAGCTGAAGTTACCACACAAAGTCTACACCACATAACGCTATACAAAACTCACCTTCACCTGTTCAGCATTGGAGGCTCTGTAGTCGCAGTAGGAGCACTTGTCGGTCTTCTCGTAGCCGTGCTTGGCGCGGCAGTGCATCAGCAGCAGCCGCCGCGTGATGAACTTCTTGCCGCAGTGCTGGAACATAGCGAAGCCGCATACGTAGACCACTTGTCGGTAACCCATTAATGACCCACTACAGGGTCGGGTCTCCTCTCACAATTACATATTATTATTGGTACTGCTTGTCAGTACCCATTAATGACCCACTACAGGGTCGGGTCTCCTCTCACAATGAGAAGGATGTAGGCCGCCGTCCACCACGCTGGCCTACTGCGGGTTGGTGGACTTCGCATGCTTTTGAGAACATTTTTTTTTTTGTGAACTCTTAGGCATGCAGGTTTCCTCACGATGTTTTCCTTCACCGTAACAGCAGGTGATATTTAATTTCATAAATCGCACATAACTTTTATTTCAAAGTCATTGGTGTGTGCCACTGGGATTTGAACCCGGACCCCTCGATTCGAGGTCGAATTCTAAGCCACTGGGCTATCACCGCTGCGGTTGGTACTGCTTACAAGGATGTTATCTACAAAAGGAGCTCAAAATTATGGCTCTCAGTTGCATAGCTCCAAGTCCAGAGTAATTAGTTTTGGAACATGAGTGTAACTTAAGTGCTAAAAATTATTTTTCAAACATTGCTTTCAAAATAAACAGAACAAGTTGTAAGGAACTTATAATAACATGCTTTAGTTTTCAATTATTATAAAAATAATTAAAATATCCATTTCTGACATAAGGACATACTATTATACAGGTTGCGCTTTTTTATTTGCCCTTTTATCACCAGTTCATAATCAAACACACTGTATAACTGGCATTTCTATTGACATTAAGAAAATTGACAAGCAACTCAACATGTCAACAAATAAAGATACTCACTTCACAAACCACATCAAACCCCGTGTGGATCTTGTAATGGTTACGCAATGACAGTTTTGAGGTCAGCACCTTACTGCAGTACTCACACTGGATCTCTTCCTTCTCCCTCTCCTTCCCTTTCTCCCTCTCCTTCTTAGCCCTTGAGGTCTTCCGCTTAACTCGTTTCCTTTCACCGTTTAATGCCTCATCAGTCTGTACATTAAATTCTTTTCTTTTATTTAATACTGCATTTACATCATCGATAGGCACCTCAAATTCTTTTTGAGGTTTATCTGTTTCGTTTTCAATCTGATCATAGTTACACTGTAAGGTGTCTAGGGTGATATTGTCGTCGAAATCTTTGAAGTCATCCTCTATGAGGTCTGATATGTCGATGCAAACTTGTTCGTTTTCTATCTTAAAACTATTGGTTTCCAGTTTGACGTCTAGGAATTTGTTGTGGGAGAGAGCTTGGTGAGCCAGGTCACATTTTCGTCGAAACTTGAACGATTCGTTTACGAATGTTATGCACGGGGAACACATTTGTTGAGGTAGGGAATCATTTTGTTCAACCTGTGAATAGAGTTTAGTTTTAAACGCTGAGGTGTGTAGCGTGAAGGTACCATTCTTGCAAAAATCTTAAATCAGCAATTTTTCCCTACATATATGTATAGTTTTTATCACATTGTTATTGAACGTACAATGTTGTGAGTTTGCATTTATTTCAATTTCAATTTATTTTTATTTAAAATCAGACAAAGTCCATTTATTAAGACAAATACTTGTTTAACAATATTGGATCCTACTATCCTACTACTGTTATAAATGCAACAGCTTGTGAGGATGGAAAGATGGATGGATGCTTGTTACTCTTTCACGCAAAAACTGTTCAACAGATTTGAGTGAAATTTGGTGCCTAAGTAGATTAAAACCTGTCGAAAATCATACTGCAATATACTTAGTTCATAATTGTTTTCAAAGATAAAGAGTGCTGGGAGTTTTTATCCGCCCCCTTTTTTCTCCTGGTCTCCGATAGCCCGAGGGGCACTGAAAGTGGATGTAAGATATATTTTATAATGTTTTGTCATGTATGACGTTCATTAAGTGTACACAACTTGTACCTGACAATGAATAAAAGACTGATTTGATTTGATTAACACATAGGAAACGTTATTATACCCATGGAAACGTTTTATCCCTTAGAATACTTATCCCATAGATATAATTGTAATATTATATCCATGACTTATCCATCCCTAGGTTAGTCTCTGGTTTTCGTTTACGACCTAGATCTCCATAGTCCGTAATGTCTCAAAGCCATGTGAAGTCCTTCAAAACTTATGGTTAAAAGTTCATTTTTACCTTTACACCAGTCGCATTTAATATAACTTCAGTGTATTTTGAGCTGTGTTCTACTATTGGGAATATTGGATGTAAGTTCTGAACGGCTAAACATGTACGACAACAATTCCAAGCTTGCATTGTAATTACGTTCTTTATAAAGTAGATACTGGTTTAATTCATATTCCAGACTTGAGAAAGTGAAGCAAGTAAAATACGAATGTAAAATAAAATTATAAACAAAACTTTACAAAACAATAAAGGACGCCCAAATACCAGTCAAAATACAATGTCAGTTGTTTTGATTGTCAGTCACAGATGTCACAGACACAGTCAGTGGTTGTGTCAAAAAGTTCAAGAACGTAAATTTACCAATTTTTTGAACTGTCTTATTTTTTAGGAATTAAGTACCTAATAGTACAAATTTTATTTATCCATCTAGAAAAATCTAATTTCGATTTTAGTTTGCATTAGTGATCAGGCACCCTGAAGTCAATGTCATCAGGGTCAACTCATCTCAATGAGAATGAGGACAAAGAATAATTTAATGCTGCACAGGTCTTTGTGCACAATATTTTTCCATAAATTTGTAGCCTGTAGGTACTTTCATTTATTTTATCTGCCGAATCATTATTTGGAATTTAAAAATATTGTCATGATGAATCGTTGTTTAAAGAAAATCCTACTGTCAGATACAGGCCGACTAGTATCAAGTCACTGTCAAAGTGTCAATGTCAATCAATGAAACAAAATGGTGGATTTGTAAACAAACGCTAACTCAACTTAAACTGTGTTTTTGTTTGATTTATTAAAAGAAAAGCGTTATTTAAAATAATTAAACTGAACCTCGACGCTTTTGTATAGCAAGATTATTTTACTTTAAGGCTTCTCGTTATGTATTTAAATCAAGATGATAGCCGTGTTGTTTTTGAACGATATGATAATTCGGCGAAGAAAAGCTCGTAAAGCATTGAGCGAGCCTCAAACTAGCATGAAGACGGTAGACTCGGAGCGCTGCAGGACGTGCCTGAGCACGGAGGCTCTGGTGGAGTTATTTAGTAACAAGAACTCGGAGAGAAAACGTTCGAAAGATCTCCTTTTGATTACCGGTTTGGATGTATGTTTTAATTTGTACAACATGAAATTAGCCCGAGTTACCGTCGCCGTTGAAATTTTTTAATTGATCCCTTTTTTAAATTGCATAGCAAATGGGCATGCAGGCCACCTGGTGTTAAGTGGTTACCGCAGCCCATGGACGCCCACATCCAACCTCAAATAGAAAATAAACCCTAGGTTGTAGTTGGGTGTTTTGCTATTCATGAGGACGAGATGTTCGCCTCAAATAAAGTATCTGGTAATCCTTCGGTGGGTCTTATTGAGACCTAACATTGAGATATAACAAATAACTGTGTAGGTGGCCATACTTTGGGTGTCAGCACCTGCTAATTTAAAATAATGAATTAAAATACCCTACCTAGCAAAGAGCACTTCCATTTCCATTGAGAAAGGCATTATTCTTCCGTCCTTCCTTTCTTTCAGTCCTTAGTAGTCCACTGCTGGACATGGGCCTCCCCTAATTGCCGCCACTCCGCCCGCTCCTGGGCCCTCTGAATCCAACGGTCTCCCGCTGTCTTCTTCAGGTCATCAGTCCACCTGGTGGAAGGGTGGCCTGTGCTCCTTTTGCCTAATTTGCATTATTTTTAGTATAAAATAATTTTTGTCCCACAGATAAAATCAAACGATGGCCTATCACAGAAGATCTGCACGAAATGCATCAAGTCCCTGGAAGCAGCGCTCAAATTCAGACGAACAAGCCGCAAAGCGTACAAGTCACTGCTGGCCACTGCATCCTCCATCGCCAAGCCGAGCCAGTACATAGAAGCAGTACCAGAGGACGTGAAGTCTCCAGAACCAAAGGTCGAGGATTATGGTGATGATGGAGGGTTCGACATGTTAGGAGATGCCTTCCAGAATGAACCAGAGCAGGAGTTCAAGATGGAGGAAGACGTGAAGCCGAGAACGATCAAACAGGTAATATTATTCATAACTTGGTAAGGAACCACCAACAATCACGTTTAATCTATAAATTACTTACTGTTTTAGTTATAGCGGTGATAGCCCAGTGGCTAAGAATTTGAACTCTTAATCGAGGGGTCCAGGTTCGATCCCAGTGGCACGCACCAATGACTGTAAAAGTTATGTGCGCTTTATAAAATTAAATATCACCTGCTGTTACAGTGAAGGAAAACATTGTGAGGAAACCTGCATGCCTGAGAGTTCAAAAAAATGTTCTCAAAGGCATGTGAAGTTTTCCAAAAAGCAAAGTGGAGCTCTCACTGTGAGAGGAGACCCGACTCTGTAGTGGTCATTAATGGGTTACTGACTGACTGACTTACTGTTATAAATGTGATAGTTTGTGTGGACGGAGGGATGTTTGTTACTCTTGCGAACAAAAATCAATAGTTTTTTTCATGTAGGATACTTTTCATCCCTCTCTGGACTTTTTTCCAATTCAAGCTTGGGCAATACTCCACCACTGGGCTCCAATGTGGATTGCTGGAGAAACAAGCTAGTGGCCAACATGTGTTGCCCGTCGTACGTGTCGTACGTTTACGATTAACGACTGCTATCATATCTTTAACAACCAGGACCGATGGCTTAAGGTGCCTTCCGAAGCACGGAAGCACGTATTTAACTTGCCACTAGTGTTCACTCATCGCTTACGAACAACTCAAGCAGCGGGGCTATGCGTGCTTCCACAGGTTTATTATGGTATAACACCTGTAACAATGTGTCATGTCAGTACCCATTAATGACCCACTACAGGGTCGGGTCTCCTCTCACAATGAGAAGGATGTAGGCCGCCGTCCACCACGCTGGCCTACTGCGGGTTGGTGGACTTCGCATGCCTTTGAGAACACTTTTTTTTCGTGAACTTTCAGGCATGCAGGTTTCCTCACGATGTTTTCCTTCACCGTAACAGCAGGTGATATTTAATTTCATAAATCGCACATAACTTTTATTACAAAGTCATTGGTGCGTGCCACTGGGATTCGAACCCGGATCCCTCGATTCGAGGTCGAATTCTAAGCCACTGGGCTATCACCGCTGCAACAGTAAAATTGTTATACTATATTATTCCTTTCCAGAAGCTTCCAGCCTCCAAGAAGAAGAGGTCAGACATCCCCAACGCGTCCTCGTACAAGTGCAGCTGGTGCAGCAAGGAGTTCCGCATGAAGGCCACCTTCAAAGCGCACCTGCGCTTCCACACCAACTACTGCGTGTGCGAGGTGAGGGGAGGGTCAATGGTTAATTACATTAAATTAACTACACGAATTAATTAATAAATTAATTACATTAATTACTAAATAATCCACATTATATGTATTAACTGTAAGGGGGGAGGAGGTTCGGAAAAATCACAAAATCACTCTATCTCAAAGGGAGGGGGGTGGGTGGGGGTAGTCTTAAGCGTCACCACATATCACCAAGGGAGAGCAGTGGGTTAAAAATTCTAATAGAAGCACTTTGGTTTGGACGCCAGCCGTGTCTATTATTATTATGAATTTTGTTGTAAAGTTACGTCCCTATGGTCGTAATGATGTTGTAGCGGCGCGATACTTACAGTAATATGAGCGCGCGCCTCACATGAAATGCTGACCACGCGTCACGACGCGAGCAGCGAGTGCAGTCAACAATAGAACACGTCACACGCGTCACACGGAACTGGCCAATCGGAAGACGTATCCTCAATCACGCTATCAAAGTTCTTCAGAATCTCTGCATATATACAAACGGTCCGCAGTCAACATATAGACCGCGGTCCCCAGGCAGTGACATCGCCTGGCGGGAGATCTCCCCTGCCCCTCCAAAATGTGAATGCGACAAGGTCCCAGCGCAATAGCAATGTGCACCATCTGCAGGTGTAACTGACGACCGCGACATGTGTTGCAGGCGTGCGGCAAGCGCTGCCGCAACAACAACCAGCTGCAGGAGCACAAGCGCGCGCGCCACGGCCTCGGCAAGATCCACACGTGCGCCTACTGCGAGTACAGCTCCGCCACCAAGGAGGCGCTCACGGTGAGTGCCATGAGTGCCACCGCCACTGCCCACTGCCGCCCTCAGATATAACAATACATGTATTATAACTAACTAACTAAGCGGTGCGGGAACAACAACCAACCAACAAAACGCCTACTGCGAGTACAGCTCCGCCACCAAGGAGGCGCTCACGGTGAGTGCCATGAGTGCCACCGCCACTGCCCACTGCCCACTGCCGCCCTCAGATATAACCATACATGTATTATAACTAACTAACTAAGCGGTGCGGGAACAACAACCAACCAACAAAACGCCTACTGCGAGTACAGCTCCGCCACCAAGGAGGCGCTCACGGTGAGTGCCATGAGTGCCACCGCCACTGCCCACTGCCGCCCTCAGATATAACCATACATGTATTATAACTAACTAACTAAGCGGTGCGGGAACAACAACCAACCAACAAAACGCCTACTGCGAGTACAGCTCCGCCACCAAGGAGGCGCTCTCGGTGAGTGCCATGAGTGCCACCGCCACTGCCCACAGTCGCCCTCAGATATAACCATACATGTGTTATAACTAACTAACTAAGCGGTGCGGTAACAACAACTAACCAACAAAACGCCTACTGCGAGTACAGCTCCGCCACCAAGGAGGCGCTCACGGTGAGTGCCATGAGTGCCACCGCCACTGCCCACTGCCGCCCTCAGATATAACCATACATGTGTTATAACTAACTAACTAAGCGCTGCGGGAACTACAACCAACCAACAAAACGCCTACTGCGAGTACAGCTCCGCCACCAAGGAGGCGCTCACGGTGAGTGCCATGAGTGCCACCGCCACTGCCCACTGCCGCCCTCAGATATAACCATACATGTATTATAACTAACTAACTAAGCGCTGCGGGAACTACAACCAACCAACAAAACGCCTACTGCGAGTACAGCTCCGCCACCAAGGAGGCGCTCACGGTGAGTGCCATGAGTGCCACCGCCACTGCCCACTGCCGCCCTCAGATATAACCATACATTTATTATAACTAACTAACTAAGCGCTGCGGGAACTACAACCAACCAACAAAACGCCTACTGCGAGTACAGCTCCGCCACCAAGGAGGCGCTCACGGTGAGTGCCATGAGTGCCACCGCCACTGCCCACTGCCGCCCTCAGATATAACCATACATGTATTATAACTAACTAACTAAGCGCTGCGGGAACTACAACCAACCAACAAAACGCCTACTGCGAGTACAGCTCCGCCACCAAGGAGGCGCTCACGGTGAGTGCCATGAGTGCCACCGCCACTGCCCACTGCCGCCCTCAGATATAACCATACATGTATTATAACTAACTAACTAAGCGGTGCGGTAACAACAACTAACCAACAAAACGCCTACTGCGAGTACAGCTCCGCCACCAAGGAGGCGCTCACGGTGAGTGCCATGAGTGCCACCGCCACTGCCCACTGCCGCCCTCAGATATAACCATACATGTATTATAACTAACTAACTAAGCGCTGCGGGAACTACAACCAACCAACAAAACGCCTACTGCGAGTACAGCTCCGCCACCAAGGAGGCGCTCACGGTGAGTGCCATGAGTGCCACCGCCACTGCCCACTGCCGCCCTCAGATATAACCATACATGTATTATAACTAACTAACTAAGCGCTGCGGGAACTACAACCAACCAACAAAACGCCTACTGCGAGTACAGCTCCGCCACCAAGGAGGCGCTCACGGTGAGTGCCATGAGTGCCACCGCCACTGCCTATTGCCGCCCTCAGATATAACCATACATGTCCCTAACAGTTAGTTAACTTAGTTAGTTTACTAACTAAGCGCTAGCTAACCACGAAGCGACGATAGGCCAGTGGCTTAGAATTTGACCTCGAATCGAGGGATTCGGCCGGTCGTTCGAATCCCAGTGGCATGCACAAATGACTTTGTAAAAAAGTTATGTGCGATTTATAAAATTAAATATCACCCGCTGTTACGGTGAAGGAAAACATCGTGAGGAAACCTGCATGCCTGAGAGTTCACAAAAGGCATGTGAAGTCCACCAACCCGCAGTAGTGTAGCGTGGTGGACGGCGGCCTACACCCCTCTCGTTACGAGATGGAGACCCGATCCTGTAGTGGGTCATTAACGGGTTACTGACTATGTTTGGTTCTGTGTCAGATCCACGAGCGGCGGCACACGGGCGAGCGGCCGTACATCTGCGACCACTGCGGCGCCGCGTTCCATCGCCGCTCCAACCTCGTGCAGCACATCGCCATCCACCTGCCCGATAAGAACTTCCAGGTGACCACAGCGACCACAGCGACCATTGCTGACTGCCAACGTCAGGGGGGTCACCGCAAAATTGAATGTACCCTCGCGAATATTTTAATTTTCGAGGGTAGTTTAGGAACAATAACGTCGTGTATGGTTTTCGGTCTTTTTCAATTTTGATGTATGCGAATTTTTAAATATCTGAGGGTAGTTCTTTTTACATTTTGTAACGAAATTTTCTTCTGGTCGTTATTTTCATATAATTTTAAGATGAACAGGACTTTTTGGATTTTATTTCTTCACTTTTTTATTGTTATTTAAGTTGTATTTATATATCTTTGCAACAATCCGCACACGTGGAACTTTTTTTGGTATGGACCCACCACCCTCCCTTATCTCTCTGAGTAGGTATATACCATAACAACTCATTCCAATAGTACACTCTTACAATATATTACTTTTTTATTGTGTTGTTTCGATTTGTAGATTTTGTTTGTTATACTCGTACGTGTTTGCGCAGTGCGACCTGTGCCCCAAGCGGCTGCAGTCGCGCAAGCTGCTGCAGATCCACAAGCACAACGCGCACACCGGCAAGCGCTACGGCTACCTGTGCGCGGTGTGCGACCACCGCTTCGAGAAGCCCAACAAGGTGCGCGCGCACACGCGCCGCGTGCACGGCCTGCCCGACTACCGCCAGCCGCCCGTCGTGCGCGTGCAGCTCTAGGGGGGGGGGGGGCAGTGGCAGTGGACGCGTGCACGGCCCGCCAGCCGCCCGTCGTGCGCGTGCAGCTCTAGGGGGGGGGGGCAGGAGCAGTGGACGCGTGCATGGCCTGCCCGACCACCGCCAGCCGCCCGTCGTGCGCGTGCAGCTCTGGGGGGGGGGGGGGGGGGGGCAGGAGCAGTGGACGCGTGCACGGCCTGCCCGACCACCGCCAGCCCGTCGTGCGCGTGCAGCTCTAGGGGGGGGGGGGGGGCAGGAGCAGTGGACGCGTGCACGGCCTGCCCGACCACCGCCAGCCGCCCGTCGTGCGCGTGCAGCTCTAGGGGGGGGGGGGCAGGAGCAGTGGACGCGTGCACGGCCTGCCCGACCACCGCCAGCCGCCCGTCGTGCGCGTGCAGCTCTAGGGGGGGGGGGGGGGGGGGCAGGAGCAGTGGACGCGTGCACGGCCTGCCCGACCACCGCCAGCCGCCCGTCGTGCGCGTGCAGCTCTAGAGGGGGGGGGGGCAGTAGCAGTGGACGCGTGCAGCTCTAGGGGGGGGGGGGCAGGAGCAGTGGACGCGTGCACGGCCTGCCCGACCACCGCCAGCCGCCCGTCGTGCGCGTGCAGCTCTAGGGGGGGGGGGGGGGGGGCAGGAGCAGTGGACGCGTGCACGGCCTGCCCGACCACCGCCAGCCGCCCGTCGTGCGCGTGCAGCTCTAGAGGGGGGGGGGCAGTAGCAGTGGACGCGTGCACGCACCGCCAGCCGCCCGTCGTGCGCGTGCAACTCTAGGGGGGGAGAAAGGAAGTATAGGGGGGGTGAGGGCTACGGTCGTGCGCGAGCAGCTATAGGGGAGGAGGAAAGAGGGGATGGTAATAGGGGGGTGAGTGGCTACGGTCGTGCACGTGCAGCTGTAGGGGGGGAAGGTAATGGAGGCGGGAGTGTATTAGTTGAAAATGGATGGTTTTAAAATTGTACGAAAGGGGTTGGGTGACATCTTAGAAAGATGTTTAGAAAATTATTTTTAGGGAGGGAGGATTCCGTATGAAAAAGCAAGATATTAGGGGAATGGGAAGATTTTGTGCAGTAGACTGCGCCGCAGTGTACAGGGTGATATCACATCGGGGCAGTAGACCGTCGCCGGCCGCCCGTCGTGCGCATGCAGGCTGTAGGGGGGAGTGAGAAAAGAAATTTAAGGGGGGGGAATGCCTGTGTTGAAAAGGGAAAGAATAATGTTGGGAGGGGATGACATTTTAAGGAAGGGGAGGGAATCACTTACGGATAACTCGATGAGAGAAGGGGATGATGCAGAAATGAAATTCCGAAATTTAAGTGAACTTTAAAAGAGTGCGCTTGCATTTAGTATTCATTTAGCAAAGGTGTGTTAATTAATAGTGTGTTGAGGTGACAACAATGTAATAATGATAACTTCCAAAGCTTAGGCCTTGTGCTTATTGGCTGACAAACGATCGGCCCACCAACACGACAGAACATAACACGGGGTTCCATATGGAGCTATCCTTATTGAAATACACACTGCCAATTGTAATGACGTTGTAGTTCGAGCGACTTTTGCCTAAGAAGGGGTCTATACAATTTTAAATAGATAATAGCCAAGATACTGCCTGTAAATAAATAAATTAATGTTTTGGGTAAATTGAAGAAAATAAACAATATTATGTAAAAATTTTGAAGTATTTATATTCTCACAAAACATAGGTACTTTTATCTGAATCTCCACTGTGTATGTAAGGTTTACACTTAGTTTTTAAATTAGTATTCAATTATGATAGATCTCATTTACTAATATTGCAAGTTAGTTTTAAGTTATATTTTATACATCAAGTATTGTATTGCTTTATACAGCTGTAAAATAAATATTTATTAAAGTGAAAGTGTATTTTTTTTGCCTATATACCCCATGATCTCACTGAAAGATTGCCACGTTCAATGTTTAAATGAAATTAAATATATTTAATTCTGATAAAAATGAACATATTTGGATGAAATTTTGTACACAGGTAGATTATAGGATACTTTTCAAAGATTAAATTCTCTGGTTTTCGATGACGAAGTCGCGGGCGGCATCTATTTTTAATAAATCAATGTATTTTATCAAAAAAGAAAACAATATAATACGATTAAGAACAAAAGAACTTTATTTATACAAAAATATACAACCTTATAAAACAAAGTAAATTAATTATTATTATACCACATTTACTTTACACTTTTCAGTTATTCAGTATCGCTTACAATAGCTACATTATATCACCAGGGTAAAGACGCAGGCGTCTTTAACTGATCACCGCACTTCACTTCTACTTATTTAAATAAATAAATCACAGTAACGACACGAAATTTACAGACAACACAAACATATAAATCGGGCCCCAGACTCATTTCTAATTTTTTGCTATTCCTCATAGATTTGGATTTCTCTACCCTCGCCACACAGTAGTTAGGTCGCGGGTGCGGCGGTGCGACGCGCGGGCTCGGACTCTTTCTTCCCATCTCGGAGTTTCGTATATATGCCAGCGATGTAGAAAACTTCGATAGCGTGATTCAGGCCACCCGTGGCGCCATCTCTCGAGGCGCGGCGCAAGTGGCCGCCTCGTCACACACAGCGAGTGCGGCGGTGCGCGGGGAGCGGCGCGCGGGCGGGCGCGGCGCGTGCTCGTTCTTCTGGTGACTGCGACACTGGCCGTACTTCTTGAACTCGGCGCCGCACTTTCCACACTGTGGATGACAATTAATTATGAAGTCAGACCATAGATATAGTTACGGACCGTCGAGAGCATAGAGGTATCATAGTAGAGTAGGGGAGACATACGGCTGCCTGTAAGTGGAAATGTCCGACACTTAGAAAAAGATAATTATAAGATTTTGGTACCTTGTCTCTCTACTAACGCATGCGCATTAAATGCGCAGTAAATGCTTCCCTGCTCTACTATAATAACTCTATGGTCAAGAGTCGTGAGCGCAGATAATCTGTGGTAGGGATATTGTACACTCTCGGCCAATGAATAGCAGCCAAAAAACGCGTTAAACCAATGACGAACCACTGACGAACTGACGACTGACGAACCAATCGCGTGATTACATTGGCCGAAATTGTACAGTATCCCTACCACTGATCATCTGTGGTCACTACTCATGACAGTTACTATAACCCATTAATGACCCACTACAGGGTCGAGTCTCCTCTCACAATGAGAGGGATGTAGGCCTAATGCGAGTTGTTGGATTTCACATATATTTGAGCACATTTTTTTGTGAACAGGCATGCAGAAAGGTGTAGGCTGATGTTAAACTCAAATAGAGAAGCAATCCTATCTGACATCCAAACATCCTTGGGGGCTAAAGAGATAACGATGTGTATCCTCAGCAACCATAACAACACGAGGCATGAAGAACAAGCTGCGGTTAAGGGGCTGGCGACTGTTAGGTTGAAAACTTCGATAGCGTGATTCAGGATACGAGTGGCGCCATCTATTGACGAGTAGCGGAATTTATTTATACTTTTTCAAAATCAAATTTGACTGGCCTGTTGGTCTAGTGGTTAGCGACCCTAACTACTACGCCGGAGGTCGTGGGTTCGATTCCCACCCAGGACAAATATTTGTGTGATGAGCACAAGTGTTTGTTCTGTGTCTGGGTGTAAATTATCTATGTATAAGTATGTATTCAAAAATATACATGTATGTTTATCAGCTATCTGGTTACCATAACACAAGCTCACAGCTTACTCTGGGATCAGAAAGCCATGTGTGAGGTGTCCCACAATATTTATTATTTATTATTATTATTTATTAAAATAAATTACACACCCTAAAAAATTGTTTCTTAGCGGCCAGCGGTGTTTTGTGACTGTTGTGCTGTGTGATTGTGTCACTATCTAAGGACTTCGTTTTGCGATGTTTCCGCTTGCGTCTGCGCTTCTGGAAAAGTTAAAAATAACAATTAAAAAAAAATTAAACCGACTTTAATATAAATAAATTTTATTTCATACTTTTTTTGAGGGCTGTTTAATTTTTTTTTAATTTTTTTTATTCGAGGTTTAATTTATTTCTGTTAACGAGTGGCGAATAACCTCTCATATTATGTCCAATGGTCATAAAATAGTGTCTCACCAAGCGAGTGTACTTCCTTCTGCCGGCGTCGACGGGTGGCTGCGCGCAGTGGGACACGTGCTCCACCAGTGATTCCTCCGTCTCGAATATGTGCTTGCAATGCTGCAAAACAAAATTACTATACAGGATACATTTTTCAAGTGTGCGTGGATGGGGAAATCCGAAACTGTGAGAAATAGCGATAAGTGTTGACAGGAGTCTGGGGAGCGATTTTGGTGAAAACTAAAACTGCATCATTGTATTGTGGAAAAATCAATATCAACATCGAACCCATTGATTTTGAAAAAAAATCACATACTGTATTATTACACCATTCGATAGTGTCAGTAATAAGGAACGAATTCTGGAAAGCAATGACAATACAGCAAACTTACGGATGGAGTTAATTTTTAAACAAATAAATAAATAACGCTTCACACTCATAGCCCCACACTAGGATTCCCTGTGTCGTGGGCGCCATGGACACACACGAGACAAGAACACACACACCCAGACCAGAAACAGTAAATTAAACTGATCATTCGAATCTCTGCTCTGCTGGGAATCGAACCCAGGACCACCCGCGCAGCGCACCGGCGTCTTAGCAACTGCGCCACCCAGGCCGTCGATACGAACAAAATACGTTTTTTTTTTTCATAAAAACCTTAACTGATTTATAAACATTAAAAATTATGGCTATTGTTCCCAATTCACGGCTGGATTCGACGTCTCGAGTGTTGTGTTGCATTCACCATTGAGTAGATCGCAAGCGATCGAAAAAGCTAAGCAACGTCAGGCGCGGTCAATACTTGGATGGGTGACCGCTAGTGGCGAATTACACGCGCGCAAACGTGCTTGTTAACGATATAGTCCAGTCAGTTTGAACATTTAATTCACAATAATTCCAAAAGTTTTCAAATTTTGATGTAAGGTCGGGAATGGTATTAAAACAAACTATAAAATTTTGCAACCTGTTCTGCGGTCCGGAACATTGTTAAAATTGCAATTAAATTAATTTTTGCTATATGGTCGTGAAAAAAATTCCAAAAGTTCTGCAAACTTGGAGTGGTGTTAAATATATTATTTTACATCACGTGTCAAATTTGCAACCAATTTAAGTGTACGGAACATTTTTTTTATTAAAAATTAATGTTTTTTTTTATTAAACTGAAGGAAAACGTTCCAAAAGTTCTGCAAATTTGACAGATATATCGGAAAAATATACCGAACGATTGTATAAATTTGCAACCTTTTACGTTGACCGGAACATATTTATTTATAATTCTTTTTAATTCGTGGTCATTTTTTCGAGTAAGGTGGTCTCGGAATAATTACAAAAGTTTTGAAACTTGGTTGCAAACTTCGAAAACATCTATTCTGATGCATTTGCAAATTTGCAACCTCATACGCGATCCGGAACTTTATGCAATTTGCAAAAATGTAATTTTTTTATTTTATCACCTTATTACATTTTGCTGGGATCTATATATTTTAAAAACAGAATTTATAGCCGTTGCATTGCCTAAAACTTTTCTCTCTATCCAACATTTTAAAAAAAGAAGTGAAATTTGTATTCAAATAGGTTCAGCCATTCCCGGTTTTAGTGCAATTGGTGGCTCAACAATTTTATTATACGACAGATTCTGTTAAAAAAGAAAGACAGAAAAGAGATTACCCAGCATCTCAACGGCTCCTCCGTATGCACCTCCAGTCTATGTTTCTCTAGCCTGGTCTTGGCCATGTAGACGCCGCAGAGCCGGCACCGCGCTCTCCGAGGATCAGACCCTGGGTGCCGTCGCATCAGGTGGATCCGCAGGCTGCTCATCTTTACGGTCTTCTCACAGAGTAGACACTGGGCTTTACCCCCGTCAATCATCTTACATATTTTCTCGTAGTCATCTACTGCCCTTTTCTTCTGCGAGTTTGGTACATTTTTGCCTGTGTTATTCTTAGCATTGACAGAGACTCTCTTTTTGATTATATTTGGAGGTTTAGATACATTTTGGACGAGGGAGACTCCTTTTTTGATTTGATTTGGCGAGTTGGTTACATTTTGGCCTGTGTTATTTGTGCAGACCTCTGATTGGTCAGTTTGGTCCTTATTCTCGTTACAGACAGTACTAATTGCTATAGCATTTTTATTTAGGTAACATTTAGTTTCGAGATGTAATAGATTAGTTTCTTGCAAGTTATCATTGTTAAAGTCAGTACATTTATTATATTCTTCAGTGATATTGCTTTTTGTTTGAGGGGTATATGTTTGGCTGGTAAAATGATTATTTTCAGAGTTAATAGCACTGTTTTTGTAAATAATGTAAGTTTTAGGGAAATCAGAGGTTTCTAGTTCTGTGATGTTACTATTTTTAGGGGCATATGTTTGTCTGTTAAAATGATTATTTTCAGAGTTAACAGTACTGTTTTTGTTGATAATGTAAGTTTTAGGGAAATCAGAGGTTTCTAGTTCAGTGATGTTACTATTTTTAGGGGCATATGTTTGTCTGTTAAAATGATTATTTTCAGAGTTAACAGTACTGTTTTTGTTGATAATGTAAGTTTTAAGGAAATCAGAGGTTTCTACATCAGTGATGTTACTATTTTCAGGGACATATGTTTGGCTGTTAAAATGATTATTTTCAGAGTTAACAGCACTGTTTTTGTTGATAATGTAAGTTTTAAGTAAATCAGAGGTTTCTAGTTCAGTGATGTTACTATTTTCAGGGACATATGTTTGGCTGTTAAAATGATTATTTTCAGAGTTAACAGCACTGTTTTTGTTGATAATGTAAGTTTTAAGGAAATCAGAGGTTTCTAGTTCAGTGATGTTACTATTTTTAGGGGCATATGTTTGTCTGTTAAAATGATTATTTTCAGAGTTAACAGCACTGTTTTTGTTGATAGTGTAAGTTTTAAGGAAATTAGAGGTTTCTAGTTCAGTGATGTTACTATTTTTAGGGGCATATGTTTGTCTGTTAAAATGATTATTTTCAGAGTTAACAGCACTGTTTTTGTTGATAGTGTAAGTTTTAAGGAAATCAGAGGTTTCTAGTTCAGTGATGTTACTATTTTTAGGGGCATATGTTTGTCTGTTAAAATGATTATTTTCAGAGTTAACAGCACTGTTTTTGTTGATAGTGTAAGTTTTAAGGAAATCAGAGGTTTCTAGTTCAGTGATGTTACTATTTTTAGGGGCATATGTTTGTCTGTTAAAATGATTATTTTCAGAGTTAACAGCACTGTTTTTGTTGATAGTGTAAGTTTTAAGGAAATCAGAGGTTTCTAGTTCAGTGATGTTACTATTTTTAGGGGCATATGTTTGTCTGTTAAAATGATTATTTTCAGAGTTAACAGCACTGTTTTTTTTGATAGTGTAAGTTTTAAGGAAATCAGAGGTTTCTAGATCAGTGATGTTACTATTTTTAGGGGCATATGTTTGTCTGTTAAAATGATTATTTTCATAGTTAACAGCACTGTTTTTGTTGATAGTGTAAGTTTTAAGGAAATCAGAGGTTTCTAGTTCAGTGATGTTACTATTTTCAGGGGCATATGTTTGTCTGTTAAAATGATTATTTTCATAGTTAACAGCACTGTTTTTGTTGACAGTGTAAGTTTCAAAGAACCGACAGTTTTCTACACTGTAGTCAACAGGCCTATTATCGTCCGAGTCCATCTCAACCTTAACTATGTCTTGTGGTATTATAGTTTCTTCTTTATCAGTTCCCGCTTCTTCAACTGAGTCTGGGATCTCCATATTTTGAACCATCAAGTATTCTAATGGTCCGTCATCACAGCACATTTCATTTTCGAATTCTGAATTTGATTCATCATTCTCAATGACCTCTGGTTTTATGTCTAAAGTTTCTGTCTCTAAAGTTTTGCTGGTAATTAATGGTGTGTGAAGGTTTTGTGGAACCTTGTCTGTTTGTGGGACGAATTTTTTAATATCTAATAGTGTTTCTTGGGATTCCTTGCATTTGGCTCTGAATTTCATTGAATTGTTTACTTTTCTTAAGCAGTCAACACATATGTTTTGTGGCAATCCATCTTTTACAGTCACCTGGAAAATAATTATTATTCTTTAAAATGAAATGTTTATCTATACATTGTTTTCATTCTCTTGTCTTATTTGGTAAACAATCTTGGCACTATTTTTTATTGAAAAAAAGTTTAAAATTGCTTTAAAAAAATTATAGTTTCTAGAAATCTGTATCTGTATTAAATGACAATTTGTTTTTAAATTTTTGTAATTTTGTGTCTGCATTATTTTTTAATCGCAAATTTAAAAATTACCTATTGATTTCCTTGATTCTGTTCTGTTGCGGTTTTCTTGATTTAATTCAATAAGACCACTTATTTCTTCAACTATATTTTAAAGCTAATAAATATTGTTTAATTGTTATTATTTAATTGGCCAAAAATTACTCAATAGGAAATATGTTTTTTGAAGAATTGAATACTAAATTTTAAATAGTTTTTTTTTTTTTTTTTTTTTTTTTTTGTTATGTTAAATTTCCTGCAATCAGTCAACAGACTATGATCAAGATTGTTGAGTGAAGCGATATCATTTGAAGGCACTGCTTACTTAGCAGCCCTCCTCTTTTAGAGCACATGGGCTCTTTTGAGTCTTTTGCTAGGCCGAGAGTGCAACAACTCCTGGGCCAACGGATTAGGGTGCGTTGTTAGCCGGTTTATGTAATTTAGTTTGTTGCCTTTAATTTCTGACGCCACGCTTGGGACATCCAGGTATTCATGTATTTCAGTGTTGCGAGCAAACCAGGGGGCACCAGCGATGACTCGTAGGATGCTGTTTTGTGCCCTTTGAATACTTTTAATGTTTGTTTTGCAGGTAGTCGACCATAGTTGGGCGCCATATATCCAAATGGGCTTCAGGAGCGTGCTGTATATAAGCAGCTTGTTGTTGAGGGATAGAGCAGACTGTCTTCCAAGTAGCCAGAGGAGACTTCTAAATCGTTGGTTTATCTCGTGTCTTTTAGCCCTAATGTGGTTCGTCCAGGTTAACCTCCTATCCAGGAGGAAGCCGAGGTATTTGACGCAATCGGTATGGGGTAATATGGAGTTGTTGAGTTTTACGGGGGGACAATCGCCTCTTCGTAATGAGAAAGTTACGTGCACCGATTTTGAGGCACTCGCTGTTATTCGCCATTTGTTAAGCCAGTTGTTTGTGACATTTAGCTGATTCTGTAATTTCTCGCTTGCCTGGTTTGGGTCCGTGGAAGATGATAAGAACGCTATGTCGTCGGCGTAAGTGCAAATAGTGACATTCGCAGACTGAGGCAGGTCGTGGGTGAAAATATTGTAAAGGATAGGCCCGAGGACTGAGCCCTGAGGCACTCCAGCGAGACATTTATGTAGGGCAGACCTAGCCTCCCCATGCTTGACCAGGAAAGCTCTGTTTTCCAGATAAGAGAGTATAATATTGTATATTGAGTGCGGTAGGAGCTTTTTAATTTTACAGAGAAGGCCCTTGTGCCAAACTCTGTCAAATGCTTGTTGGATGTCCAAGAATGCAGCAGAGCAGAATTGTTTGTTTTCTAGACAGTGGCGAATAGAGTCATGGACTCTGTGAACCTGTTCAATAGTGGAATGGTGCTTCCGAAAGCCAAATTGGTGATGCGGAATAATGTTAGCTTCTTCCAGACATTTGGAGAGCCTGGTGAGAAAAAGTTTCTCCCATAGCTTCGAGAGCACAGGAGTCAGACTAATGGGTCGGTATGAGGGTACCTCGTGTGCAGGTTTGCCTGGCTTGTGGATCATAATGATCTCTGAGATCTTCCAGATGTCGGGGAAGTGCGAAAGCCTGAAGGTGGCATTATATAAGTTCGTGAGAAAAACTAAACATTTCCTTGGCAATTCTTTCAAAATTTTTGGAGTTATGAGGTCGAAGCCCGGGGCTTTATTGGATTTAAAATTCTTTATTTCTTTTTTTACTTCACGGGGAGATACTGGAGAGGGGGGGAGACCAAGCTGCAGGTCCTGATTCAGTATAAGATCTATTTCTGGGTTGTCTAGTCCTTCGTTCGGTTTGAATACTGATGCGAGGTGAGTGGCGAACACATTGGCTTTTTCAATATCCGTACGTGCCCAGGAGTTTCCACTTCGTATTGGAGGCACAGCTGCTTGCTCTCTTTTAGATTTGTTGATGGTCTTCCATAGGGAGTGATCACCACGACCCTGTGGGGTCGTGAGTTCCAAGGTTTTACGCATTGATTCATCTGCCGATGTCTTAAGGAGGCTTTTTAATTCTTTTATGGCGCGATTGAGAGCGGTTTTGTCCGAGGGATGGAGTGACTGATGCCAAATTCTGCGGAGTCTGCGCTTTTCCATTACCTTCTTTCTGACAATCGTTGGTAGTGTAAAGGGTGAGCTGGGTGATTGAAGATCAGGCGAGTTTCTCCACGCGGCAACTTGAACAAGGTTAGTAAAATATAGGCAGGCGCGGTCTACTTCGTCGCACGACGACATTGGAGTCCTCAGATCAATTTCCCGGTCCAGAAATTCACGGAAACCGTCCCAGTCGGTTTTGCGGTTGTGAAGAGATTCACACCCGCGGGTAGGTGAACGAATGAAGGAACTAATTGCGAGGATGACGGGGGAATGGTCCGATGAGCCGTCAAGACTTGTTTCGAGTGTAGTATAGCGAGAGCAGATGTTTTTGGTGATAAAGAAGTCCAGAAGATCAGGAGTTTTTGCTCGGTCACTCGGCCAGTAAGTGGGTTCACCCGTGGAGAGGGGAATCAGGTGGTTGGCATCAAGACTCTGTTTAAGGTTACGACCGCGAGTTGTGATCAATCTAGATCCCCAGGAAGTATGTTTGGCGTTCCAGTCACCACCGGCAATGAAACGATTTCCAAGGGAGTTGAAGAAGTGGGAGAAGCTGGTTTCACTTATTTTGTGTTTGGGTGGGCAATACACCGCAGAGAGGGTTAATTCCCCAATACGAGTCACCAGGATAACTGACGTGGCCTGGAGGTGTTCCGTCGCATATGGGTTTAGGAGATAATGTTTGAAGCTTTTTCTGACCACGATGGCTGAGCCTGCGTGTGCCCTACCATCCGGGTGAGGCGTGAGGTACGTAGAATATCCGGGGATGCTGATGGTGCTTCTTTCTGTGACGTGCGATTCTGAGATCAAGACCACATCAAGATTGTTGAGGTTAATAAATGTCGTCAATTCATGGGTGTTAGGAGAGAGTCCATTAATGTTCCACGCGGCAATGCGTAGGTCCATTAAGTTGTAAGCTTAGTGACGAGCTTAGTCAAGAGGGCCAATAGTGACCCTATTTGTTGAAAGAGAATGTCCATCTTTTCAGATTGTTTAAGGAGCAGAGTTTCAAGAGTTGATGGTTGTGGGGGTGGGGGCGAGATGCCGTCAGAGTTGTTAGGCTTGTTGGTTGAGGGAGATAAGCGGTGGGTGCTAGTTGCACTGGAGAACGTCTTCCTATTGTGAGTGTTGTTGGCGGGCTTTGTTTCTAGGGTGTCGGCCGTGAGAGTTCTGGGGTCTGGCGTAGGCAGAGTATTGATGACTTGCTCTCTGGGTTGTCTTCGAGGATTGTTGGTTTTCCGAGCGAGAATTTCTTTGTAGACTATACAGCCCTTGTAGTTGGCAGGGTGGTCGCATGAGCATAGGGCGCATTTGGCGGGAGAGTTACGGTCCCTTTTTGGGCAATCGGATGTTTTGTGCCCTTCCCCACATTTGACACATCTGTATGGTCTCATACAGTTGTTTTTTGAATGGCCGTATTGTTGACATCTCTGGCACTGCACTATTGTGGTCGATTTCCGGGGGTCTTCAATTTTAATATGTTGATGGTAGATGAACTTGATGCTCTTGACATCCTTATTGTTAGGGCTAGGTTCTATGTTGACGAAGAAGGTAGAGGTAGGTTTTTTATTTGGGCCATATCTAGCATTAATGATTTCCCCCCTAACCTTATTGCCAGTAGCTTCTATCGCCTCCATTATAGCGGAGTGTGGGGTCGTATGGTGGAGGTTTTTGATGACGATTCTGTAGCTCTTAGTGTCCTTTCTGGTAAAGGTGTGTCCTATCAAACCTTTTTCGCGGATGAGCTGAATAATTTTTTGGTATTCGTCAGTTGAGTCCACTAGTACCCTCAATAGGTTTTTGTTGACTACTCTAAATTTGAAGTGCGTTTTGTCACATACGGTTTCTATGAAGTTGGAAAGTTCATTGACATCTTCTATCCCATACAGTATGATAGGCGGAGGTTTGTTAATTTGCAGAGGTCTAGGTGCATCATTCCATAATAGTTTTTTGAAAAATTTATTATCTCAGTAAAAATGTAATATTTGCTTCACTCACCCTTACACCCGTAATTAGGAAGATGACATTAGAAAACCGTTTATGTTCCTCTGGCAGGGGGAAAATAGGTTTTAATGAAGGAGTCTTCTTCAGGCAGGTTCGGCAAATTGTGTCAAAATCCATGTTACTGTGTTGTCTAATACCTGTAAGTGAGTGAGAGTGAGTGTGAGTTTTATTTTATTATAGCAATCGTTTTTTTAATTAGTTACTACAAAGACAAAGACACAATGTATACACTCTGAAATAAACTCTTAACACCTCATATATATTAATTTAAATTTTAGTTTTACGCATGGAGACAGTTAGTTTATTTTAAATTATTACAGTTTCAATATTATTATATTTCAAGGAGCTGAACCTGACCTGACCTTATAGAGACGGAGAAAATGATTGATTACAAATAGTAATAAGTACCTATAATAAGTTTAAATGTACTAGGAAATTTAAAATGGATGGATTGAAGACCTGAGAAAACAGTGGGAAGCCGATGGACATGGAGGGTTCCTGTGAGCAAGGTCTTGGGACCTGGAACCTGGTCTCGGCATGTCAGGATGTAGGCTGAAGTTCACCACACCATCTGACAGAATTTGTTGCCTTTCGGCGGATTATGTTGGTGGCGGTTAGTACCACCTTGGTCCTTGGCGTATTGAAGGAGTATTTTATTAGTTAAGCAATCTATAAGATTAAGCAATCTATTAGATATCTACAGAGTGTATGATAAAAATAGAAATTAAAAAATTAACGAAAATGAAAACAAAAATTAAACTTACTTATACAATACGAGATTCATATGCGTATGTACACATAATACATATGTTGATTTCACATATTTATTTATTATTTTACTTATTTATGAGAGAAAGATCGCAAAAATTAAATTATTTAGCAAAAATTGTTTATTAACTCAACGTCAGCTGATGTCAATGTCAATGTCAAACGCGATTTGACAGATTATGCTTGGATATAATTTTAATTATGTACCTACGAGCATCAAATTTCGCGCGCATTTCGCGGCGGAGGGTGTGCTAACCATATATATATATATATATATATATACCATGCGTCAGCGATTATTTGAATAATGGTACAACGTATCTGTGAGTTCGAGTAGAGTGTGAGTGAGAATATAATATTAAATTCTACTGTACAAGCTCTATCTACGCCTCTACTGGAGGTAAAGTGATTGCCTTTTTTTAGATTTTTAGAAATTTTATGTTGTATTAATAGACAGAAGGATAGTAGCGCGCCAAGGAGGTATACGGTCATAATGTGTCATAAAGGAAAACAATTTCTTGTTATAGATAATTGTCAATTTTGAGAATGAATATGTTGTGATTTCCGTAGGTACTTACAGAATAACAGCGGATTTGGTAATTTGCTACAATGAATGAGTGGTACTGTATGGGATACTTTGCTACTCGTCAAGAGATGGCGCCACGGGTATCCTGAATCACGCTATAGAAGTTTTTTTACGTCGCTGGCATATATACAAAACTTCGAGATAACGTAATCGTATAAACCAATAAAAAAACTGTAGTCAGATATTTCAAGAAAAAAAAAACACAAAATTCATTAAAATATTCTTTATTAGGCATTATGAAACAGGCTCTTGGACTTCTTCTCTTTCTTCTTCTTCTCCATTCTCCGCCTCTGCTTCTCCGTCTTCCTGATGAGCTCCTTGATGGCTTCTTCATCATGCTCCGTCATGGAGGTGTCTGTTGTCATCAGCTTCTTCTTCTTAGGTTGCTGGCCAGGTTCCTCTTTGAGTTTTCTGACGGGTTTGTCACTGTAAAGATAAATTATTAAAATTATAATTTGTAATTAAACATTGTAATGGTATCTAGTGATGCTCCGGATATGCGAGGGAGAAGGCTCCGTATACGTATCTTTATCCATTACTTTTGTATACACATTTAATTACACATATAATTTCAGTTAGGTTCAGATAACATGAAGATAAGTTTCCATGCCATTAGTACATGTCGTTGCATCGGGCGTGATGTCTACTATCGTTACAAGGTTTCACACGCCGACACCAATTTAAGAAAAGAAAGATCCGCGGATCTTGACCTCAAATATCCATATACGGATCCGTATCCGCGGATATACATACCGACACCGGCACATCACTATTTGTAACTTGTATAATATTAAAATTATAGAAGTTACAACTAGTTATAACAAATTTTTTAACTCGGCATTAAAAATCTCTGCTCTGCTTGGAATGCTCGGCACGACAAGGAACCTTAATGTCTATTCTATAAGGCACACAATAGATTGTCACAATATTTGACTTTTAAGCCTTGTTTGAGTTTTTATCACGGGTAAGACACCACATTGCCGCGATACGAGTGTAAATGTTTATACAGAATCAGGCAATGGCGTAACTAAACCGTCCGGGGCCCGTGGCTAATGCATTGGGTGGGGCCCCAGTACTTTCTTAATTTCTTTTAGTGTTAAGTTTTACGGCTACTTCTTGGCAGCCTATCAGTCTGGGGCCGAAGGCATTTTGCCAGCCTTGCCACCCCATAGTTACGCCTGATTCAGGCCCCTGGTTTTGTCATTCCGCACTCACCCGACAGTGTCCATGCCCTCGAAGATGTGGTCCAGGTCCTCCACTGGCTCCGTCCCGTCCTCCCCCTTCACGTCCGCCTCCGGGGGGTTCCTCAGCGGCGTGCGCGTCTCCGTCTGCACCAGCACGCTGGACAGCTTCGACGTCATGTATTGCTGGGGAGAGTTCCTTTATATTATTACTGACTTCAAAAAAGGAGGTTATCAATTCGACACGTATGTAAACATGTCATATATGTATGTAATATTGTCAGAACTGCACAATTTTTACATAGTAATATGTTGGTCTATTACGGCTTCCAAACAAGAATACCAATTTTCATGGGTGTATGTTGTATGTATGTATGTAATGTATGTATGTTTGTATGTATGTATTTGTCCTAGCATGTCCGAAACTAATTGACGCATCGTGTTCGTTCTTTTTTTGTTTAACTTAAGGAATGGTGAGTTTCATCAAAATCGGTCAAGTAGTTTTCGTGATTCGTGAAAACTAAAAATTACGAAACCAAAATAATAAACAACATACCAAAATAATTAATAACAAAATACTTGATACTAAAGACTCATTTTTTAGTCTTGATACTAAAGACTCAAAAATTAAATTATTTTTATTTATCCATTCTGTGTGTTTCTGGTGTATAGTATATCCATCTATCTGTGTGTTAACCCACCACCTACCTTATAAACCAGCTCCTTCGTCTGATGGCGGTGCACCCTCAGGTGGCGGTCGAGGCTGACGCTGACGATGAGCCCGTCGCCGCCGAGGGCGACGCCGCTGACGGCCCCCGCGGCGCCCTTGTAGCCCTTGTCGAGGCGGCCCGCGCGCAGGTCCACCTGGTGCAGCTGCCCGCGGCCGAACCCAACGAGGACTTGACTGGAACAGTTATATTTGTTTCACACTGTCAGAACAGTATAGACACATAGACAATGGGTGAATATCACATGTGTCTGGACAGCGGAGGGGTTAAGAAAAAAGATAAGAAAACGAAAAGTTAAGTTTCAATTTATACGAAGAAGTTATTGTTCAGAGTTGCCCATGTCAATATTATCCATGGACTAATCGTTTAAAATCAATGTATCTGTTTCAGCACGCTTTACAGCGTATCACGAGCGTAGGGGCGATCTAACCTAGGGAAGTACAATGATTTAGTTCCCATAACGCAATTTAAAAAACTTCGATAGCATGTTTCAGGCCACCAGCAGCGCCATCTCTTGGCGAATAGCCGCAACTAACAAACAATGTCGGTTGGTAAGTACCGAGCACATACCGTTCGTCGTACGACGGGGTGATGCAGGTGGCGGCCATGGACGCGGTCTCCACGTTGCGCACGGGCCTCCTCTGCGCCCGCGTGTCGTATAGCCTGGATTTAAAAGCATGTTCGCGTAAAGAAAATAGTGAATTATGTTTGTCACTCTAATCAGACACATGTTTTGACCGAGTAGATGTTAGTAAATTATAATTTATAAAGCTGTATCTTTTGTCAATTAAAAAAAACCCCATCTTTTTCTAAAAGTAAAAGTGGATAGATAAGTCAAAGCAATGAAAAGGTAATTTTTTAATGTTTTTAAATACTTAAAAAAGTGTGATGATGAAAGGTGAGTAGATAGTAGAAAAGTATACTGCAAAGCTAGTGCTAGTGCTTCTGAAAATATTGTTTTAAAATTAGTAAAGAAACTGAACATTTTGAAGTCTTAAGAAGTTGTTCTATCTTGATATAAATGCACCACATCTTCTCAATAAATGAACCAATTGTACAAAAATTTTGATATTTTCAAAACTTCTTACAAACTCTAGAACTTTTTCTACTTTTCTTTTCAATACCTGATATATCCATGCCTCGAGCACACAGCGAGCAGACTCTCCTCGAGGAAGCACAGGTCCGACACCCACACTGGCCTCCGCAGCTGCAGCCAGTCGTGGGGAAGATTCTTAGCGGAGAACACGGGGACTTCCTCGCCTATTCTCCACACTTTTAGGTCGTTTTCTTCGCCACCTGTGAAGCAATTTCATTGTAACATGTTTGTCACAATTGTTCCACATATGTATACCAGAAAAATACACCTTTGACCGCTAGTGGCGAATTAAACTCACGCTTCCGTGCTTCGAAGGGCACAATAAGCCGTCGTTTGTGGCAGCAGTTGTGTGCCGAAAATATGACATAGTCGTCATTCTCACTATTGCTTACAAGAAATTGGTTCTTTTTTCACAGTGTGCCAAGGTACACAAACCTCAAATTGGATTATACAACCTATGCCACTGTCAACTATGGTTGACTAAACTTACCAGTAGCAATGAGCCCGTCTCCGAACACCCTCATCCTGTCGATCTTGTCACCGACAGTCAGGAGCGTCTCCTCCTTCTTGCCCCACACCTTCACCACGCCGCTGGACAGCGCAGCCACCAGCTTCCTCTTGTGCCGACCCAAGCCCACTATGTGGCCAGTGCCAAAGTCTGCTGTGTAGGACTTGTTGAAGCCGTGTATGGTGTCGTAGACTTGAATCTGGTGGATGGAATATATTAAGTTAAGAATAGCAAGTTAAGAAAAGCACTTTACTGAACTTGGTCCTAATAATGAATAAAAACTTTTGACTTTGCAGCTTGATAAACTTCACATGCTTTTTGAAAATTGTGGAGATCTCTCTCATACAGGTTTTCGCACAATTTTTTTTTCTTTATTGTTTCTGCAAATGACATTTCATGTCATTTCAAGTTGTTTCATTTGTAAAACGCGCAAAATTTAAGTAATTGGTGCGACTGAGATTCGAACCTCTAGTTTATGAGCCCGAATGTTTAGCTACTAGGCTATCCTGGCCAATTTGAATATCAGAATACCAGTATTACTGTCATACCTGTTGGTTTTTCTTCCCTAGTATAATCTCAGTCTGTTCAGGGTTTCCCCACACCATGCATGTGATTGTGTCATCTTTCTGCAGGCTCTTTATCTCCACGAGGTTCTCTGTGCATTTCTTGTTGTTTTTTGATGTGTCAGTATGGTATTTTATATCTAAAAAACAAGACAGAATCAGAAGCTATTTAAATTGGTGCTTATAATGAAAAAATCCAGTACCTACTAATAACTATTTAGATATATATATTCTAGTAATCAGTTTTGTAAAAATACGTTCTTAAAACACTGTTTCGACAAAAGAAACAATGTGAAAAGTAAAATTCATAAGAAACTTATAACCACACAATGCTTTGATTTACTATCAAATAACTCACGTTTGAACGACCCTATGCGGCTCGCCACAAATATATCGATCTCTTTGTCTTCTGATAGTAACATTGTTATTTATTCTATTTCATATTTTGCTTTGTAAATAATTTATTTTTCAAATTCTAAATTCACTTTAAAAACAAACCATGCAAACACGTGAAATTCGTCTTCTGTCAAGTCACTCAACTCAAGTGCTGTCATTTTCAATTCAAATGACAAATTAGAGATGCCCGTTACGACACGATTATCGAATACAGCACAATACGATATATCGATATTTATTAGTTACTATATTTTGACCTACGATACGTTTCGATACATCGTATCACTTTAAAATAATAATATGGTATTGTTGTTTACTTTAATAACTTGAAACGTGTACTTTTTATATGTAATAATTATATTACAGCATTTATATTTACAGCACATAACATTACTTCTTCAATAACTATAATTACCTATTTAAAGTCAAGAATGAATTCGCAAGTTACACGTTAAGTACCTATCTATGAAAGTTATTTGGTATCCTAACTGGTTTCACTGAAATTATAAAGCAGCCAGGCTCTCATATAAACCCAGTGACGTATAAACTCTATCAAAACTAAAGTTTTTTAATTTCTTTAAGAAATAGGTACTTTATTAACCGACTTCAAAAAAAGGAGGAGGTTCTCAATTCGTCTGTATGTTTTTTTTTAAGAAAAAAAGTCACGTGCTATGGATAAAGGTGAAGAATAACTGAAAGGAAACCCTCACGCCTAAAAGTATTTTGTGAAGATCACCAACCCGCAATAGTCCATTCTATAGATCCTAAAGATCATTCAGTCACTCTCATTGAGAGGAGACTCGAACCTTGTGTCTTAATGAGTCCAAACGTCAGCTAAAAACTTTTGTTGAGGTTGTAGGGACACCCTACTATAATAATGTAATGATCAGCATAAACGACTGGCTGCACCAGTCGCTCCCCTTCTCTCTTGACGAACGCTATACGCTAGGCGCTAGCAATATATAACTAGAGTGATAATATATGTATTATGTTTATTATAATATAGACTTTTATTTCCAACCATCTGATAGACATTATTAATACAATACAAATTATCCTCTAAAAGGTAAAAACTTTTCTTTTACTTTAGTCCAAGGTCAAATACATCTGGCCGCAAACAGTAGGTTGTCTACAATTCAGTTGTATTGTTATTTGAGGCGTTGACAGATTTTAGAGGCAAGACAGATGAATATCTTACTGATATTAAAATGGTATTAAATAAAACAACGTTTTTATTTAACTTATTTATGATTTATTAACACAGTTATTAATCACTCAGTGCAAGTGCGGTAACAATTTTGGTACATAATGCTAGTTCTTCTAGATCAATCTATGGCGCATTAAAACTCGTCGTGGAATGGGTAGTCTGGGTGGTGCGTGCTGAAAACAAAAAACAGAATTAATCACAGTGAATTATTGAACGACAAGTCTTTCAATTGGCTGCAACCCTTTAAAGGCCACTGAGATACTACACCACGCTGCTCCAATGCGGACTGGTGGCGAAAGGGCCTAGTGGCTAACTTGTGTCGAATGTTTTCAAACCGTCTAGCCTCCGACAAGACTTAACAACTGCTATCGTATCGATTACAATCGGGAAGCGACGGCTTAACGTGCCCTCCGAAATGGAAGCGCGCATTTAATTTGTCAGCGGTCACTCACAAAACGATAATTTTGATGGTCATTTTTTAATACCTACGAGTATGTTACTAGGCAACCTGGCATACGAGCCACTTCTTATAAGTAACCATGGTTAAGGACACAAGCTATATCTCTTTCCAAGTGTCGGACTCCACTTACAGGCAGCCGTATGTCTCGCCTACTGTAGTATATAATACCTGTATCTGTATGTCAGTGATAGGCCGCTTTTATAATTTGCCGTCGGACGGCACGGCACGGCACGGTTTTACCGTCACGGGTAAATAGGAAAGCAAAATGTATGAAATTGTATGCAGACGCTTTTAATTTATCGGCCACGGCAACGGCATACCGTCGACGGCAAACGGCTGCCGTGCCGTCGCCGTACCACACTGCGTCGCGGCATTATTGAGAGTGTATTATGTACGTACAAGAAATGTAGCTGTGTGTGTGCGTAGCCAGGTAGGCGGCGCGGCGGGCGGCTGCGTTACGGCGCCATTTTTACGCCTCCCGTGACGTACACGGGAACCGTGCCGTGCCGCAGTGAATTATAAAAGCGACCTACGGCACGGCATGCCGTCGACGGCTACAAAAAAACACGAGACTTCCACGGGATCCGTGCCGTGCCGTCCGACGGCAAATTATAAAAGCGGCCATACTCACTCGCCCATCATGCAGAGGCGTCCGTTGCACTCCAGAGCGGCGATCGCCTCCAGGTCTTCGGGGGCTAGCTGGAAGTCGAACACCTGGAAGTTTTGCTCGATTCGCGCCCTGTTCACGGATTTGGGGATGACTATCATGCCGCGATCGATCGCGTATCTGGAAGGAAACATTTGAAACACTTATTTTAGTTACGGTCACAATTCACTGAGACTATTATAGTAAATACTAAAAACTAACTGTGCCCCTTCGTCAGCGAGGAATTCGAAAATAAAAATAGCTTAAGTTACTCCTTATTACATCAGCTATCTGCCAGTGAAAGTCCCGTCAGAATCGGTTCAGCCGTTCCAGAGATTAGCCGGAACAAATAAACAGACAGACTGACAAAAATTGTAAAAAAAATTATTTTGGTATATGTACCGCGTATACACACATATGCATTTAATAAAAAGCGGTTAGTTTTATATTACAAACAGACGTCAATTTTATTTATTTGTATAGATGTCCGTGTTAGGAGGTCTGCTTTGGGAGGTCTGCACGTGTCAAGAACTTAAACAGTACTGTTCCTTGAAGTAAGAAGTAAGAAGTAAGAATCTTATAGGCATTCAAAATAAAATGGATAATATAACAGACAACGGAATGGCAATATTCTATGTATAAGCTTTTCAATAATAAGTGCCATCATTCATGGACAATTTCATAAGTTATTATATCCACAACGCACTCATTGTGTGCGCTAATGCTTGTAAATATACGAATAAGTAAATTCGTTCAGTTTCATTCATTCATCATACTGCACCAGAATGCGGGCCTTGTATGAATTAGGTCGAAGATCTTTATGTTATCAATAGTACGTATGAGTTATTAAACATCTATATAGCTAATGTCTATAGGTGCTGCTAATATTACCGTAGAAGTAAAGGATTTGTTGTGTATAGTATTTGATTTCTAAAAGATCCGAACCGAATTTTGCAGTTGATTTCGATTATGGAGCTACAGTAGTCGACACGAGTGGTGAGCACAATCTGCATTGGTCGATTTGACATTGACTGCGCTGTCGGTTCACGGGATTGGTTCGTCAGCCAGCGTACTACGACTATTGGCCTAGCGCGTGTTGTGCTGTACATTGGGCGAAGTGCAGAATGTCTCTACAACTAATAATCTGTGTTCACGACTCGTGAAGTTTACTTTACGAGCGAACCTCCCGTTTTCGACCTGTCGTACCGACACCAATCTGAACTCTGAATATAGGCAACAATGCCTCGCTAAAGAAAAAGACAAACAGAAAGAGATAAACTGGTGTTATAGATAATATATTATCTAGTTGGTATCTCTCGGCGACGGCCTGTAACTCGTCGTGTCTCGAGTCGTGAGCACAGACGAGTAGTAGGGGTGTAACTTTCGGCCAATGTACAGCAGTAGAAAAGCACGATTTCGACCAATAGACGACGTACACTGACCGAGGAACCAATCGCGTGAGCTACCAGCAGTCAATCAGTCAACGTCAAATCGATTAAGACTGTGCTCACGACTCGTGCTGACTATTATATCTGGATTAGTGGCGCCATCTCTTAACGAGTGGCGGAAGCCAGTTACCGACCTGATGAGCACTTGCGCGACGGTCTTGCCATATCTCTCGGCGACGGTCTGCAGCCGCGGGTCCTGCAGCAGGCTGGGGTCGCCGGGCTTGGCCCAGGGGCGGTCCGGCGAGCCGAGCGGCGAGTACGCCGTCACAGCGATGCCTTGCAGCTTGCAGTAGTCCAGCATCTTCTGCTGGTTCAGGTACGGGTGGACTTCGATCTGGAAAGGTTTTTTTTTTAATAAATGGAGCAAGCAAACAGACAGACGGGCCACCTGATGGTAAGTGGTCACCGTCGCCTCCTGACACGTGCAACACCAGTTCGCCAGTGCGTTGCCGCTATGAAGGAGAGTTTTTTTATGCCCTATACTTTTTTAGGAAGAGGAAATTAAACGTCACTTGCTGTAAGGGTAACTGAAAACATCGCGAGGAAAGCTTGAGACCTCAGAAAAAAAGTGTGCCCAAGGGCACTAGTAGTCCACCCCAATACGGGTTATTAGGCCAGCGTGGTGGACTAAGGCCTACATCCTTCTCATTGTGAGAGGAGGCCCAACACAGGCGTTACTGACCTGTAGAACAGCCGGCCTGATGCGGCAATCAGCGAGCACCCTGTCCAGCTGCCTCTTGTTGAAGTTGGAGACGCCGATGCTCTTCGTCAGGCCCTTGTCCACCAGCGTCTCCATGGCCTTCCACGTGTCCACGAAGTCCACGTTCGAGGGTATCGCCTTCCCTTCGGCGTCCTTGGGGAACTCGTCTTCTCCTTCCTGCAATGGTTGGTCGAATTTGAAAAGGGTTTTACACTCTCCGATAGAATGCTCAAGAAATCCAAATAATTAAAAAATAATAATAGAAAAAAATAATTAAAAAAAAATAATTTTAAAAAATTAACCCGACGCGACATCAAAAAGTATGAAATAAAATTTGTTACATACTTTAGGCCTACTACTTTTACCGACTTCAAAAAAGTATGAAATAAAAATTAAACCTACCTACTTCAAAAAATAGGTATGAAATAAAATTTGTTACAATACCTACATAAGGTTCACTATTTTTTGGAGTTGGTGTTTTTATATCAAGTGTTTTGTTTGTGTTAAAGATAAATTTGTCACCTTTGCCACTTTAATTTGCAAACTTTGAGAGCTACCGTTCCCTTCTTCGTTCTTCTACGGATTTCATCATTTCAAATTAAGAAATACTCAGGGCTGAAAGGAACTCAATCCCACCTTGTACGCCTGGGGCCAGTGGATGAGGTACAGGTCGAGGTAGTCCAGGCCCAGGTCCGCCAGCGTGGTGCGGATGGCGCCCTCCACCAGGTCAGGTCGATGGTAAGTGCACCACAGCTTCGATGTGATGAAGATGTCTTCCCTGCAACAAAAAGGTTGGGTCCTGTCAGTAACCCATTAATGACCCACTACAGCGTCGGGTCTCCTCTCACCATTGGGCTATCACCGCTCTATGTTTTGTCTAAAGGACCCGACTTATGACTTCATCGCTATTTCAAATCAATTGACTTTATTATTATTGTTTTCGCACGCAATACTTAATAATCATTTTTTACCGACCTAAAAATAAGGTTATCAATTCGACACGTCTGTATGTAATGTTCTCAAAACTGCACAATATTTACATATTTTGATCTATTACGGCTTCCAAACAAGTAAACAAGGTATATAACGAGTACCTGGTCTACCAAATTTCATAGGTCGTGTATTTATGTAGAACTGGCGTTTATATGTATGTACCTATATTATTTTTAAGTTTTTTAACCGACAAAAAAATAATTTCAAAAATTTAAACCCACTTAAAAAACAAATGTTTTGAGATTGTAACAAATTTTATTTCATACTTTTTTGTAGTCGGTTTACTTTTTTAAAATTAATTTTATATTTCAAACAATCTGACTTTATAATATATGAGTCATGAATATTTACCAAACAAAATTAATTCAAACTGTGACTATCTAAATAACTAATCTCGTCGCCGTCATAATGTTTCCATCAAGATTGATTAGGTGGTTATCTTCATAAGAAAAGGCTAACTAGTTTTACGTAAACTAGCCTTGAGCACTAATTACTAAACAGTATTACAGTAGGTTAATTGAAGAGTTTACACAGCGTTAATTAGGTTAGACCACGGTTTAGACAGCCCTCCGAGAACTACAACAGAAACGCTGATAATCTTAAAATATTCATTTGAAAGGCTTGCATGCCCGTTTGCTACTTACACAGTAAAAAAAAAAATAATTTAAAAAAATTAAACCGACATCAAAAAAGTATGAAATAAAATTTGTTACATACTTTACGCCTAGTAGGAACTATGTTTTGAAGTTGGTGTCTTTAGTATCAAGTATTTTTTGTTTCTATTGTAAAATTTTGGCACCAACCTCAAAAACAGTAGGCCTGAAGTATGAAACAAATTTTATTTCATTACTATTTTGATGTCGGTTTAATTTTTTTTTAATTATTTTTTTCGTAATTTTTAGTTTTAAGTCCATATCACGGAAACTACTAGACCGATTTTGATGAAATTTTTACCATTCCCTAAGTTGAACAGAATGCAAACAAACAAAAAAAGAACGAACACGATCCGTCAATTAGTTTCGGAGATATGCGAGGACAAACATATCTACATACATACTTGACCAACATAGATACATACATACATACATACATACACCCATGAAATTTGGTATTCTTGTTTGGAAGCCGTAATAGACCAACATATGTAAAAATTGTGCAGTTCTGAGAATATTACATACAGCGTCGAATTGATAACCTCCTTTTTTGAAGTCGGTAAAAATTAAAATACCCCCTCGTTGGATAACTTATTTATAAGTTTATAATTAAAAAAGAATAAAAAAGAAACTTAAATAAATCTTAACTATTAAAAATATCTATTTACAGAATACAATAAAAAAAAAAGAAAGAAAACTCATAATAAAAATATTTCATCTAAAGTGCCCATGTGAGGCATCGTTCCCAAGACGCTGGCGGCATTTCCACGCTGAACACACAGGCTCAGCCTTTGAGCGAAATAGCCGCCAGCAATGTTCGATGGATTGCAATGCGGCCTTATCCAAAGAAGGATCCCACCCTTGGGTCCTAGGTTTAGTGTACGTTTTATTTAACCTCCTTGTAGTCGACGCAAATACCTACTGAAAATATTGTATTTCGATTTATTGTCATTTTTAGGTTTAAAGTTTAGGCTGAAATTGTATAATTTACAATGTATTTGTTTAAAAAGGTCTTATTTAAGTTATTTAAGTTGTATTTATATTTCTTTGCAACAATCCGCACACGTGGAACTTGTTTTGGCATGGACCCACCACCCTCCCTTATCTCTCTGAGTAGGTATATACCATCACAAATTATTCCAATAGCACATGACACGTGTTTCGCCCCAAAACGGAGCATCATCAGGTGATGTGGACTCTACTACTATTGGAATAAGTTGTTATGGTATATACCTACTCAGAGAGATAAGGGAGGGTGGTGGGTCCATACCAAAACAAGTTCCACGTGTGCGGATTGTCTAAAGAGATATAAATACAACATAAATAACAATGGATTTCCGCAAAGTAACGCCTGATACAATATCTTATTTAATTGTTTAATTTCATTGCACTATATTAATATGGCTGAATGATGACAGAAGCGCGCGCATTCGGCTTTACCTAATTAAAAAAAATTGAAGTCTGTAAAAATAAAGGTGAAGCTATACCTCCTAACAACCCCCTCGTCGAACTTGGCTTTGAGGGCGGCTCCCACCTCCTTCTCGTTGCCGTAGATGTGAGCGCAGTCGATGTGCCTGTAGCCGGCGTCGATCGCGTCCTTCACAGCCTGCGTCACCTCCCCTGGCTGCGACTGGGGACAATAGAGACAGGGTATAGACATAGACAATATAGTGCAGTGATAGCCCAGTGGCTTAGAATTCGACCTCAAATCGAGTCCGGGTTCGAATCCCAGTGGCACGCACCAATGGCTTTGTAATAAAAGTTATGTGCGTTTTCACATCGTGAGGAAACCTGCATGCCTGAGTTCAAAAAAAGTTCTCAAAGGCATGTGAAGTCCACCAACACGCTGTAGGCCAGCGTGGTGGACTAGGCGTTAGTGTTGTGTTGTGTTGGGAGGAATGAGTTACAGACGATAGACAATATTATTCCATATAATAAAAATGAATCGCTGTTCGTTAGTCTCGCTAAAACTCGAGATCGGCTGGACCGATTTAGCTCATTTTAGTTTTGATATGTTCGTATGAGACCAGGGAAGGTTTAAAAGTAAAAGTAGAAATTACTGGATTTTGGCTGAACGAAGTGCCGGGTCAGCTAGTTAGAACTAAAGATTAGTGTTAGCAAAGCGCGCATAGCCCTGCTGCTTGGGTAGATCGCAAGCGAGTGGGTTTACCTATTCCATTATTTTATCTCGTCCAATTTGGTAAACAATAGTAGCGAGTCTATTTATTGTCGTATTACGCGAGGAATCTTTCCCAAAAACAACCTGGCAATCAATTCTTCCATGAGGTAACTATTATAAAATGTGATGCGCTAAATATTTTCAAGGCAACTGACTATGTAACATTTATGAAGTATCCGATAATGAAGTTTGCTTTGTCTATGACCATGAAAACGATTGCTTTAAATATGGTTATTGACCCAATTCTAGAGCGTTTTGGGGTTCCATAAATATCAATTTTTTTAACACGGCTTCCTCGCGATTATTTTGGACTAGCTGACCCAGCACAATTCGTTCTGCCAAATGGATATTGTTCATTCATTTTTCAAATTAATTCTTTCAAATTTTCAGTATAATGTGTTAAATAAAATGTGTGAAACTATCACTTAATTAACAAAGATTCAATTAAATCTTAATTTTTTTAGAGCGTATAAAACGATTATTTATTCTAATTTTATGGTCTATGAGTTCTAGGACCGATAAAAACGCCCGAAATTACTTTGAGTACCTATACAATTCCTAGAAAAAATTGCCGCTGAATTTTAAGGTCATCCTAGTCGTAAAATTTTTTACGACTTTTGTTAGTTGCTTTGTTGATTTCCTGGTAATATCTAAGTTATGAATGAAACGTGATAGATTCTAATTATTCGAAGTGGGGATTTTCTTTGTTTTCACTCCAAATTAATAAACTATCTTGAAACTATGGATTGAGATTGTTACTGTTTCGTTGCCACGATACCTACTCCATATAACTTCTTTGTACTTAATAACAAATGTTGCCTAGCAACCAAATGTCATTTAGGCGATTCATAATCTGAAGGTCGATTATTAATTTTCGGCGTTAGATAAAAATATGTTTTCGGAAAGTTTTCTATATCAAGATGGAATTTCAGGCTGTCAAAAATCTAGCATTAAAATTAGGGGACTTTAATTTTTAGGTTCGTACGCAGGAGTGACAACCGATGGGGAAAAAGGTCCTCGAATGGCGACCACGTTTAGGCGAAAGGAGCACAGGCCGCCCTCCGACCAGGTAGACTGATGACCCGAAGAAGACAGCGAGAAACCGTTGAATTCAGTGGGTCCAGGACCGGGTGGAGTGGCGTCGATTACATTTCGTCCATGTCCAGCAGTGGACTACCAAGGGCTGAAAGGAAGGAAGGAAGGAAGGAAGGAATTTTTAGGTTCAAAAGCGGAGGTAACCCAGTGGCTTAGAATTTGGACTCTTATTTCGTGTCCTAATGGGGATGTTTCAATACGTCTAAAAAATGTTTTTTTTACAGAGCGAAAACAAACAAAAATATTAGTCAGTTGACTCGACAAAACTATGACGTCATCCCGTGCTATCACCATACAAAATGTATGAAGTTACTACAGACGCCCTATTACTTAGACTTTACTCTTTGGGTAAAGAAGACTCAAAATGACTGCTGAATCGCATACATGTTGATATGAAATGCAATCTAGTAGATATCGATTGCCATAATAATACCAGTTCGCCCGATCATGCATTTTTAATAATCATATTATTACTATTGTACACATAACTCTGCCTCTGATTGTAATGCATGCATATTTTATAGATTACTAGCCGACCCCGCAAACGTTGTTTTGCGATATACTTTTTAATTGTCGAGCGTTAAAAATCGACTATTAAAAATAGGGGTTGTTGATAGAATGGTGAAAATTTAGGGTTGTACGTATTTTTTGATGCCACATTATTGAAAAATAAAAATAAAAAAATTGTCCAAAAAATAAAATAAATATGTTAGGTGTAGACAACCCTTATCACTTAGGGTTATGAAAAATAGACGTTAGCCGATTCTCAGACCTACAGAATATGCAAATAAAATTTCATAAAAATCGGTCGAGCCGTTTTGCAGGAGTATGGTAACTAAAACTGTGACATGAGAATTTTATATACATATAAGGTGATGATTGCATGATTGCATATGTATATATATCTGTTAGCAACATGATGCAATACATACCTACATAGAATCTATTTTATCGTAAATGGTCACCATAATATATGTTGTATATCAATAACACAATTAAACTCGGCATTCCTGAGACATTATAAAATCATATTGAATAGATTAAATTATTCGTAATATCCGAACACAAAAAATGCACCTACCTACCTACCTGATGGTGGGTGGATTTTATCCATGCTCTAAAATTCTAAATGATGTTCAAAACAATTAAAAACAAAAAGAAATCATTTATTTGCACGTTTTACGAGCGGTTTTTAAGAGCGGTGATTGCCCAGTGGCTTAGAATTCGACGCCGCATCGAGGGGTCCGGGTTCGAAACCCAGTGTCACGCACCAATGACTTTGTAAAAAAAGTTATATGCGCTTTATAAAATTAAATATCACCTGCTGTTACGGTGAAGGAAAACATCGTGGGGAAACCTGCGTGCCTGAGAGTTCACAAAAAAATGTTCTCAAAGGTATGTGAAGTCCACCAATTCGCAGTAGGTCAGCGTGGTGGACTGCGGCCTACACCCCTCATTGTGAGAGGAGACCCGACCCTGTAGTGTGTGTAGTGGGTTATTAATGGGTTACTGACATTGGTTTTACAGGGCATTTCGATCAATCCATATTCACCTTTTCAGGTAGTGATGGCAATTACGCATGTGACATGGCAATTTTGGGAGTTATTTTTATCATAGTGTGTAGATTTTACGTGTCTAAAAACTACTAAAGTTTGGTTTATAAAGAAATGAAACGTTATCGATTTATCGATTCGATTAGTCTGCGGCGTTGATCATGAATTTTTTATGAGCTGGCTATTGTGGACATAGCGTGACCTTGCGAGTGGTACCCAACTAGTTTTTATTCTTTAGAAGTAGGTACCTAAGTTTGCTCTATGCACTATGCAGTCCACCTGAATGTTGTATGGCTTTAATTAAAATTAAAAATCAAAAATCAAAATCAGTCTTTTTTATTCATTGTCAGGTCCTGTACAAGTTGTGCACATTTAATGAACCTCATACATAATTATACAATACTAGCTGACCCAGCAGGCTTCGCTCTGCCAATGAATTTATTTTTTATTTTTTTTATTTTTATTTAATAGCCTATGTTACTCAGGCTGAATGTAGCTTTCAAATGGTGAAAGAATTTTTGAAATCGGCCCAGTAGTTTTTGAGTTTATTCGTTACAAACATACAAAAATACAAATGTTTCCTCTTTATAATATTAGTATAGATAAATAAATCCGCTTTTGGTGCCCCGCAGGTTATCGTAGACCAGGAGAAAAGCGGGCGGAAAAAACTCTCAGCACTCTTTTGAAATCAATTTTGAACTAATGTAGACTATGTGGACAAATATCAATCGAAACAATGTTTCGTTCTAATTATGTCGCAATGGATTCTTTAGACTCGAAAAAAAAACGTTAACATTTAATTTATTAAATCTAAAGCGGGAATTTTAATAAATGCGATTGATATTTTTTTAGGTAAATTGAAAAACTTTTATTTGCGCAAATATGAGTTAGTTATCCGTCCTTATACTTTTTTGTTAATTTTTTTTTTGCTTTATTTTATTTATACAACTATTTACATAACTTAGAACAAAAAAAGGAATAGAATAAAAATAAATAAAAATAAAATTTTATAAATAAAATAATAAAATTATTATTAATATTAATTAATTTTATTTATTATGGGTTAGTTTAAAATTTTATAGAGAATGCTGATCAATTCATTTTTTCAGCCTAGAAAACGATAAAAGTCGATTATTGAAATGTTTCATCAAAATCAGTTTAGTAGTTTCCGTGATATGGACTTAAAACTAAAAATTACAAAATAAAAAAGCTTAAAAAATTTAAATCAACTGCAAAATAGTATGAAATGAAATTTGTTACTTTTTTGTTAGATTTAGTGTAAATATGTCAAATTTTTAAGTAAATTTTGTAATTAAAAATAATTTTACCAAACATAAATAATCTTCGTTTTTTTTAAATTGTTGTGTTTATAATACAATCAAAATATACACCGCAGATTACATACATACAAAAAAAAAATGAAACGCTTCAAGACTAGTATAAGCCCTCCACTTCCGTTGTTTCGTCTTCACGGGGGCACTACCTCCATATTATTATCTATACACCTAGGATGAGTTATCTGTTGTTGTATTACTGTTCCAGATTATTGTATTTTCTTGTGTTGTACGTCCCCTAAAATACAATATAAGACAATGATATAACGTTCACTATGGATACCACGAGGAGGAATCCTAATGTCGAGCAAATAATCGTTATATATTCACATCAACACTGACCTAACCTAATAGTAAACCTAGGCAAAATCGAGTTCAGTTGCTTTAAAATCGATATTTTTGAATAAAACCGTGCAAAATACTCACTTTCCACGTCCCAAGACCAAACACGGGGCACGTGTGCCCATTGTTGAACACCACCACGGGGACCGTCATGTTTGCTAATTGCTTGATGTGGTAATGATAAATTAAATCCGAAAAACGTCTGCTCCGAAGCGGATCGCGCGATCTACTGAGGGAAGTGGAGCGAGCCCTTATTTTTATTGGCAAGAGCATTTAAGGTGAGTTTTAAGTAGCGCGACTGACGATTGGAATATCGCAAGGAATTTGCCACTGAAGACGGACGATTAAAAACAACGACTGCACTGTGAATAAGAATATTTGAGCACTCAACAGAATCAAAATTAAAACTTCTAATAATAAAAGAAAAAATTATATACTTACACAAATATCACCAAACTTCGAAGGAGATACTTATGGGCTGGTATAACGACAACTATTCCGTGTCTACTTCCAGAAATTAAGAAATGAATTTAAAACACACATGGCACTCTCGTACATACGTAATGTCCAGATTTATCTTTACATGCCACATGTTAAACTGTTAACAAGTTATTTAAGCATCTTGGTTCAGCTGAATATTACCATGAAAACATGAGCTAATTCCAGAAACGGTGTCGCGCAGTATGCAACAGTCTCTTCCTTCCACATAGTCGCATTTAAAATCCGCTTTAAAAATCGCAAAGTCGCCCACACACCGCTCCACCTTAAACACGAGTTGCATAGTATTACGTGTACTTTTATGACACAGCGGTTTCCGCTAAGTTGCCAACCTTCGGCGTTTATAGAAGCCGGTATCCGAACCCTGGACATTGAAGTTTTCTACCTTCCTCAACTACGGGATTTACAAAAAAATGTTCTCAACTCCTGCAAAGATGGATTATCTTATCTCCAAGGCCTATCCTATGTCCTAGTGGAGATGTATCCACCATTCACAGTTAATTTCAAAATGTAATTCTGCTAAAAAGCTGCGTTCACGACTATCTGAATATCTAGCCCACCTTGCAATATGTCTAAACATTATTTTTTTCAGCGCAAAACAATAAAAAATGAGTCAGTTGACTCGAAAAACGATGGCGTCATCCCGTGCGTTCGCCATACAAAATGTATGTATGTAAAAAAATCTTATAATTGAAAAAAGGGATTAATTTTATCAAATTAATGTATCGTCATCGGTCCTCGATAAACCTACAAAGTTTGAACGAAATCTGACCGTTTGAAGTGGGTCAAAATCGCGCCCAAAGGAGTCGATTACAAACAAACCAACGTATAAAAAATAAAGCGCGTAAAAAGAGGTTTTTATAATTTTTGTATTGTCTGCAGCACGCCCTTTCATTTGATGCCCTCATCATGAGAGTGCATAATGAATAAACACAGACAGAATAGTCTTAACCAGCCGTAAAGCAGCATGCTCTTCATGTGTGTTGTGTTTCGACTGTGGAGGTATGGTGGCCGAAGATACTTTATTTGAGGCGAACATTATTATTATATATATCTAACTCTCATGAAAAGCACCCGCATACGACTACAGACAAGATTTCTTCTTTGGTTTGCTTCTCAATTGCCATGCCAGTAACCCATTAATGACCCACTACAGGGTCGGGTCTCCTTCTCGTAATGAGAGGGATGTAGGCCGCCGTCCACCACGCTGGCCTACTGCGGGTTGGTGGACTTCACATACCTTTGAGAACATTTTTTTTGTGAACTCTCAGGCATGCAGGTTTCCTCACGATGTTTTCCTTCACCGTAACAGCAGGTGATATTCAATTTTGTAAAGCGCACATAACTTTTTTACAAAGTCATTGATGCGTAGTGCCACTGGGATTCGAACCCGTACCCCTCAAACTCAAACTCAAACTCAAAAGCTTTTATTCATTATTAGGTACAATTTGTGCACACTTAATGAAAGTCATACAGATAAATTATACATTCTACATTCATCCGCTTTGATCGCCCCTCAGGCAAAACGTAGACTGGGAGAAAAAAGCGGGCGGAAAAAAACTCCCAGCACTCTTTTAAAAGTAAATAAAACTTAGTCTATAATGCAGTATGGCTAGGTCCAATAAAGGAACACACGTGACAGCTATCGTGTGTGTCAATATCGCCCCATTGCCATCCGCTCACAAATGAATATTGATACATAGTGTATAGAAATAGCCTATAGTGAAGTTATTCAATCCCACGCTTTCTTATCTTCTAAATAGTCCTTAGTTTCATAATAGGCCTTTCGGCACAGGACTGATTTGATAGTTTGTTTAAATTTGTGAAAAGGCAGGGATTGAATTTCTATTGGAATTTTATTGTATATTCTCACGGACATTCCCACAAATGACCGGCTTTTTTTATGAAGCCGACATTTTGGAAATACAAGTTTGTGGACATTCCTGGTTACAATACAATTAGTTTTGTGTAAGTCCTTAAATGTTATAAACTTGCTCTTATTTTTATAAATATACATAATGTTTTCATAAATATATTGCGATGCAAGAGTGAGTATATTTATTTCTTTGAATTTGTCTCTAAGAGATTCTCTATTCCCAAGTCTATATATTGCGCGAATAGCCCTCTTCTGCAGTACAAAGACAGTTTGTATATTTGCTGCATTGCCCCACAGTAAGATGCCGTAAGACATAATACTGTGGAAGTAACTAAAGTAAACCAATCTAGCAGTGTTTACATCGGTAAGAGATCTTATTTTCCTAACTGCAAAGACCGCAGAGCTAAGTCTATTCGCCAACTTACAAATATGGGGTCCCCATTGTAATTTCGAATCAACAGTGATTCCAAGAAAACAAGCCGTGTCCACAAAATTCAGTTCTTGACCATTAAGTATTGGTTTAGTATCAACATGCTTTACATTAGGTGGCGAAAATTTAATACAATTAGTCTTTTTACTATTCAATAATAAGTAGAGAGAGCATTGTTCACATCGTCATAACTATTTTCTGATCTGGTAACTTTAAAAATTAAGGAAGTGTCATCTGCAAACAATACTATCTCATGTCTTTTCTCTACCAGGTGAGGTAGATCGTTAATATAGATTAAAAAAAGGAATGGGCCGAGAATCGAGCCCTGAGGAACACCCATTTTGACCATTGACCCAGACGAACGTTTACCAATTACCTCAACCCTCTGAGTCCTATCATTTAGATACGAGATCAGAAGCCTGAGGGCGTTATCGTGAATGCCATAGTGACTAAGTTTCCTGATTAAGGTTTCGTGATGGACACAATCAAAAGCTTTGGATAGATCACAAAACACACCTAAAGCGTCGTGTGAATCCTCCCAAGCATCAATAATATTCTTGAAAAGCTCCACACCTGCATCAGTCGTAGAGCGACCCCGAGTAAATCCAAACTGTTTATCGTGTAAAAGCTTATTATTGGTGAAATATGTTAGGAGTTGATTTAAAATAATTTTCTCAAATATTTTGCTACAAGTTGGAAGCACTGATATTGGTCTAAAATTGGTGGGGTCGGTAGTGCTGCCAGACTTAAATAAAGGTATAACCTTACTTTGTTTCATTAGATCAGGAAACTCACCACTCTCAATACAATTATTAAATATTATAGCTTGATGGGGTGCCATTACATCAATGATGGATTTAAATAATTTTACAGAAATGCCCCAAAGATCGGCAGTGTTCTTAACTTCTATTGTCTTAAATATTTTTACAATATCAATGTCGTCTATGGGTCGAAAAGTAAAAGTACTCTTGCATTCGCTTACATTTTGTTTCAGCAATGATTCGGCTACGTCGGGAGACGAGCAAAGCGACTTAGTAACGGAGACTGGAATGTTGCTGAAGTATTTTTCAAAGGCTGACGCAACATGTTCATCTGACTCCACAGAGACATCGTTAATAACAAGTTTGTATTCACAACTGTGGGTCTTAGCTCTTCCAGTCTCGTTATTGATGATATTCCAAGTCGCTTTTATTTTGTTACTGCTCGAGTTAATTTTATTCCGAATATACAGAGACTTAGCTGCTAAGCAAACTCTTTTAAATATTTTGGAATAATTTCTAACATGATTTAAGAAGGGCTTACTACGATTATACGACATCTCGTGATAAAGATCATATAGTTTAAGCCTACTTCTGTGTATTCCCGGTGTCGCCCAATCACTGAAAGATTTACAATGCTTCGGAGAGATAGTTTTTGGTGTGAAGACAGCGTTATAGGATTTATTAATATGATTACATAATGAGCCGTATTGAATGTTTACACTAGCGTTTGACAGTAACGGCATTTTATTGATAATGTTATTTCTAAATCTCTCCATGCGCTTTTCTGTAACTGGAATGACCACTTTATTCTTAAAAACCTGCTTTTCCATTTTATAATTGAAAATAGCCAACTGGCCACTGTGATCTGAGGTAAGATTATTAATAATTAAAGACCTCGTAGGTGTCGCATCGGTAAAAATGTTATCAATACAAGTAGATGTGGAATCTGTTATCCTAGTTGGCTCTAAGAACAGGTTAGTAAGATTATGACACTTAAATAGAGAAAGAAAATTTTTGCTCGTCGAATTATTGTCCAATAGATTAATATTAAAGTCACCGCACACTATAATGTCCTTGTTTGATTTACCACATAATTTAATTAACAATTGTTCAAAAACTGACTCAAAAATATCATATATGGCATTTGGAGGCCTATAAATACTTACAATGATACATTTAGTGCACTCCACACAGGCTATTTCTATAGTTCGTTCAATGGATAGGCTCACTATGTCTTTACGTTCCTTAAATATAAGGTTCTTATCTACAATGATTAACGAGCCGCCACGCATTGCTGTCTTCCTACTGAACGAACTGGCAACTTGGTGCTTATCAAAGTTCATAGCCATCTGGCAATCTTTCAGCCAGTGCTCTGTTACGCAGATTACATTAATATTAAAATGCCTTAGAAATAAATCTAACTCAAGTTCTTTACCCGACAATCCTTGTATATTTTGATGCACCAAATTTAAACATTCATTATTACTTAATATACTATGTAATGACTCATTAAAATTGTTGCAAGAGGTTTGTACCCCTCTTGTCTGAATACTTAATTTAAAGTATTCGGGACAATTTTCAATTCATTGTCTGCAGTAATACTACAAGTACTACTACAGTGAGTCAATAAATTGACCTGCTCAATAGGAGCGTTAGTCTTAATATCTAAGTTATTAAAAAATAAATTATATGATAGCACATATGCTATCTGTTTTAAATAAAAGTTTGATAGATTAAATCTATCATTTGTCAACAAAATTTTATTTTTAAAAACATTATTAATGTCGATTAAATTAATTAAATTTTTACAATTGCCAATTGTCAAATTATTATGTCCAATTGTCATATTATACATAATTAAATTAAACTTATTTCGAATACTATTCTCTCTAATGTCAGCCCTAACATAGGGAAATGTAAACAAAATAATTTTTTTAACATTTAATTCTTGTAAGTGGCTTAGAATTCGACCTCGATTCGAGGTCGAATTCTAAGCCACTGGGCTATCACCGCTTCTCAATTACTAGATCAGATACAAAAAACCTATGTTGAAATAATTATAACACACGTGTAATGGTGTTTCGATCCATCTCTGGAATGATGACTCATGACACGAATGAAGTATTTTTCCGTTACGTCACAATGGCATGGAATATTTCATGCACACGCAGCCTGTAACGAAGGAAAACATCGCGAGGAAACCTGTATGCCTGAGACAGGCCACCATTGGGCCAGCGTGGTGGACTAAGGACTTCTTTCATTATGAGAGGAGACCCGACGTGGGGCACTGATGGGTTTGATACATATAATTTATAACCTATTTGTTTGTCAGTAACCATTAATGACCCACTACAGGGTCGGGTCTCCTCTCACAATCAGAGGGATGTAGGCCTTAGTCCACCACGCTGGCCTACTGCGGGTTGGTGGACTTCACATGCCTTTGAGAGCATTTTTTTTGTGAACTCTCAGGAATGCAGGTTTCCTCACGATGTTTTCCTTCACCGTAACAGCAGGTGATATTTAATTTTATAAATCGCACATAACTTTTTTTTACAAAGTCATTGGTGCGTGCCACAAAACATCAAATTAATGATGATTATTTTGTTCACCGCTTCGTAGTCCACTGCTGGTCGTGAGCCTCTCCCAATCGACGCCACTTCGCCCGTTCCTGGGCTTTGAATCCAACGGTTTCCCGCTGTCCTCTAGGTCGTCGTCACATGGTCGGAGCCGGAGGGTGGTCTGTGTTCCTTATGCTGAGACGTGGTCGCCATTCGAACCTTTCTTCTCCCCCGGTTGTCGTTCTTTCAAACGATGTGTTCAACCGATTGCCATTTCAAATTGCTAACTTTGAGAGCTATGTCGGTTCCTCTTGTTCGTCTACGGATTTCATCGTTTAAGATTCTGTCGCGTCGCGTAGAGAAATACCGAGCATAGCTCTTAGCAATGGAGCAAGGTTAGAACATATTTAATAAACATTAAAAGCAAGAATAATAGAATTTTTAATATTGCACACATAATATCACTGTTTCCGTGCTGTTTCTGAACGAAGAATTTAACAGAAAATGACAAATTTCTGTCAGAAAGAGTGATGTCAAAATTTTCTGTAAATACAACAAAAATGTTGGCGAAAAGAAGAAAATATATTGAACGTAATTTCTCTTGTAAATTGTAATGGGAAACATTGTAAGTATGGTGTGTTTTGAAGTGGTGGGGACCTACCGTCGCCCTTGTAACCCGCCTTTTAGGTAGCAAGTGCTATGACGCCCACGATTCCATACTTTGTAAAAAATAATTAATTTGTATTAATAAGACCAAGAACGGTGATAGGCCAGTGGAAAAGCGGTCATAGCCCACTGGCTTAGAATTCGACCTCGAATCGAGGGGTCCGGGTTCGAATCTCAGTGGCATGCACCAATTACTTTGTAAAAAAAGTTATGTGCGGTTTATAAAATTAAATATCACCTGCTGTCACGGTGAAGGAAAACATCGTGAGGAAACCTGCATGCCTGTGAGTTCTCACGCGGTATGTTCCCCCAGCAACGGGCAGTAGTGGTGCGTGGTGGACGGCGGCCTACATCCCTCTCATTGTGAGAGGAGACCCGACCCGCCAGTGGGTCATTGGGTTACTGACAATAAGACCACAGTATAGTTGCCGTCATGAGTGGTGAGCACAACTTTCGTTGGCCGGTTTGACATTGACTGCGCTGCGGTGCACACCATTGGTTCGACAAACGTCAGTTCGTCAGTGTGCGTCGTCTATTGGTGCAGCGCGTTTTTTCGGCTGCTGTACATTGGGCTGCTGTATACAATATCCCTACCACTGATAATCTGTGCTCACGACTCATGACGGTTGCTATATAAAGATTATATTATCCTAGACTTTATTTTATTTTAAAACCGTGTTTAACTATTAGCCTGGCGGACAACATCCAGGCCATGGACAAGGACCCTTTGGTCAGGGGCCCTTCGGTCAGGGGCCCTACGGACAGCCGTTCGGAGGAGGCGGCTTCGGTCAGGGGCTTTTCGGGCAGCCAGTGCCCGGCCAACAGGGGTACGGCCCTCAGGGGCCCTTCCAAGGCATCCAACATGGTGGGGTCCCACATGCCGCTGTAACGCCGCCGCCGTACGGACAACCGCCACTTGTAAGTTTATTTTGTATATTTATTTAATATCTGTGCTTCAAGGGCGGCTCTCGCGTGGTAATTAAAAAAAACAGTTTGAGAAATTCATACCATTCAAACTTAATATTTTTAAATAAAATGCATTAGAAAATAGAAGTATATACATGAAATTCGTCATAAAACACGCCACAGGTGATCATGCCTGTTGGAGCGGCTGTGCTCCGAACGTCTTGTCGGAGTTTTGTATATATGTCGGCGATGTAGAAAACTTCGATAGCGTGATTCAGGATCTGCGCGTGGCGCCATCTGTTGACAGGTGGTGGTAGTCACCCATATTTTTTTATATGAGCTACCCACGATCACATAGATGGTGGTGAAAGAAACTCAAGTAAACATTCAATTGCAGGTAACTAATTTTTGCCTCTACAGAATCAAGCACACCCAGGCTCCCCTCCCTATGGCTATCCCCCACAAGGCTATCCCCCACAAGGCTACCCACCCCAAGGCTATCCTCCCCAAAGCTACCCTCCACAAAGCTATCCTGGAGCTGGTAAAGACATTTTTCTTTACATTTAAGACTTAGAAATTAAGTTGAAAGAAATTTGTGAACTATTTGTAAATTAATGTAATGGTAGTTTTAAATATAGAGGGGAAATAGGGGATTTTTCCTTACGTGATGATTCTTGCCAGTTACTCCAGTCTAAGCCGCATAAAGAAACTTTATTGCAAAAAAGCTCATGTGAACTAGGCTTAGGCGATTAACACACAGCCCCGCACCCCGCAGCGTAGCGCGGTAATGCGCGATCTAGCGTCCAACACACAGAACACGCATCTGTATGTAGCGTGAATGCATTTTCTATATAAAATATTATACAAATGGACGCGCACCCCGCACTACGCTGCGTGATGGGCAGTGTTATAATCGCCCTGTAATCGTACTGTTATTAAATTTAGACCATTTTGTGGGTTTAAGGTCCCTTCTCAATATGTCGCTATTCATAAGACACGGCGACGGCTTTGGTTGTAATGAGGCATTAGCAGGGTCCGGGTTCGAATCTCAGTGGCACGCACCAATGACTTTTTAAAAAGTTATGTGCGCTTTATAAAATTAAATATCACCTGCTGTTACGGTGAAGGAAAACATCGCGAGGAAACCTGCAATCTGCATGCCTGAGAGTTCACAAAAAAAATGTTCTCAAAGGTATGTGAAGTCCGCCAACCCGCAGTAGGCCAGCGTGGTGGACGGCGGCCTGCATCCCTCTCATTATGAGAAGGAGACCCGACCCTGTAGTGGGTCATTAATGGGTTACTGGCAATTAGCGACAGTGCGCGCTGCCGTGCGCTCTACGCATTTCACATAGTGCTTGTTTGGTGCGATCTTCTACTGGTCATGAGATCCCGTAATATTGAATTACCTATTCCTCACAGGTCAGACAGGGTCAGGCATGGGCTCGGCGGGGTGCTACGGCTGCCTCGCGTGCCTCGCGCTGCTGCTGTGCTCCTGCTGCAACACGCTGGGCCACGAGCCCCACGACGACGAGACCGCCGCCCCGCCAGCCGCCGTCGCGCCGCCGCCCCTGCCCACGCACGACGACGACTGAATGTGACCGAGATTGTCGCGGGACTGTCCGCACGACTAGTCTAGTTACATAGATTAAGGGTCAAAATTAGTAGGTAATGCGATTGTTATGCGACTGTCGCGCGACTGTCGCACGACTTGCTTAAGTAGCTAATTTACATTTATTTATAATTCGGGTAATACGGTTGTTACGCGTCGTGTCGTTGTCGTGCGACTGTCTTGCGACGATTTAAGTAACGGTTTAGGAAATACATCATGTCTCAATTGACACCGGTCCGCAAACTGTTACTTAGTGCGATTGTTATGCAACTGTCGCACGACTAACTTAAGTAGCTAATTTACACTTATAAAAAGTACTCGTATGCCGGTAATGCGATTTTGTATACGTGTTTCAGTGCTTTTAAATAATGGCAGCTCCATACAGAGCCCTCTGTTTAAATTTTGTCGTGTCGGTTGGTCGATCGTTTGTCAGCCAATTAGGACAGGGTCTTATGGAGTTTATCGAATGAAAATCATTTATTCGGTAGGTATGTAATGTTGATGTGATGTTTTTAATGTAAATTGTTTATTATGTATTTTTTTAGCATGTACCTATGTATTATGTGTATTTTTTAATTAAAATCTGGTATTGTCTTACAAGTGCATTCTTTTAACTTTGTAGATTTTACTTACCATGTTCGCAACATAAAAACATAAATAAAAGTGAAATCTTTTCTCTCCAGTGGCTGAATCTTTAAAGAGGCTTCACTCGAACGGCCCGGGTTCGATTCAGTGGCATGAAGATTCAAAGATCTCCCATTTTAATCTTAGACCCAGACGAACTTTTATCATTTACCTACCTCAATCCTCCTTGTCCTACTATTTAGATACGAACTCAGAAGCCTGAGTGCGGTATTTTTGATGCCATAGTAGCTCAGTTTCCTGATTAATAAGGTTTCGTAGAACACAATCGAATGCTTTGAAAATGTCACAAAATACGCCTAGCGCGTTCTGTGAGTCCTACAATATTTAATATCTTTTGAAAAGTTGTACTCCCAGTGTATTTGCCAAACTGTTTGTTATTGTATGTAGGTACTAGGACTAATCCAGAGCAAATCCTCGGGTGGCGCGTCAAAGAAAATCAAAGAGTAATAATATAAACCCTTCCTCACACAAGCGCGTAATACATGTTATTTTTATGAATACTTATTTACCTAATTCATTTAAATTAACGATTAAATAAACAATATCGAAATATTTTTCTTGTTATTTTGTACGAGTGTATAATTTAATTTAATTTAATTAATTTATAGCATTGCAAAAATGAATGAAATCGTGAAAAAAGGTGGCAAACGAGGATAAAAGAACACAGAAAAGAAGAACATAAAATTTAAAATTCGATACAGTCTCATACATCTTTTGTTTTGACAAGACGTATTCACTCCTCTACCATGGCTCAAAATTTCAAGTGACCTAACATTATTTTCTAAATTTTTAAGTGTTTTTTATCCGGAAAAATAACCAAATCTGTAAGAAAACGTTGTAAAAGATGGCTTTAGTTCTAAGGAAAGCGGTTTTACCAAGAAACGCCACGTTTTTGAAATGCCTGAAAGGACGACCAATAGCCACCGCTACTAACAAGAAGAATGTATCCCCAATCTGTAAATATTCTTTTCTCTCTCCGCAATATACTAAGAGTAGCACGCAGAATATCTTAGCTTTAAAATTTTCGTAGCTTACGTAGCTTACACCAGTAGCTGCTCTAAGTAGAAAATCGGTAGGTAAGGTACAAAGTGAACGTATTGTATTTTGAGATTCTATAATACACTTTAGAACTAATTTAGAACATTCAAATCGTTAGATGTTAATATTCGTAGTAACCGTCACTTAATTCGGTATGTAAACCGTCAATTCAATTAGGTATGTAATATAGATAAGATAGTAAGGATTTTGTACACTTTCGGCCAATGTACGGCAGTCGAAAAACACGCGCTCGACCAATTAGCCGACGCACACTGACTGACGGACCAATCGCGTGAACCAACAGCGCTGTCAACGTCAAGCCAACCAATGAAGATTGTATCTATTCTGTTAACTGCCTTCAATATTCAGCTCTAATAGAAGTACAGTATTTTAGGCGTTTTTATTACCAATGTCAATTGGATCAGTGGCGCCTTCGAAAAGATTATTCCTCTGATCTCTAAGCTCTTTGATATTTGTCGAATCGGTTTGTTCGCTTCCGCTGGTAATGTTGTTATTTCGGAGAACGGTGGCCACTGCTGAGGACGTCCCCGTTATAATACTCGCCGGAGCCGTTCTTCTGAAAAGCACCAGCTACCAGCCGGCGGCCCTTTCGCTGAGTATTATAATGTGGGTGTCTTTTGTTCGCAGTGGCTACCCGGGAACTGTGCTCGTACAAACACTGGTTCGGAGGGCGATACATTCCGATGAGTTGCGGCGACTATAACGCGTGGCGTCACTTCGCCGACAAGAAGGACGAGGGGAAGACCGAGAGTCCTGCTTCTTGTGCGCCGTGTCAGGGTTGTTCCTGCTCGTGCGGGACGACGTGCGGCGCGTGCACTTGCGGCCCGTGCCCGTGCGGCCCGTGCGGTCCGTGCGGCCCTTGCGGCCCGTGTGGACCTTGCGGGCCGTGTCCGTGCGGCCCGTGCGGACCTTGTGGACCTTGTGGACCCTGTGGCCCCTGTGGCCCCTGCGGCCCATGCAGATGCCCGGGGCCGTGCGGTCCTTGCGGCCCGTGTGGACCGTGTGGACCCTGTGGACCGTGTGGACCTTGTGGACCGTGCGGACCGTGTGGACCGTGTGGTCCGTGCGGCCCCTGCAGATGTCCGGGACCGTGTGGACCGTGTGGACCGTGTGGACCCTGCTGCCCCTGCCCCTGTCCGTGCCCTTGCCCCTGCCCAGCGAAGGCTCCGCCGAAGAAGTGCGCCTGCCCCGGCTGTGAGGCTTCCGGCTTGGAGGCTGCTACAGTGAATGCCGCGTCGGCCGTCGCCGGGGCCGCTGTTGTACCCGGGCAGCCCGGGGTCCCGATGCCACCAGGAATACCACACCCCCCCAATGCAAAGCTGGATGAGAGCAAGGCTGGGAAGCGCGTCTCTGGTGCTGTGAAGGTCAACACCCCTTAAAGTGGGTTGATTCGGAAAAACTAATTGATCCCAATGCTATACATAATAAGTTGATACTATTTTATATACTCAATGTTATTCATATACTCGATGTTGTTCATTTTCTTGTGAAATAAAACTTTTGAATTTATTGAATTTAATTTTTAATAAGTAGGACTGGACTCTATCCATGTAATTTTATCTTAACACACAATACCTGTTCATAAAATTCCAATCACATATTAAGGATAATTTTCCATACACAGGCTTTAACTTTAACTTCCTGAGTTAGCTCATTTCTGAAATAGGATCTAAAAGCATAAACTAATTCAGAGGGTTTGAGGTTGGATGTGAATTGATGTGATTGTCCATAGGGCAAATACGGACACACGGACAGACAAAAACGTTTATTTGCTTAAGTTCGAGTTACTTGTTTTAACACACTGGACTTCGCTCTGCCAATTATTTTGAGATTTTACGCATGTTACCTTATACATTACTTATACATACATACTTATTAAAACATTCCTCTTGAATCACAAAAACTGCCTCAAAATCCGTTGGGTAATTTTAAGCTCTAAGCATAATAAATAATAGGGACAGACAGCGGGAAGCGACTTTGTTTTAAATACTATGTAGTGTCAGTAGTGAGTAGTGATGAAATGACCTCAAATTCAGCGTTATACATGGGCACGAGCTCTATCCCCATCCTGAACTGATTCAGATAAATAAATTAAATAAGCTGTAGACAACATTACATACTGCACATCATTTTCACTACTATTTCGATGAGTCAACACGTGAAGCGCCTTTCCTTAGGTATTGCGCCATCAGATGTTCACGCCACCTACACTTTCCAGCTTCCGCAGTGCCATGCCGCAGCTGGAGGAGCCGCAGCCGCCCGATGGGGGCCCTGAGCATCGAGAACCCGAAGAACTTCGCCCCAGTTAAGAAACAGAGGAACCCCACCAGGAACGTCACGGTGCCTTTCTCCATGTCATGTCCGAACCTCATACCGGAGTCGAGAGCTCGGCCGCGTCTGGCGCCCAGACACTTCAGTCCGACCAGAGCTAAACCTGTCTACGATTCCGCCCACCCCGACGTTGGACGCATCGTCGCTCTCTCCGATCTGCTGCGAGCGAAAACTTGTCGAGTGGCGTCGGTTCGGGCGTACTCGAAACCCTGCGCTTGCGGCTGCCCGTGCCCTGCTCCTTGCGGTCCCTTCGGCTGTCCAGGAGGCTGTGGATGCCTTCCTCCGCCTTGCAACCAACCCCCTCGCTGCTTGCAGTACATCACGGGCTACTACTACTACCCGTACGGGACCTGGTTCTGCGGGCCGTACCATGTTAGTGGGACCTGTTATCCTGTCGGTGGTTCGGGCCCTTGCCCGCCGTGCGGCCCTTGCGCTCCTTGCGGCCCTTGCGCTCCTTGCGGCCCTTGCCCACCTTGTGGTCCCTGCACGCCTTGCGGGCCATGTGTCAAGTGCTACCCGGCTTGCGTGTGTCCGGCGGCGGCCGCCGTGATGGCACCCCCGGTGTCTTCAAATCAGAATCAAATGCCCGGACCGATCCGTCCCATGAGTCCTGGCCCCAATCCGGTCAACTCCCCCATCAATAACCCCTTCTCCACACCCAAGCCGCCTTCCTCTCCCCGAACGGGCATCTCCAAATTCTTTCCGTTCAGCACCTCGGCCGCTGCAACGCATGTCAAAGTTGAGCAGAAGCCGAAGAAATCTTCCACGTTCAGGACGATGTCGTTCTGGTCTTACAGCACTCAAGCTACTTGCACCAGTAATGGGTTTAAGAAGTCTAGCGGCACCCAGTCGAGGCCCTATTCGAAACTGGGTCGCACGCAAGACAATTCGACCGTCTCAGATTATGGTACGAAATTTGAGAATAAGGAGAAACGCAACCTGAGCCCTATTCGTCATAAAAGATACAGATACATTTGCCAAATGTGCAATCAGTGTAATCAATCGAAGTCCGTCTTAACGCCGGACCAATGGGACGGATCGAACCCTTTTTCAGGAGCGTATGACAATTTGGTGTTTCCTAACAGGAAACGTTCTCAGCCGAAACCTCATGTTGACTTCGGATTTAGGGCTTACGATATATAATACTCGTACATTGCCACCCGGTTTTATAAATAACTGTACCCATAAAAATAGTTAAGAAAAAATTGTAAAATGTTTAACCATAATAAACACTGCTCATGACTGAATAAACTTTTTATAATTAATATCTTGGTATTTTTCTTTGTAGATAGATTTCACATTCTAGTTTTAAGCTTATTTTGAATTTCAAAAGTCACCTAAACACTCCACAAACCCACACACAGCACTTCACTTTATATTACAGTCAAAATACCATTTCAGCGAAGGCTGCCGCACTGAAGCCCGTGAGGGAACAGCCCCAGAAACTGTTTCGGGACATCCAGTTGTTCATGCAGAGGACGACGACGCAAACAAAAGAGGAACCCTGCCGATACAAAAGGTTGCTACGAAAGAGCTTCTCCTGCCCTTGTTTTACGAGAGACAACGAATACAGTACGATTCTACTAAAGACCAGGTCGAACACTTTCGCCGGCTCGAGGTTCTTCACGAAATGCAAGTTCCAATTCCTCCGCTGGATCTGCCAGCAGCGAGCGTACAGCTCGGTGACTCCCGTCGAGGGAAACATAGTTAAAGAGCTGAAGGAAGCTTGTAGCGTCTCGGCGTGCGTCTGCCCCGGGCCCTGCTCGCTGCCGCCCCCTTGCAACCAGCCGGCGAAGTGCTTACAAAACATAACCGGTTACTATTACTATCCGTATGGTACGTGGTTCTGCGGGCCGTACCACGTGAGGACCGGTCCTTGCGGGCCGTGTGCGGGTCCAGTCCAGCCCGGTGGACCTTGCGGACCTGCGCCTCCGAACCCCGGCGGGCCCTGCGGTCCAGCGGGCGTCGTTCTCTGCGGACCCGGAGCGAGCTGCGTCCAGTGCAGATGCGCTCCCTTCCCGGCTTGCGGATCTTGTGCGTCGTGCGGCCCCTGCGGCTGTGGGTACTGCAGCTGCGGCCCGTGCGGTCCTTGCGGCCCGTGCTACGACCCGTGTTCCCCCTGCGGCCTCCCGGGAGCGTACGCGCCTTGCGACTCATGCGGCTGCTACAGCATCTGCAACGGACCGTGCGGCCCCTGCTTCAACGTCCCCTGCACGCCGATCCAAGTCTGCGGGCCCGTGAAGCCGGGAGGGCCGTGCGGGCCCACGATCAATCCGTTCGACTTCTGCTCCTGCGTGCATTCCGACTCCCAACCAGCATCCCCGTTCAAATACACGGCTACGCCCGGTAAAGTCGCATCTGAGCAAAGATCGGCCGGGTTTGCGGTCTCGGGACAGGAGAATATATATCCGAAGAGAAAAGCGAATGCGTACCAGCCGATCGCGAGACTGCATCAACGCGTGTCGCCCGGAACGGTTCAGGTGCGTTTCTGCACGACGCTCGCGCGACCGAAGTACAAAAAGACTGAACTCTCGAAGAGTAAGGGGATTACGAAAGCCAAAATGAGCTCGTGTTGTAGATGTAGGCCTTGGTGCTCGCCGTGTTACCCGAACATGGGATGCCGGGCTTGCCCTCCGCTGTGCCATCCCTTCCTACCCTCCAAGGAGGAGAGAGACCAACCTTACATCCCTCCCAACTGCTTCTGCTACTCTAACACACCGAAATACAGAAACCCCACTCCGTACACTGACACACTCAAAGGAGTTCGCACTAAATGTCCGTGGTCGTAACACAATCGTACTTAAATTTTGTGATTTCACTTTTATAGAGGAGAAAAAAAAATTGAAAATTATAAAGTTACAATGTTAATTTTTATCATTATTAAATAATAATCTACTATACTGAGTCATACTTGGGTACCTAATTGCGATATTAACTGCAGTTCATTTTACACTTAGGTTATTTATTTGACTTTACATTAGTTCAAAAAGCACTAACGGTGGGTCTCGATAACCTATCTTCGAATATGTAGTTTTCAAGTGTGCCTAGATGGGGAAATCCGAAACTATGAGGAATAGCGAAAAATGCTGAAAGAAGTCTGGGGCTCGATTTTGATGAAAACTAAAACTGCATCATTGGATTTTTGAAAAATCAATATGCCTAGCCAGGAATCGAACCCGTTGATTTTGAAATCACACCTATCTATATTATTACACTATTCGATAGTGTCACTAATAAGGAACACATTCTGGAAAGTAATGACATACGGCAAACTTAGGATAGAGCAAATTTTTAACGAGAGTTCACAACAAAATGAAGTCTACCGGCCAGCGTGGTGGACTAGGCCTACATCCTTCTCATTGTGAGAGGAAACCCGACTGCAGTGGGTCATTAATGGGTATCGTACTGAATGATTGGGAATAGGAATAAAACAAATCATAATTATCACTTATTTAATTTTAACAATTCACATGCCATAATAATATTATTTGCTAAGACTGTGGCTAACTATTTATATTGTTTTCAAACATCGTGAGGAAACCTGCATGCCTGAGAGTTCAAAAGAATGTTCTCACGCGGTATGTTCGTCCACCAACGGGCAGTAGTGGTGCGTGGTGGACGGCGGCCTACATCCCTGTCACTGTGAGAGGAGACCCGATCCGCCAGTGGGTCATTAATGGGTTAAAACAATAAAAACTGAACACACATGACGGAAGCAACGAATGTAGTAGACTATAGAGCGTTATACTGAGACTGACCAATCGGAACACGTATCCTCAAACGAGCTATCAAAGTTCCATAGAATCTAGGCATAATTATATACATACACAAGATCGCATGCCTACCAGTTTTTACGTACTGTAAAATGGGGTGAATAGAAATATTTATCTGATTTAGCTTAACCTGCTAACGCGCTGTTACTTTAAAGTTCCTGATGACGTTACTTGGGGGGGAGTTCGGGTCCCTGACTCCACTATTGAGCTCACGGAACATGTCGTTCCTGACTCCAGTATAAACTTCAGTGGTCTGGTTCCTGACTTCACTGACTCTAGGGGCGGTGTAGTTTCTGACTCCAGTATAAACTTCAGTGGTTTGGTTCCTGACTTCACTGACTCTAGGGGCGGTGTAGTTTCTGACTCCAGTATAAACTTCAGTGGTTTGGTTCCTGACTTCACTGACTCTAGGGGCGGTGTAGTTTCTGACTCCAGTATAAACTTCAGTGGTTTGGTTCCTGACTTCACTGACTCTAGGGGCGGTGTAGTTTCTGACTCCAGTATAAACTTCAGTGGTTTGGTTCCTGACTTCACTGACTCTAGGGGCGGTGTAGTTTCTGACTCCAGTATAAACTTCAGTGGTTTGGTTCCTGACTTCACTGACTCTAGGGGCGGTGTAGTTTCTGACTCCAGTATAAACTTCAGTGGTTTGGTTCCTGACTTCACTGACTCTAGGGGCGGTGTAGTTTCTGACTCCAGTATAAACTTCAGTGGTTTGGTTCCTGACTTCACTGACTCTAGGGGCGGTGTAGTTTCTGACTCCACTAGTAACTCTAGGGGGGGAGTGGTTGCTGACTACACTAATAATTTCGGGGCTAGTGGGGGTCCTGACTACACTAATTATTTCAGGGGAAATGTGGTCCCGGACTCTACTACTGACTCCGGGAGCGATTTGGTTCCTCATTCTATTAACTTCAGAGGAGGTTTGTTTCCTGACTTCACTAGTTCTAGGGGTGGAGTGGCTGCTGACTGTACTAATTATTTCTGGGGAAGTGTGGTCCCTGACTTCATTATCAACTCCAGGAGCGGTTTGGTTCCTGACTCCTCTAACCCTTGCTGTGGTGTTGTTCCTGACTTCACTGTCACTGACAGTGCGGCTATCGTCTCTATTATTCCCAGCTTTCTTCTTATTTGCTACCACCAAAATATACATGACCGTTTCACTATCATCTTCACCATCCTCGTACTGGTTCTCCAAACTGTCCAAAATCTTTCGCCACGCCGGCACATAATCTTTTTCGTCTGCGTTATTCTCTTCACCATCGACGTGACGAGTTTCAATCGATTCCTCCGGAGTGACCCATTTGATTTGATGGGCTTGATCTTTGTTAGTGAATTTACCGTCCACAGTGTGATATATCGGTCTTCTTCGCTTCCTGAATAAACTCTGGGGCAACTTGGCGCGGTGGCGGCTCAGGAAGCATCTTATGAAGTCTAGTCCGGGTCGGTTGTCTTTGAATTTCTTGACGATCAAACCGCGCCGGTCCAGGTATGCCTTGACTATGTTCCTCATGTCGATTTTGGTGAGGAACGAGTATCTTTTGAGGCATTTGTTGATTCGGTTCACGATTGCGTTCTCTTGTTCAGGGGTGAGGGCTCTTTGTCCACGGCTGGGCTTGTCCACTCTGCTTTTCTGTCGCGCCAGCACTGATCTTGGTATGCCGTATTTTTCAGCCACCACACTGAGGAAGTTCTCGTCGGCCTCCTCGATGGCTTTCTCCATTAATTCTTCGTCGTTGCTTTTGTAGGACCCATACTTGGGTATGTATTTGCGAGGCATTGGCAACTTCTGAAAACAATAGATTGGCGTGTTAATTTTGTTCGGATAATAGGGTATTTCGCACCATGCAAGGAAAAATCCAAAATTATGTAATATTGACAGATTTTGTTAAAAGCAAGTAAAAAATAGTGATTTCTGTAGTATACATTTATTATTTCAATTTTAAATTCAGGTTTGTTAATCTGTTTTTCAAATGTCAAAAACGCTATACGCCATGCAAGCTATCGGCGTGACGTCATTAGCAGTGTAAATAAACAATGGAGTATAACTTTCTTCCTTTACTGAGGTGTATTGTTTACACTGCGAGTGACGTCACAAGCATGGCGGCAGCGCCGAGACGGCCGAGACCGTGTTTTCGCGGGGATTTTTGAAATTTAAATTGAAAAGTCTTTTTTTACATAATATTTGTTTGCAATTTTTTTTTCCAATTTTTAATGGGTTTTTATGACTTACGAATTCATATAAAAAGCTTTTTGACATAGGCTGTAATACCCTATCTTTGAGTATTAAAGTTTGGTTTAATACTCAAAGTACCCTATTGATTATTCTTAGTGTGCCATCAGTAGTCTATGATTAAACCCAGTCTTTGGCATTTCGCATACAGCTCCTACAACCCATTGTGAAGCTGAAGGTTTCGGTCGGGGAGCAATGTTGGTCTGTGAGCTGCAGTGACCATTTAACATAAGGCGGCCGTATGTTTTCCTTCGCCGTGAAAACAGTGATATTTAACGTTATTAGGCGCCCGTAACGTTTTTACAAAGTCATTGGTGTGACACTGAGATTCGGACCCGGACCGCTCGATCCGAGGCCGAATTCTAAGCCACTCGGCTATCACTGCTTTCACGTAATAATAACACTTATAAATGACTAGCTGACCCAGCAGGCTTCGCTCTGCCAATGAATGTTTTTTATTTTTTTTTATTTTTACTTAATAGCCTATGTTACTCAGGCTGAATGTAGCTTTCCAATGGTGAAAGAATTTTTGAAATCGGCCCAGTAGTTTTTGAGTTTATTCGTTACAAACATACAAAAATACAAATGTTTCCTCTTTATAATATTAGTATAGATTGTAATTAAACGTCAACCTTCTGTAGGTAGCTGGGGTAAGCGGGAAATATGGAAGGAACGGCGTTGCTATACAGGTAGTGCTTAATTTTTCCCTGCCTGAAACATTCCCCCTCGAAATGCAGCGAGCATATCCGCGAAGAGAATTTGGGAGTAAAGTCCTTTCTGCTCACGGCCTTTATCCAGAGAGCTCTTAGCTTTTCATCCGCAGGAAACCTGTTAAAACATAAAAATAACATAAAATGATAAATAACGTTTCACACTCGCCCCACACTAGGACTTCCTGTGTCGTACCATGGACACACACAACACAAGAACACAACACACCCAGACCAGAAACAGAAATTTAAACTCGTCATTCAAATCTCTGCTCTGCGGGGAATCGAACCCAGGACCCTCCGCCAACGTCAGTGTTTTAACCACTGCGCCACTCAGGTCGTCAAATAAATCTATATCTTGGAAATAAGTAGTAAAACGCGCCACCAGTTTGCAGCTACCAACTTTGAACACACTTTTTGCGGAATATTTATTTTGTAGGACATAATAATATATTTATAAGAAGATACTAGCTGTGCCCGGGACTTCGTCCGCGTGGAATTCTAAAATAAAAGTAGCCTAAGTTACTCCTTATTACATCAGCTATCTGCCATTGAAAGTCCCGTCAAAATCGGTCCAGCCATTCCAGAGATTAGCTGGAACGGACAGACGGACAAAAATTGTTAAAAAAATCATTTTGGTATATGTACCGTGTATGTGTACCAGCCGATCGCGAGACTGCATCAACGCGTCGATATCCATTTAGTAAAAAAAATGGATAATTTTAATATTACAAACATACACTCCAATTTTATGTATTTGTATAAATTATTTATTTTATATTTATATTTATAAGCAGTGATAGCCCAGTGGCTTAGACTTGGCCTCTGACTAGAGGGGCCGGGTTCAAATCCCAGTGGCACGTACCAATAACATGCTGCTGTAATGTGAACATCGGAAAACAACGTGAGGAAACCTGCATGCCTGACAGTTCACAAGAAAACGTGCTCAAAATGCATGCGAAGATCCAAGATCCCGCACCAAGATCCCCCTCATTTTGAGAGGAGATCCGACCCTGTAGTGGGTCATTAATGGGTTAGGTACTGATGGCACTGACTATGACTCTACCACCTATAATATATAAAAACCTATAATATATATAAACTTGAATCTAGAGTTTAAATTTCTGTATCTGGTCTGGGTGTATGTTCTTGTATTGTGTCCATATTGAGTTTTTTTTCACTTCTTTTGTTTTATTTATTACCAGCCTATTAACATTTCATACAGCAACATCATAACATGTTCTACATATTATCTTGTGTTGGGCTGGAAGGTACTTATGGTTGCCGGCGATACTTTATTTGAGGCGAACATCTTAGTTCTCATAAGTAGCAAAGCATTAGCACACATTTCCTTTCTATTTGAGGCTGGATGCATGGGCTGCAGTGAACACTTAACATCAAACTGCATGCTCCTTTGCTACTCAATTACTATAAACTTTATACCTATAAAAACACCTATGTCATAGTGACGTTAATGTGACACCGTTCGAGGGCATTAGTAATTTGCGGCAAGTCAGCCAGCTTTGAAAGAGTTGCAAAACTTAGATTGTAACAATAGGTAAAACGTAAATATGACCATTCTGTACAGTTTAGAAAATCTGTCATAAAATCATTATAAACTACTAAGTAGGTAACTATACGAGTCTCAAATCTCGATAACCTATCGCTGGATATGGATACTGATAGATAGCACTATTCTATTTTAGTTAGGTATTAAGATAGGTATTTCAAGATGATGGTTAGTAAATTGATTGCTTTTAATCAGGTAACAGATTCTGATGTAAATAAACCATTAACCATACTACGGCTTTCGACTATGTTATCCAAAATCCAAATTGGTTGCGTTGCGGTATTATTGATTGACAAAGATGAGATCCACCTTGGATCCACCATTATTCATAAATGAAAATAATATGTCTAAGCGTGGTTTTTACGACTATACAACGCTGTATTTACTATTTGCCGTTTATTTTTAGTAACGCACGTAAAAAATAATTTGTACTGACTAAAAGATTTCGCAAAATAAATATCAAAAATTGTCAACCAATCTGGTTACATGTTTTACGAAAAATACAGACTTTGACTCATGATTTCATGAATTAAATATGGATGGAGGTCACGTTCGTAAGTATTCGTAACCAACCAAACTGACATTAGGGTGTATCTTTAACGAATAGGAAATCAATTTTATTTTAGATTCGATTCCATATCTCGGTGTGGGACTATGAGTATCAAAGCTGTTCCCACGTTTATTTATTTTTACTGACTTATTATTTATTTATATCTTCCATCACTAAATGTTTGATCTATATTAAATAATAGAGTCGGAAGACACGGACAGGTATTCGAGTACTGGCACGAGTATTCGAATACTTTAGTGGACTCGAGTACCTTTTGAATCGAACTTTGACGACAATAACATAATATCTTAATATTTCATCACAAATCATGTAAGATATTAAAGGATGTATGTATGTACAAATGTTTTTTTTGCACTCTCTGCACTCCACTTTTTTACCTTCAAAAATGTTGAATAAGTTCCATATTGCCGATTTTTTTTTTGGAGCCATCCTATCACTGTCCTGGCTAAAAACACAAACTAAATACTAAATTTCACTATTTAACTGACAGACTAACAGTTTGACAGATTAAAATTATAATTTTCAATCTTTATTAAACTGACCGTTCGTAAAACATAAACACGTTGAAACCTGCAACGATTCATCAGTCACGCGGCGTGACTAACTTCACAATGCTCTTTAAAGTGAACGGGGCATTCAAAATTCGACTGTACGCGTAGAGCAGAAGGTTTCTATTAAAGTACACGACTAAGAATTCGAATACCGTAAGTACTCGAATCCTGATTTCGAATCATGTGGATCCGAATACCGTATTTTATGTATTCGAGACTCGAGTACGTGAGTACCTGCTAGGTATTCGAGTAAGTACTCGAGTCAGTCTGACTCGGCACATCTCTAGGTACAACACTTTGAACGTAATTTACTAATTTTCATTGAACTGTTATCGCGTGGTATAACCATTAAAATGACTATATTATTATAATTTATCTTGTTCTATTAATTGGCGAATAATATATTTTCAAATCGTTATACAATATTATAGAAAACATCATTACCTATGAAAAGAAATCTCTTGTCCTTGTTTATTTCTATATCTGCTCTTACAGCCGTAAGCAACGCAATTCATATTTAACACGTTTTTATTATTTCTTTCAAATATGGAAGAATTCGCAAATAACTAGACTAGTTAAGTTGATGACATCCAGTGACCAGTGGCATGGCATCCACTAAAATGTCTAAAATCCACTGTGGCTGTTGTGGGCACTTTTAGTAATGAACTAATGACAATGACGATGACAATAACGTCATGCTGACAGTGACGTATGGACCACAGACAATCTTTTTTCTCCGGTTAAGGACTCTTCACACTATGCTATACTCTCATTTTTTTGGGAAGTAAGTTTCCCAAAAAATGAGTACGTACACTTCACGTTATACTACAATAATATCATATTCCCCCCCAGTTTCAGTAAAACTGCATCACTACAAGAAGGGATTTCGTCATGATCTTACATTTAAATGATTGCATTAGTTTTGATATTCGTTACTTTTTAGGAAGTCAACCACTCGCTGTATAATACTGTATATAGTTATATTTGTTCGATTTTCATCATATTTTAGGCAATCTACATTTTTGTAAGTGTCCACCCTTTTACTCTAAGTAAGATTAACAAAACTTCGTAATAGGCCGCAACACAGCCAATTTTTTTATTTAGAATTATAAGGACTCTCCTCACTGTGCTTATTTTAATTCCTGAAAAATTAAGTGAACTCTACATTTACAATACAAAAGATGAATAGTACGAATAGTATAATAAAATGTCTTTGGAATGCTCTTGAAATTTTGAATGCTGTCTCCTGCGTATTAGAAACTTGTGAAATTTGTTCGGAAAATCATTACTGTTATACACTATCAACCTATATAGACCCAGATTTTACCAAAATAAAAGGAAGTAAGGTTAGTAGTAGCCATGAGCAAAATGTGTCACTTAAAAGAAAAGAACGAAACATATCTTTCCTTCACTGTGAAGTATATCACTCTTTTAGTCCAGTAGTTCAATGTAGTTCACCATTCACAAACGATAGGTTATCCTTTCCTATTTCTTACTTCAACACTCCATACTATTTCTTTTACTTCAGTTAGTTCAATTCCTTCACTAGTTCATTACGATATAGTAGTTCTAATGAAATGTTCGATAAATTATTATGAAATACCCCATAATGAACTCGTGTATCGTAACGTTTATCTCTACTAGTCTTTTGAATTTTTTGAGATTATTAGATATAGGATAAAAAGACAAAAAAATTAAAAGGACTAAAACAATAAAATAAAACTAAGTGCGTTTGTTTTATCAAATATCTAGTAATAAATTATGGTCGCTTTCCAAACGTATAATGACATATAATGTTATTTTTGTTCAATATTTTGAAATACCGTATGATATACCCTCCGTAAAATCATACCTTAGATTTCTTACGATCCTCAGAGACGTTACTTATTTAAATTTAAAAATGAAAGAAAATATCATTTTAAATACTTATAATCAAGCCAAAATAGTCCGTAAATACTTAACATAAAACTCATAATATTGAAACGTTTCCTAGAACTTCTAACGACAACGTATTTAGATGTAATAGTGTTCGTATAAGAATATTTGTAATTTGATCATTGGTGCTTTACTTGATGGTTTAAGATTGTTTTCTCTTTTATGTCTCCGAGCGTGAGTATGTGTATGTGTGCGTGAGTATATGCGCACGCCACGCGTCGTCGACTGTCGAGCTTCTTCGGTTAGTTTCGTTCGCGAAGCAATTGGACTAAATGAACGAGATGAATTGTAACTGAACTACTGAAGTAGTGAAGGAAGGACGGGAAAAAGTGAAGTACTTCAATTGAAGCATTCATTCCTGAACGACACATGACTGGTTAGTAGCATAGTGTGGAGAATGCTGTAAGGTTCGCCCGATGTGGAGAGTCCTTAAAATGTGGTAATTTTTAGTAGTTTTATAACTTTTGTACGGTTTTGTCGATGATTTTTACCGATTATTGATCACAACCCTATCCCTAGCCATCATTGCCGGTGGGCCCGGTGGCCGGTGGCCATTTTGTTTTTGTTGCCATAAATCAATATTGTTTCCTTCCGCCATTGCACGGGGCGTCGGTTTTCTTACAATAGAAATTATAAAACACTTACATAGTCAGGCATGAGGACATAGCTGTTAAGGTGATATTGAGTGTTTTAACGATATGGAAGAAGAGTATATGGACACACAAAACATTGGTTTAAGTGAAGTGAGTCGTACTGATGGCGTAGAAAATGCATCTGAAATCGCGAAAGATTTAGGTGATCCTTCGTTACTCGAGGACGGTGTTGAAGACGACGACAACGGAGGCAGTTTCAGGGGCAGAGGCCGTGGAGGTGCCTTCAGGTAAGACATCCTATATTTTGATCCATCTGGACCTCTTAAAATAGATAAAATGGAGTCCTTAGCGTTGCTTTATTGATGTACCGATATAGATTTATTAATTTTAATTTAATCTTAATAACTATAATAATAGTAATTGTACTACTTGGGAAACTACATTTCATGTAAATGTGATAACATGTTTTGATGAACATTATTAAGTTACTAAGAATTTCAGGTCATTAGATTCTTATGAAATTTAATTGCTGTTTATTTAACGTTCAACTATCATTACGATATTTTGATGAAAAGCTTGCTAGCTATAACACAAATACTAGAACAGCATTAGGTACCTATGACAAATAATTCAACACTAATTTGAAAAGCATTAAAGTTAATTAGATGGTTGGTTATATGCTATTGCAATGTACCTGTCTTTAAAAACTAACACTAGCTGGCTAGCTGGTTTGATACTAAATTATGACTACTCTGTAATTATTAAAACATTTCTCTGTAAATACTGTGTTACTGTTAAAATTAAATAACATTGTGTGAACTTAGCGCCTAGAGTCTGAGCGTTTTATATTTGTTGTATGTTGAATGAATTATTTGCCAGTAAATTATTATAAATTATTTATAGTAGGAAATTATTTATAGTAAGTATGATGTGAAGTCTACAACTAAAGTTTAATGTGTTATTGTACTGAAAATTTACTTAAATTTTGCTCATTTTGCACAATTTTTTATTGAGAATAAGAATAACATTGCTGGGCTTTGTTGTAAGTTTTTTTCTCAGACATGTTCTAGTGAACATCTTGTTTTCATAATGACTATAATTTCTCCTAGAGGTGTATACTTGTCAGTTTTTGTATAGTCCCCATTATTGTTGATAAGATTTTGTAACATGGCTTCCCTGGTCGGAGACGACAAATTTAATATAAATATTTTAAGAAAAAGTAAATAATAAAAAAGCATGCCTGAGAGTTCACAAAAAAAAATGTACTCAAGAGTATGTGAAGTCCACTAACCCTCAGTAGGCCAGCGTGGCTACATCCCTCTCATTGTGAGACCCGACCCTGTAGTGGGTCATTAATGGGTTACTGACTGACGAGTAATGCATATTGTGTACAGGGGCAGAGGTAGGGGCCTGCCACCGCCAGGCTGGATGAATGGTCCGCCGCCGATGCGGTTTCGTGGTCGCGGCTACGGACCAGGAGGACCCCCGATGCGAGGTGGGAGGGGCTTTTTCAGGGGCCGCGGAGGCCCCCGCTTCAATAATGGACCAAACTTCGACAACAACTGGGGCCCGATGGGACCCCCTCCGCCGGGCATGATGGGCGGGCCGCCCCCGTATGGGCCCCCGCCGGGCATGATGCCCCCGGGCGGGCCGATGGGACCCCCGCCTAATATGATGGGGCAGGCGCCCCCGTTCGGTGGCCCTCCGGGCATGCCTCCGCCTAATATGGTGAGTATCTTTTGAACATAAATATTTCCAACATGCTATTTCCTTATTATGGTAAATATAAATTGATCAAACAAATTTGTAAGAACTTTATACATATATTTAATTTTGTGCAAATAGATTTTTTGTGTTGGTCTTCTCATCATTGGAAACTCTTATGCCAGTTAGAATATTAATTTTTAGTAATCATAAAGAACAAATTAAATTCAGACTAATAATTCTTTTTATGTATGCTAATAGTACAAAAAACTAATCACATTCTACATCGCAGCCCGCACCAGAGCTATGGGTGGAGACCAAGTCGGACGAGGGCAAGTCCTACTACTACCACTCGAGGACCCGCGAGACCACGTGGACGAGGCCCCAGGAGGGCCCCACCTGCAAGGTCATCACCCAGGCCGAGATGGAGGCCATGGCTAGTCGTAAGTGAAAGTGTTAAAATTTTTTTTTTTATAGTTATAGGGTCGTGCCGTACGAGTCAATTGAGATACTTTTAATGAATTGTCATAAACACAACCCCTTCATGCATTTTGTACTGCGAACACAAGGGATGACGTCATAGTTATTTCGAGACAACTGACAAATTTGTTATTGTGCTGAGCAAAATTCATTTTTTAGGCAAATTGCAAGATGGGTTAGATTTTCTTTTACTTTTTTAAGAGCATTAATCTAAAACACTGATACCTTACAGATATGTACGCGCCGAGCCAAACAATGGCGATGAACCCGATGGGCGGGCCCCCAATGGGCGGGCCTCCGATGGGCGGTCCCCCGATGGGAGGGCCCCCTATGGGCATGATGCCCAACGGCATGATGGGCGCCATGATGCCGCCGGGAGTGAGCCAGCCTCCCCCGGGAGGGGCCGCCGTTCCCTTCATGTCGCAGCCGCCGCCCTGGGTGAAGGATGGTAAGTAATGTTATTGTAAGACTACCAAATGAGGAGCTCGCATAGCGACGCTTGTAAAAGTTGAGTGATGTCGAGCGCGGTCAGTGCCCAGAGCTTGAATGCTATCGTTACGAGACCTATGGGTGGTTTTGAAAACAGACACTGGTCACAGGTATGGGTGTGTACACCATATAGGCGGAGCCGACCTTTGCGCTAGCCTCGCCTTTACGTATTATTTTAATATTATTATTGTTATGTGACAAGATAATCACTACCTATCATTATTGTAAGTAAAACAAAATTACGATTATGACGTATACCTATCTATGACTAGCTAGAGCTACAATTACTACCTCCGATGCACGCCATAGGCTTATTGTGGGGAGAGGCCTGCTTATCAGTGGGACAAAAAGCATTGCAGACAATACCAAATACATTAAAATTGGCAATGAATATTCCAACAACACCTTCAATGTTTTAACCTTGAATTGATGTACGTAAATAAAAATGTAAATAAATAACCCACCTACTGTGCTGTACCAATACATATATGCGCACTGGGTTTGGAAAATATTTATTATTCGTAAATGCGAATGTTTATTGTACAGTGATGTCATAATACAGGTGTTGCTTTTATCCATATTTCCATCTTGAATTTTTTGTCTTTGCTGAGTTTAAAGTAGTGGTGTGGTTGAATAATGGAATAATCAAATTTCTATGTCTGTAAACAATTGCCACACCATTACTAACACAATACAGGGTTGGGTCTCCTCTGACAGTGAGAAGGATGTAGGCCTTAGGCCACCACGCTGGCCTTATATAGTCGCTGGTTGGAGGCGCTCAAGTTTGTTCAGTTGTCCAGTAGTCCTCGGTAATGTCACATATTGTTTGTCGCAGCGAACGGCAGCAACGGCCCAGACAGCGACGACGGCGGCAAGGGCGGGCAGGGCGCGCTGCAGGACAAGAAGAAGGACATGACGCAGCAGGAGCGCGACGCGGCCGCCGCGCGCGCCCTCCGCCTCGCCAAGAGTTAGTACACGCACCCACACTCCTACTGCTGGCCTTTCACAAGCCTGTGTACGGGACTGGGCCCTCTGAATCTTATGGCTTTCCATTGGGTTTTTATATTTATTTAAATTGTGTTTATAATTACTTGAAATTTGGTATACTTGTTTGGAAGCCGTAATAGATCAACATAGTTAGGTAAATGTTACAATACGTACAAACGAGTCGAATTGATAACCTCCTTTTTACATGCTTTTTATTCGCTTCACCTGTAGGTTAGTTTGTCAGATTTTGTTCAAACAATTATTCCATTTTTTTAATTTATGTAATTTTTAACAATAAAATTAAATAAAACACCAACCTCAGATGAAATAGTAAGCCGAAAGTTTGTAAAAATGTATATTTGAAGTCGGTTTAATTTTTTTTCATAATTTTTTAAAATAATTTTTTATATCGGTGATTGGTCGAACGCTCCTCGGTAGTAGAGCGTGGGCATACCGCACGGACCACCGACTGATGATGACCATCGATGTTTGGCGCAGTATCGAAGGTGGCGGGCATGGCGAGCGCGCGGCTGGCGGGCGCGCCGCCCGTCATCACCGCCTCCATGCCGCCCGCCCTGCAGCCGCCCGTCGTCATCGGTATGTCACACCCGTCACACCCGTCACACCCACATATGGTCCACCTTTTTACACTCGTCCTATTTGGTACACGATCTTAATGTGTCTTTAACACACTTTTTTTTTATTATGAGCTTCGGTCGTATGTTAGTATGTAACGGAAAATTAATAAAAATAAAAAATAGTGCCAGGATTGTTTACAAAATTAGATTCGAGCAAAAAACGGATTGTACATTCGTTATCATATTATGTATAGTCCTAGACGGACTATTCCAGAACAGACAGATTCCAGAATGAACGCCTCCAACAATTTTATGGCTTTGTGGCTGAAACCCTTTTATTCATTTATTTTTACTGTCTGTTCATGGTTGATTATAATTAAGTTAGTGTTTTTTTTTTCAATTTCCCTAAGAATAATGTGACCTAAGAATCAATCTGGTGCTGGTTCACCTCTGTCGATGATGCTTTAGTCCACCAATGATTTTCTTAAAATAGATTTCATTAACAGTAAGGAAAAACATTGCGAGGAAACCTGCATGCTTGAAGTCCACCAACCCGCAGTAGTGTAGCGTGGTGGACTAAGGCCTACATCCTTCTCATTGTGAGAGGAGACCAGACCCTGCATTGCATCTAATTGGTTACAGTCACACCTTACACAGCTGTTATACGAAAGAGATATAATGCGTTACAGGCCGTTATACGACTGTTATTTGAAAGAGAAATGTTGTTTTAAACATAAACTATTTCTTTGTTCCAGGTGCCCCCGGCATGATGAACGTGGGGCAGAGCGCCGGGATGGGCCCCGGCCAGGTGCAGTTGGGGGCCGTCCCGGGTGCGATGGGGCCCGCCCCGACCGTCATGGGGGCCAACCCGGGTGCTATGCCAGGTAATAACTGTAACAATTTATAATGCACTATGCTGTGTCAGATGCGGTTATAGCCCGGCACGCACCGATGATTTTGTAAAAAAAGTTATGTGCGCTTTATAAAATTAAATATCACCCAAATTAAATATCATCATGAAGTAAAACATCGTGAGGAGACCTGCATGCCTGAAAGTTTAAAAAAAATTCCCAAAGGCATGTGAAGTCCACCAACCCGCCGTAGGCCAGCATGGTGGACTAAGGCCTACATCCCTCTCACTGTGAGAGGAGACCCCACCTGCCAGTGGGTCATTAATGGGTTACTGACAACATGTCAATAGTAATTAAGTTCAATTATTATTATTAATTTTAATATAAGTAATAATTATAAGTAAAATGATTGTATTGATGCAGGCGCGATGGGCCCCACGCCGGTGATGGGCGGGGCGGGGCCGGCGCCGGGGGCCAACGCTCCGCAGATGTCGGCGGGCGGTATGGGGGCCCCGGGGGCCCGCGCGTGGAACTTCCCCTGGGCCCCGCCGCTCGCCGCACAGCCGACCACCGTCGCGCCGGCGGCGTTGCCTGATGCTGGTGAGTACTGTGTTATTTTCATTCGATAACAACTGCTGGTGACCTACACCCTGGTCACCTACACGTGTAGGTGATAGCCCAGTGGCTTAGAATTCGACCTCGAATCGAGGGGTCCGGGTTCGAATCCCAGTGGCACGCACCAATGACTTTGTAAAAAAGTTATGTGCGATTTATAAAATTAAATATCACCTGCTGTTACGGTGAAGGAAAACATCGTGAGGAAACCTGCGTGCCTGAGAGTTCACAAAAAAAAATGTTCTCAAAGGCATGTTCGTCCAGCTACGGGCAGTAGTGGTGCGTGGTGGACGGCGGCCTACATCCCTCTCATTGTGAGAGGAGACCCGACCCTGTAGTGGGTCATTAATGGTTTAAAACAACAACTGCTGGCACCGACGGCTTAACGTGCCCTCCGAAGCACGGAAGCGCGCAGTTAGTCCGCCACTAGCGGTCACCCCCCCCACCCCCACTGACCGCGACCAACGGTGCTCAACTATTTTGATCGCTTGCGATACGATCTACCCAAGCAGCGGGGTAATGTGCACCCACTAATATCACTAGTAGTGGGTGTATTTTTGAAGCGCGGTGATAGCCCAGTGGCTTAGAATTCGACCTCGAATCGAGGTGTCCGGGTTCGAATCCCTGTGGTACACATCGATGACTTTGTAAAAAAGAGTTGTGTCTGTTACGGTGAAGGAAAACGTCGTGAGGAAACCTGTATGCCTGGAGTTCACAAAAAAATGTTCTCACGCGGCATGTTCGTCCAGCAACGGGCGGTAGTGGTGCGCGGTGCGTGGTGGACGGCGGCCCACACCCCTCTCGTCGTGAGAGGAGACCCCGCCCGCCGGTGGGTCGTTATGGGTTACTGACCGACCAGTGATATAATAATATATAATTATAATTATTGTCGTTGCAGGTGCGGCCACTCAACAAACGCTGACAGTGAAGGAGCCGCCCAAAGAAAACGTCCCCACGCCGATGCCCTTCAAAGACGATAATGTGAGTATCGTTACTTTCGTAGCGGCGCGATGCCTACAATAATTGATCGCGCGCCTCACATGAGCTGACCGCGCGTCGCGACGCGAGCAGCGAGTGTAGTCAACGACAGAACAGGAGCGCGTATCCTCGAACGCGCTATCAAAGTTCCATAAAGTCAAAAGCTTTTATTCATTATTAGGTACGCTGTGTGCACACTTAACGAACGTCATACATTTATTATTAGACATCGATCCACTTTGATCGGCTCTCAGGCGATACTTAGACTGGGAGAAAAAAGCGGGCGGAGAAAATCTCCCAAAATCTGTAACCGATAGTCATTAATGGGTTACAGAAAAAATTGTTTAACCGATCCCTATCATACGTTTCCAGCGTATACCCAGCGCGCTGGCGGCGCGCGCGGCGGAGTGGACGACGCACACGGCGCCCGACGGGAGAGTGTACTACTACCACGCGGGGCGGCAGGAGAGCGTGTGGGAGAAGCCGAAATGCGTGCAGGATCTCGAAGGTAACAGCTACGACTGTCTTAGAGTTAGCTGTTTTAAAGCGCGCATAGCCCCGCTACTTGAGTACATCGAAGAAGTGGCGAATTACATGCGCGCTTCCGTACCTCTGAGGATACGTTGAGCAGTCGTCCTGGAAAAGAGACTAAATCGAAAAAAAAAAAGAATAAGAAAAGATAAGAATCGTTAAACCTTGTCTGACACCCTATGGGCGTTTTGAAAACGTCCCACACGGGTTGGACACTAGTATCTATCTCCGCCGATCCTCATTGGAGCAGCTGCTGGAATATGCTCCGGGCCTCCTTCTGTTGTGTGCGCCGTGCCCAATAGTGGGACATAGAAAGGGATGCAGCTCTCTTACAGAAATGAACAACACAAGGAAGCTATACTCCTACAACACGAGCAGAAGAGTGAAATTATGAAATATGTTGCAGAACTAAGGTGACTGACATAGCTTTTATGTAGTTAATTAATAATTAATGAAGTGGCAAATGAGTCGGCCACTACATTCAAAGCACTTACAGCAGATGGGGAGTAAGGTCTTCGAATTGTGACCACTGTATTATTTGACTTGTAAACACAACACCTATTAAGATCAACAAATTATTTGTTGCAGATTTACTGACGCAGATCGCTGTCACCAAGAACGACACCAAGATGGAGAAGACAATCGATCAAATCAAGGCTGAAGAACAGATCGAAGGTATGTTTTAGATAAAATCAGATTTTTGTGGTGCCTGGAGGATTTTATATGGCCTTACAGAAAACTTAATATGGTGCTTAGGTTGTTTTTCTTCACACTTCACATTTTTGTCTGTTAGTGGCAGGTTTCAGTAATCAATCTTTGGATTGATCTTGGCATCTCGGCAACCACACAGTATCAATGTTCATCTAGTGGTCTAAATTGGTCTAGTGGTTAGCGATTCTGACTACTACCCCGGAGATCGTGGGTTCGATCTCCACCCAGGGCAAATTACGAGCTCCAAACTCGCTCTTACACTATAAAAATGTGTATTTAAATGCTTAATTTTATATGATCTCAGTCTGTGGTGTTGTTTGGTTTTAATTTGTTGTGTCTTTGTTCAGTGATAGACGTGGAGGCGCACGCCGAGGCTGCGGCGGCGGCGGAGGCGACGGCGGCGGCCGAGCGCGAGAGGCAGGAGCGGGAGAGGGCGGAGCGGGAGCGCGCGGAGAGGGAGCGCGCGGAGAGGGAGCGTATCGAGAAGGAGAAGGAGGCCAAGGAGAAGGCGGAGGCGGACCGCTCGCGGCCCAAGACCAGCATGCCTATATCCGGGACGCCCTGGTGAGTGGCAGAGTGAGCTATACGAGAAACAGCTGGACCGATAGGTGGGTAGTCGCTTACTTGGAGAAGGAGTAGGATGTCAAGAAAAGTTTAAAGTTATGTGCGTTTTATAAAGTTGGGGAATGTGTGTCACCCATTAGTGACCTCACAGTGAGAAAAATATACTTATAGGCGGTAATCTAGCACCCGGCCTAGCGTGGCTTGGTGGCAATCACACGCCTTTCACAATATTATGGTGGACTCTCAGGCCTACATGACTATCTGAAACAAAGGCAGCGGTAGCGCGCTAATGCTGCGGAGGGTATATTAAGCTGTTATCTGGTGGTCTATGAAGAAGCATTCCTCCACTCGTCAAGAGATGACGTCACGGATATTCCTGCAACACGCTATCGAAGTTTTCTACATCGCTGGAACATACGAAACTCCTAAGACGTAAGCGGACGTCCACTCGCTGGTCTGGTGGAAGATCTTCCTTTGCCAAAAGTCTGCTATTTGAGCCACTTTTAGCCGATTTCGTTTGTCTACATTGTTTGTGTTTATTTTTACGTATATGTACATCGATGCATACTAATAAATTACATGATATATTTCGTGTTCAGGTGTGTAGTGTGGACCGGTGACGGGCGCGTGTTCTACTACAACCCGACAGCGAATTCGTCCGTGTGGGAGCGGCCCGCGCAGCTGGTCGGCCGCGCCGATGTCGACAAGGCCATCTCGCACCCGCCCGTAGCTCTGTTGGCCCAGGTACTCTCTCTCTCTCTCTCTCTCTCTCTCTCTCTCTCTGACAGACTCGCTTGTCAGTAACCCATTAATGACCCACTGCAGAGTCTGGTCTCCTCTCACAGTGACAGGTATGTAGGCCGCCGTCCACCACGCACCACTACTGCCCGTTGCTGGACGAATATACCGCGTGAGAACATTTCTTTGAACTCTCAGGCATGCAGGTTTCCTCACGACGTTTTCCTTCACCGTAACAGCAGGTGATATTTATAATTTTATAAAGAGCACACAAAGTCATTGGTGCGTGCAACTGGCATTCGAACGCGGCCCCCTCGATTTAGGGGTCGAATTCTTAGCCACTTACCTATCACCGCTGTATATTCGTTCGTCCAAACATGTCTTAACATCCCGTTATGTTTGTGTTACACGTGTAAAAGGTTTATTTATTATCAGGTATGTTATATGCTACAGGACTAAGGCCTACATCCCTCTCATTACGAGAAGGAGACCCGACCCTGTAGTGGGTCATTAATGGGTTACTGGCAATGTTATATACTTTTGTTCATCATACCTCAACCTTTATTATAATTCAATGAATTTGTTACACAGAAGGAGAAAAAAGAGCCGATTGCCGACACCAAGGTGAAGGGTGTGAACGGCGAGCTGAAGCGCTGCAACGACTCGGACGACTCCGACCTCGAGCCCATCAAGAAGCCCAAAGTGGAGATCAGCGATAGCAGTAAGTGTAACTCATCTCTACTACTTCCTCCTTCCAGCTATTGGTAGTCTATTGCTGGGCATGGACTCCGCTCTGCCCGGTCCTGGCCCCTTTGAATCCATTGGCATCCCACTGTCTTCTTCGGGGCAACTGCTTCAAGGCCATTTCAAGATCTTTCTTACTCATCGGTTGTGAATGATGTGGCCACTGGCGAGCTCAATAACATTTCAATTTGCAAACTTTGAAAACGATGTCGGTAGAAGAATACCGAGTCTGTTAATTAGGTTCACAGTAAAGGCAGTAAAAGCACCATGTCTAGGCAAAAGGAGCACAGGTCACTCTCTAAACAGATAGACAAACAAACTCCCAAAGGAGGTAGTGGGAAACTGCTATATTCAATGAATCAGGACTGTACGGAGCGGTGTCAATTAAGGCTCATGTCTAGCTGTGGACTACGAATGAGGTGATGCTTATTACACTCTTGATTCGGCATCTTACTTGAGGGACCCGGGTTCGAAACCAAGTGGCAAGCACCAATGTTTTTTTTTTTTAATTTTATTAATGTTAAATTCTTTTCATACATCAAAATGTTACACCTATCATTACGGAACCGTTTGTGCCCCATTCGCAGAGGAGTCGGTGGCGGCGGCGCTGGCGGCGGCGGCTGCGTCCGCACAGTCCTCGTCGTCCGCGGCGGCGGCGTCCGCGTCGTCCGCGTCGTCCGCGTCGGCGGCGGCGCGCAAGGCGCTCGCGATCGACGCGGGCGCGGACGCGGCCAAGGAGGCGGAGATCCGCGCGGCCCGCGTGCGCGCCGTGGTGCCGTTCGAGCAGCGCGTGCAGAGCTTCCTGCAGCTGCTGCACGAGAGCGACGTGTCCGCCTTCAGCCCCTGGGAGAAGGAGCTGCACAAGATCGTCTTCGACAGCAGCTACCTGCTGCTCAACACCAAGGAGCGCAAGCAGGTCGCCGCACCACACACCCCTACACTGCGCACACTCCGCCACACCGCTCTACTCACAACCTTAATACTACTCGAGAAACATCGAGCAACTCTCGAGTGGATATCTGCTACTCGACTCCAAGGAGCGCTCCCCACCCCACCCCACTCTTCGCACACACTCTCGTGTATATAGTAGGTATCTGCTACTCGACATCAAGGAGAGCAAGCAGGTGCGTTCTGCGTGACGTAACGTCTTTCCCGCTCACACTACACAGCCTACGCGTGACGTCACACGCTACACATGCTTCCCAGGCGCCCCCCTCTCCCCCTTTTCGCCATTACGCCACTTCTATTAGCCACAATGCACGGAGATTTAATTTCGTTCCTCGTCCAAAATAATATAGTAACCATCATGAGTCGTGAGCACAGATTATCGGTGGTAGGGATATTGCATACGCCCGCCCAATGTACAGCAGCCGAAAAAACGCGCTGGACCAATAGACGACGCACACTGAGGAACTGACGTCTGTCGAAGCAATCGTGTGCACCGCAGCGCAGTCAATGTCAAACCGACCAATGAAAGTGGTGCTCACCACTCGTGACGGCAACTATATGTACTGATTGATGATAATACCGTCGTCAGGTGTTCGACCGCTACGTCCGCGAGCGCGCCGAGGAGGAGCGCAAGGAGAAGAACAACCGCCTCCAGCAGAAGAAGAACGACTTCCGCGCGCTCATGGACGAAGCCAAGCTGCATCCCAAGTGAGCATACCACTTTACCCCGCGATAACACTCGGCCGTGTGTTTGCAGGCCAATGGGGGCGGTCCATTACATGAGTGCACCAAAATGACGACCAACCGAGCAAAATGGCGAGAGATTGTGAGGAGAATTACATCTGCCACGAATAGGCATCGACGACACACGACGACCACGACCGCTCTGCCGAGAGTGAAACCATTGAGAAGAAGCGATGTAGATCATTCGTCACACTGGCTTGGTGCTGGTTGGTGGTAGAAGCGGGTAGATGAACAACCTAACATCAGTGTGAAGCGTGCCAATCTGAAATTATTGACGCTTTGTAGGGTCTTGGCGTGGTGGACGGCGGCCTACATGCCTCTCATCGTGAGAGGAGACCCGACCCGCCAGTGGGTCATCAATGTGTATCAACTGATGCACTCTAAACGACAACCGTCTTCCCCGCAGGTCGTCGTTCACGGACTTCTCGTCCAAGTTCGGGCGCGACGAGCGGTTCAAGGCCATCGAGAAGCTGCGCGACCGCAAGACGTACTTCAACGAGTACGTGGGCGAGCTGCGCAAGAAGGAGAAGGAGGACAAGGAGCGCAAGCGCGACCAGGTGAGCGCCCCGCCGCAGCGCGCACGATACACCAGCACCACACCGACACATTATATATGTGAAACGAGCTCACGGGGAAATCGATCGATGGACACCGCCTTCCTTGTCCACCGCTGGACGTGGGACGTGCGCCTCCCCTAATAGAAGCTACACCTCGATGGATCATATTCAATTCGACCACACTATCCCGATGGATACTATTCAATTCAAATATTTCACTTTTGTTAACAAATAACACACAGAACAAGAAGTGTTACTCGGGGGAATCTGTGTCATAGACTACACTGTGCCACTGGATAGCGACCGTGTCACGTTCCATGCGACGAACACACACCCATGTGTGTATGGATAGTTTGTTACAAAGCGTTACGTCACATTGTGTCGTTTGTCACGTGCGCTTGACGTCACGTTACGTCCTCTGTCGCGTACGCAAATCTCAATACGGCTTAGACACACGTGATTTTGACGAAAGTCATATGCAAGCCTATATCAGTCGAATATTAGGTTGTGTAGTGCGGTCGTGACACACGTGTTGATACCTTTGTCACTTAATTTACACAAGCCGTCACGTTGCGGTATTTGTCACTTGTACAGTCATGTTGCGACCTTGGTCACGTATGCGCCGTGTCACTTACACAGGCCGTAGTATTGTGGCGTGTTCCTTATACAAGGTATGGGTTAGTTATTGGTTGTACAGGGCATTTTGATCAAACCATAATCACCTTTTTAGTTATGCAAATTCTAAAAGTAAATATAAACAAATAAAACTAATGTTAGTAATACAAATTAAAAATTATAAAATATTAAAACTTATTACTAATAATGTATAACTAACTATATAACTAAGAATAGCGGTGATAGCCCAGTGGCTTAGAATTCGACCTCGAATCGTGGGGTCCGGGTTCGAATTCCAGTGGCACGCACCAATGACTTTGTAAAAAAGTTATGTGCACTTTATAAAATTAAATATCACCTGCTGTTATGGTGAAGGAAAACATCCTGAGGAAACCTGCATGCCTGAGAGTTCACAAAAAAATGTTCTCAAAGGTATGTGAAGTCCACCAACCCGCAGTAGTGGTGCGTGGTGGACGGCGGCCTACATCCCTCTCATTGCGAGAAGGAGACCCGACCCTGTAGTGGGTCATTAATGGGTTACTGACACTAATAATGTTGACACTAGTTTGACACGTTTTGCAAAATACATTTGTCAATGTAGCCAAGTACATAATATATTCATTATTTTTTATATAGTTGCCTTTATCCATAAGTGTCGTGTATCCATCGGTTGATTTCCTCATAATCACGTGTACACTGTTTCCGGCATGTTTTAGGGAACATCGGGGATTTCATACAAGTACATGGGTCAATGATAACCAAATTATTCGATGTAGGGGTTGATAACAATCTTTAATTAGATATTTATAACGACTCAAGATCTCATTTCGCTCTATAAATGAATAAAAAATAATGTTTGCATAAATCTTTGCACTATATTAGCTTGCAAAGAAATGTGGGGTAGATCAAAGTTAATTAGATGCATTTTATCTGTATACAGAACATTTGCCTAAAGACAACGTCTAGCCGTGGGACTTTAATATCAAAGGCGGGCGAACGATATCAGAACACTGAGAGAAAACGCTCGCGAGAATCGTGATACCTTCCTCGAAATTAAAGTTATTCTCTAAATAACGTTTGTAGTAATGCCTATAGAAGGCACACAAGGCTCCTGTTTTGAAACTAAACTTGACACTCACTTGAGATTTCACGCTACAATAATCTAAATTCTTTCAATAAGGTTTATCGTTAAACTTTTTATTAAATGAAAAAGTTATTTAACACCGGTTATTCCAAAACATTATACAGCATGTAATGTAACCCAAAAAGATATTCCAAAAACAAACCTTAGGGTGCTTCCCTAACAAATATGTTGCCAGTATTTCAACAATTTCAAACTCGGAATTGTTAAAACTTTCGTAACGTTTTAAAGAAATCCATAAGAGATTATCTCTGTGCTTAGCTGTGTGATACCATAATGTACATAATTAAACTCAATATAATTGACTCAACAGAACACAATAAATTTGAATTTAGTTATCATAGTGTAGCAGAATTCTTGAGATGGCCTGCACACCAAAATTGCTGGTACTATAGGAAATACTATAGGAAAAAATTACAAAATGTTATCAAAGACATTTTCGAACTCGAATTGTTAAAACTACCGTAACTTTTTAATGTAATCCATAACAGATTATTTATCACTGTGCTTAGCTGTGTGATACCATAATTTGGGTTTAGTTATAATGTCTATAACCCATTAATGACCCACCACAGGGTCAGGTCTCCTCTCACAATGAGAAGAATGCAGGCCTGAATTGAACACAGCAGTATAAAATTTATGGTAAAATGATTAGTATAAAAATTATTCATAAAACCAGCTGGGTATAGACTGTACATATATAGAAAAATATAAGTACATCGAGACTGGCGAATTAAGTGGAAATATATGTTAATTTAAAGCTAAAAAAATACCTCTACTAAAAAGCAGCCACAAAATGTAGTTTTAATATTTAGCCAATTATAGATAATAATTGCCCAAATATCACTAGAACATATTGAATCAATTTAAGTTATTTTTTTCATGAAATATTTGCTGTAATTTTCCATAATATTGCCGTAACTTACAATAAAACTGCACTACTATTAACATAACATATTATATTAAGATAATATTACTGAACAGTCTAATAACTTTTAGACTGAAAGTTTCTGTAATATTGCTGTAACTTTCATTTATATTGCTGTAAATCTAAATAATATTGGCGTATCATTGAATGGCATTTTGTTTTGAGATGAAATTTTAAATACTGATGCGTCTCCAATTATGAATTTTATGATGATGTGCCATCTTGCTAATATTTTACAATGTGGCTATTATTTCCACATATTCATAAATTATTTTAACGCATCCTCTAATTACGGATGGTAGAATTATTTTAGATCGCCCGGGGAGGTACCTTCGTAGACCTCACAAATAGTCGAAAAACAATATTTTTGTGTTCGGTAGGGATATTATAGTTGCCGCGTAGACAAATTTTAGGGGACCATTTAGTCCCGAAAGAAGCAAACACATGTCTATAGAGTGTGGGTCCTGTTTAAGATTGGATAAGTAATTCCACAGTGACCACTTAACGTCAGGTGTTTATATTTAGGAAAAACACATTCCCTGTGCTGGCCTTCATTACATCCCTTTCAAAAATAAGTATTAACAAATTATAAACAGTTTAAAAGCGCGCTTCCGTGCTTCGGAGAGCACGTTAAGTCTTCAGTCTTATTGATAAGGTAGCTTTCGCGTTACTTCGGAGGCCTTTTGGGTGGTTCAAAAACATTCGACGCCGTCCCACTGCCTGGGTAGAGACCCGTGTCCCAGCAGTGGGACACAAGTGGGCATAAGCCGTTTAATATTAAAGTAGTCCTAAACAAAATAATGACAATTTTTGTTATTGTTTAGTCACAAACCTATATACTGAAAGAGAAATTTGATAGCCATTATTTAGATTTCTCTTAAAAGTATTTCCCTGATATAGCTGTCCTAACAGCTTAACCCATAGGTTTTACCGACTACTTAACATCAGCTGGAATGGACGAAGTGTCCTTTAGTATTTGTAACAAGATATATGTACACAATTTTTACTCATATGAAGAAAATTAAAGAGAAGTGCATTTGCGAATCAAGCGTTGAAATTAAACAGCTTTGCTTAGCGATAAAAGGGTCAATGTTTGATAGATGTATGACAAAAATTGAAGTTAATTTTCAAATTTGTATGAAATGTTAATTTTTCAAATGCTCCGTAGTGAAAAATACGTTTGGAATTTGGATTGACATTGGCCTTTTTAAAAATGCGAATTGTTACAATAGTATGATGTCTAATCATGATTTAATAATGTTCTTTTACAGCTATTAATTTAGTCATATTTGAAATTATTTATTGAAATGATTTTTTTTTTCCAATTTTTCATCTGTGCTGTAGCTTTTCCATGTTTCAAAAGTATTTTGATATGAATTTTTAATGAGAATGAAATGTATTTTTGTTGTATTTTTATTTTAACTAAAACTACATTACAGATGACATAATAATTTATGATTACTTTAAATTTACGAAGCAGAGAAGCCATCTTAAGTGAACGATCAATTAATTAAGTTCTTGACCCTGCAAATTTTAAATATTTCACAATTTCGTCTCACGGAGAGTATGGCTTGAATCGCAATAAGTATAAAGTCCTATTTGAGTGTCAAACAAGTAATTTTATCTCCTTCGTCATAATGAAATGCGTGTGTTACACGATGATACTGGCTTGACTTTAAAACTTTATAATTTCTACCTTACAAAATCCCAATTAAACTGAAAAAAATATTTTTTATGTTTTAAATTAATAAAAATCTTGCGATGTGTCGTAACGGAGTTTCGAGCCAGCGTGATCGCGTGCGCACGTTCGCAACTAGATGCCATATACGATGCGAGATGCTATATAACGAACACCCCACCAACTATATAGTGCGTCCAGGCACCTAGGTCTCCGGGCGGCGCGTCGCGGCCGGTGGCGGCGTGCGGGCGGCGGCGGCGGCGGCGGGTGGCCCCTGGATGATCGATAACGGAGTTAGACTGATAGATGTCGCGTAACGGAGTGTAGTGATGTCGGGATGGGATATAACGGAGAATGTTGTGTCAGTCACATCTCGTTTCAATAGGTAATTTGATCAGTTTCGTATTGTCACCTTTTGTTGCTTTCGGAGAAATGTTGGTTGAAATTGAATTTCAAAATCGTTTTTAGTTTTCGATTTTTTTTTAATTCTTATAAAAATGTTTATTTTTCAAAAAAATATTTAATGACAATTTTTCAAAAGTTGAATGTAAAGCGGATAGTTGAATTTGGGAGTTTATTTTTCTGATTTTTCGTTTCATTAGACCATATAGTACAATGGACCATATAAAGTTATACAGTTTACTTTTTTAGTATGTTTGTAACTGAAATTTATATAATTTGAACATCATCCAGCGGCCACCCTAGTTCGAGATGAATACATAAGGTTAGAAATAAATTTAAGACAATATAAATACAATTGGGTTATTGAAAAACAAATTATATTTTTAAATATACTTTAAAACTTTATTATAAATAGTTGTGAATTCATTCATAACTTTGAGATTCCACATTTTCAGTAAAAGGAATCAATAGATTAACGATGATAACAGCATTTGATCAATTAAAAATGTGAACACTGTATCAGCTGTATGTAATAATGAATAGAAATTGACACTGTGACGTCACTACGCTCGGGTTTGTTCGGGAACTGTTTTCGGTACTGAGTTCAAAAATTTATTTTTAATTAAAAATAAATAAACGAAAAAAAAAATAAACAATTTTTTATAAAACATTAAGTATAAAAGATCTTTCCATTAACGATGAAAAAAAAATTCAATAACCCAATTACCTTCTAAGGTCCCCTGGTGAGTCCATTTTATTATATAAAGTAAAATAAAATTATCCCCACTTTTAGAAGAATATTCTGATATATTATTATTAAAAATAAATATCAAAAGTTATATTTTTTTTTTGCATGACTTTTTGAACATATAAAGGACATCTATAGCGATAGCTTGTGAATTCGAGAAAAAGTTTTTAAAGAATTTTAAAAACAGGTGATGGGTCTCAAACAAATAGTTGAAGGGTATTTAAAAAAAAATTAAGACGTTTCGAAACTATAAATTAGTAGATTATGTATTTTTGAGAAGTTTCAATAATTTTAATAGTGAATCATTATCATAAAATTTTGATTTAAAGCTATATTTATATTTAAATTATTTAGTAATTCAATTTTATTTAAATGAAAAGTTAAGTTTTAAACGTAATTAGTCAAATCAATTCAATATTTATTATACTTAAATAATGATGATTTTTTTCAGGTTTTATTTTATATTTTTTTATATCCACAAAGATTTTTTTATTGCGGTAAACTCTTTGCAAAGTTGATACGAAAATTAATGTAAGATCGAAATTAAAAACGATTTTTTAAAAATAAGTTGATTTTTGCTTTTTAATTTTTTTTATGAAAATTATACAATTTTACTTTTGAAAAAAAAAGTCTTTGTGGATTTATTCTTGAAATTATCGTAGTTTTTGCATTGAAAATAAAATTATATCAAATTAAGAAAGTAAGAAGATAGTCAAACATAATTTATATGAGACTAAGTAACATTTAAGTGTTTGTTATAATAACTGTAGAATGAAAGAACTGAATAAATTAACATAATGTTAAAAGTCAATGAAGAAATAAAAACGGAAAAATATATTTTGTAAAACAAGGAAATAACTTAAAGAATTATTGAACCGTAAATCGACTTAACGGGTGACTCGATACACTTTAAAGTATTCATATACCACCAAACCGCGTTAGGCCAGCGTGGTGGACTAGGGCCTCTATCCTTCTCATTGTGAGATACACCCGACGCTGCAGTGGGTCATGGGACAACCACAGTCAACCATAATATGCTGATTTTTAAGTGGATATAGTTATTAAGCCGTCGGTCCCGGTTGTTATCGATACGATAGCAGTCGTTAAACCTTGTCGGAAGCGCTATGGGCGGTCTGAAAACATCCGACACGGGTTGGCCACTAGCACGTTTCTCCACCGCACCACATTGGAACAGCGTGGTGGAGTACGCTCCAGGTGTATGTACGAGTATTAGTACTCCGTAGGATTTCGAATTTAATTGATATTTGTCACCCATGGTATCTTAACTGAAGTTGTGTGTGAGTGTGTTGCTTGCTACCCATAAGAACTATGATGGTGGCTTCAAATATGTATCTCGGATAATTAGGGATTATAAAACGAAGCGTATTGTTTATTTAGTTTTAAGCTAAAAGTGAAGAACTGAGTGGCGCAGTGGTTGGGTCCTGGGTTCGATTCCCAGCGGAGCAGAGGTTTGAATGATGAGTTTGAATTTCTGTTTCTGGTCTGGTTGTGTGTGTTGTTGTCTTGTGTGTGTCCATGCCACTATGACACAGGGAATCCTAGTGCGGGGCTATGAGTGCGAAGCGTTATTATTTTATTACCAACACTACAAGGGCTAGGAAAACCTTGTTAATACAGAATGTATCAAGTGCCAAGTTGAAGAAATTGAAAATAAACACCCTTTAGGTCGGTTTTCGGTTTTCGAGTCAATTCTTAGTTCAGTTACAAGGTTTATTTTTTTAAGCAGGCGGAGGTAAAGGTGTCAAATTTTGATCCTTCAGACCATTCTGATGCAATCTTTTCGTTAAGAGTTTTTAAAATAAATGAAATATCTTGGATGGTCCGCCATATTGGATTTAGAATGACGTCACAAACCATATCGTGCATTGTCATCCAAAGTAAACGTGTATACAAAATTTCAGCTCAATCGGTTGAAGATATCTACTTCAAAATTGAGTTCAAAGATTCCACCCGAACATTCATACTTACATATATTGTGAGTTAAATAAAAGCTTTTAAAAAAGGAATTTGGTTTTATTATTTATTAAAGTATTACAACAGTGAAGTACGCGCATAAGATTATCTCCTCTCTCGTTCTCGCTCTCTCTTTCTCTTGCTCTAATTTGACTATAGTTTACAATAAATAATAAACAGTAACAGCCATACAGAGACAACTTTAGCCAGTCAATTTTACAAGCGAACACGTTACCTCCGTCTCGCCCGTGCCACTAATGAGGAACATTCTCTTCCAGGGATTAATATCTTTCTTCCCCCCACAGGCTCTAATATCAATCTTTTGTTTCAGCGTATAATTTCTTTATCTGCCGGCGAATATCTTTTTATTTTTGTGGGGACATGGTGACGCGCGTGGTGGGTTAAGTGTGGATTCTGTTGGATTTTTTGTTGATTCTGTTAGGTTAGGTTACACGTCCGGAAAAATGAAATTTCCTTAATGGTATTGCTATAATCGTTTTTGACACAGCAAACTCGAATTCAAAGCTGTTGTTCATTGTCAAATATAGTTTGTGTACAGCTATTGAGCATTTTTTGTTTTTTCTATTTCAAGAAATGAAAATTTTTATTACATTGTCAATATCATGGAGTCTATGTCATGTTAACTTACACACTTGCCAGCCCAGTAACACTTATCATAAATGAATAGTTGGTAATGATTTTATTTGCCAGACTCAATTTCGGTTTATTGATGGATTAATTATACACCGACGATATCAGAAGGATAATTAACTAAAAACTGGTCCAATATAATTTTATATAAATATATGAACTGATTTGTCCACGAGCAAAATTCCACGTCCTATACTACTGGTCAGTGGATAGAGCAATGTCAACATGATTGATATTTGTTATTAAACAAATATTCAACAGTTTCTATGTCAAAAACTAATACGGTACTATCATTAGACATTTTATGTTTTCCCACAAAGTGTTTTGATTGTACAAATAACTTGTTAATATTATTATGTGTTGCACCAAGTTGGCAGCACATTACCCCAGTATCAGCTATATGTGTAACCATCTTTGTGAGACATCGACTGTATTCGTTATAATATTCACTTACTTTATTATTCGATTACGACTCAACACCGTAGTCCAACAATAAAGTGTCAATTTTTTGTGTATTTTTTGTCTTAAAAGTCAAAGTCAAAAGCTTTTTCTTAATTTACTTAGACACAATTCGTGCACATTTATCAAACGTCACATATTGCATTACAAATTATACAATTATTTCAAACGAACCCCCTCGACCCGCCACCGCGCCGCGCCACGCCCAAGCCCGCGCGCCAATCACAACGCGCCACTAAGCCCCGCCCATCTCGTTGTAGGTGAAGAGCGAGTTCATAGCGCTGCTGAAGGAGAAGGCGGTGGACCGGCACGCGCGGTGGGCGGACGCCAAGAAGAAGGTGGACGGCGACGCGCGCTACAAGGCGGTGGAGAGCAGCACGCTCCGGGAGGACTACTTCCGGGAGTACTGCAAGCTGCTCAAGGAGGAGCGGAAGAAGGACAAGGAGAAGGGTGAGTGAGACGAGAGATGTCTCTCTTTGTTGGACGTCGCAGTGGGCAGGCTGATACAAGATAGGTTGGCGTGGGTCAGTGGATTAATAAAAATTTGAGCAGCATACCGGCATGCATCTTATAGTATACGCATCATGCATTTTCCATGGTATGGAAAAAAACGTATTTTGTTAAAAATTTGGCTCTATCCTTAAGTTTGCCGTATGTCATTGCTTTCCAGATTTTGTTCCTTATTAGTGACACTATCGAATGGTGTAATGATACAGGTTGTGATTTTTTTTTTCAAAACCAGTGGGTTCGATTCCTGGCTAGCTATATTGATTTTTCAAAAATCCAATGATGCAGTTTTAGTTTTCATCAAAATCGGTTCCCAGACTCCAAGGAGTCCTACAAGTAGTATTTTTCTTTATTTCTCATAGTTAAGGATTCCTCCATTCATGCAATTCCCCAGGCATGCACGTTTCCTTCACCGTAACAGCGGGTGATATTTAGTTTTATAAAGTGCACATAACTTTTTTTACAAAGTCATTGGTGCGTGCCACTGGGATTCGAAACCGGACCCCTCGATTCGAGGTCGAATTCTAAGTCATCACAGCTATCACCGCTCAATCCGCAATATTGTACGAAAATGTCTAACAAAATCACTCGCAAACTTCCAGAACGGGACCGGTCGACGAGCAAAAAGGACAAGAAGGACAAAGACAAGGAGAAGGAAAAAGAGAAGGACAAGGACAAAGATAAGGAGAAAGACAAGGACGGCAAAAAGGACAAGAAGAAGGGCGAGGTGAGTGTTTGAACACGACTCTAATTCTCTCAGTACGATTTATAGAACCATACTTCAAACACAGTGTAAACTGTGTAACGGCACTAAAGAAACTGCGCATTTTCGACGTTATACATAATTAGAGTCACCGTTATACAAGGCGTATTCATACGACAATAAATGAAAACGCAAGTCCTACTCCTTGGAACATGTTGCAATAGTTAAAAAACACAACATCGAATTTGAAAAAATACTTTTTGAAATTATTTGAAAAACATTTTTTTTTGAAAAATTATTTTGAAATTACATATTTTGAAAATTTTTTTTTCCAAATTCGATGTGTTTGTCTTTTTAAATTATTGCAACATGTTCCAAGGTAGGAGTAGGACTTGTTTCATTTATTGTCGTATGAAGGTATTATATCCACCTGTATGAAAAGAGAGAAAAAAACCAATGTTTTTTAGTATAATGATTATAACAGCTAGTATCATTGTGAATGTGAATACATCAATAGAAATGGGATAACTCGAAATGTATTGTTGTAACAGATTTTTCAAATTCAGACCGCATATTTTTGGAGACGGGAGAGTGATAAATTATATAATAATTTATATCGGGTTCTTTTCTAAATTAACAATAATATAAAGTCTCATTAACGTTAACTGGGTTTGATGAATAATTTTTTTTATTGGAATGTTACTTTTAACAGGGCAGTAACTTTTTTGTTAGTGTATTGTCAGGTAACTTGTAAAAATTGGCGCATCTAAATATATATGTGAAAATATGTATATGTATTAATGTATTTTGATTTTTATTTATAAGCCTACATATTTTATGTATGTATGTTATTTAAGACTTACGTTTTAAATATCTAACAAATATTTCCAATCGCAAATTTATTTTGTTTTACTGGGTACTGACAACCATTGGAGACTAACACATAACAAAAATGTGTAGAACTTTTTTATTCATATTTTTGGCAAAAACGAGAGATGCGCCGAATAGTGATTTCACCGAATACCGAATACTTTAACCTTTATCGAACCGGATATTCGGCCGAATTATTCGGTTATAGTTAAATGTTGACTATACTAACTATAGGTTAAAAATAAATGTGTTGACTTGACGTGCCAAAATAAAGGATGATTCGAAGTTAAATTGCGCTCAGCTTCATAGGATTTCTTTGACTTTTATAGCATAAATCTTACATAAGAAGTTATGTCTACTAGTTCTATACCGTGTCGAGTAGACAAAAAAATTGAAATACTCGAACTAAATATATTCGGCACCAAAACTGAATAATTCGGCCGAATGAAATACTGAAAAAAGATGCCGAATACGGTGAGTACCGAACATCAAAACGAATAGTTGGCGCATCTCTAGTAAAAACCAAGATTGCGTATATTTTTGTGTTTTTGTTTTGTTGGCGAAAGTCTTATCTAGCCGATGTCGGTTCTTTAAGCGAACCTGCGAGGACACTAGTATATTTATTTAAGTAAAAAATCGGTTATTCATGTACGGTAGGTAACAATGCTTTGCGTTTTGAGGTTTGAGGCCTGTGTGTCTCAAACGTGTCGCCCGCTAAGGCTATGATAGATATTGTAAGGTCTTGATGACAGCTATGCCTTGGGAAGTTGGGATGGATAATGGGTATGGTAGATGGATGATAGTATAGGTTGTAGAACCATTTTAATAATTATTGAATACACCTATTTCAGTGCCCACAGTGAGCACTAAACAGCAATCTCTGTGTGACCCATTAATGACCCATTGCAGGGTTGGATGGATGTTAGTCTTCCTCGCAGGCCTTATGCTGATTGGGAGACTTCACGTTAAAAAAAATTAATAGTGCCCCAATTAATATTAATAGTGCACCAATTAATATTTTTGGATTATCATGTAGTCAATCATTTTTCTATCTTTATCAGTTCATGTGATATATTTTAATTATTTTATTCGAAAGCAAAAGGGCCCTTGTTGGCTCATTAAGCCTTGGCTATCGATGAAACACACATGCCTGCAAATAATAATAAGTGTAAAAACGTACGGTATTTTCAATAAATGATGAATTTCATATTTTTAATTTTATTCAAACGGTGGAACGTCTAACCGTGACTGTCATAATTTGCGGGGGTCGTTAGCTACCCCCCAAAAAAATAAAAAAGGAAAAAAACCATTTTATGTTTGCAAAAAAAATTTGTGAAAAAGAAAAATCAGTGTGCGGTTTTGCAGTGTGTTTTGTTTTGCACGACGGAGGACGAAAGGAGTTACGGTGAGATATACAAGTCAGTTTATCGAGATCAGACGTTTTGTTTTATTCGTCTTCGCAGCGGGCGACTTAGCAGCGACAGTCGCACGAAAACCGCGCGACAGTCGCACGACAATCGCGATGTGACGTCACTGCGTTACAAGTTGTGTTATCAATTCCACACAGTCTACTCAATACGTGTACGTTATTTGTTATGTACGCATACGTCCATTTATAGTAAACTATTTTCGCTATAGTGCTGCTTAGTCGCCTGATATGAAGACGATGCTAGAGGTAGGAGCGAAGCGGATAGATGTGGTATATTGTTTTAAAATGCGCAATATTGATCATAGAAAATGATTGATCATTTCTTCTTTATTGACGAAATGGGCGAGTGATAAGTGGCCTCCCATTGACGTCAAATTTAAACTGATTTAAGGCCCATATTAATAAACAAGCACCAAAATTGTTCGCTGTTACCTATGACTGAAATTGTCGTAACACATTTCAAGTAATCTCATGTATTAGTACGGGCCTTTAGTTCACATTTTGGCCGCATGTTCGCGCCACATCTATCCGTTTCACGGTATAGTGATGCGTTGTCGGATGTGTACGTAAGCGAACCTACATCGGATATTGTGCAGGTAGACTAGCTCGCCCGCAGAGTATGACAGGCTAGGACGCATACTTTTATTATTTTTAACGGGTTAAGTTATCTAACATAGATAATAACGGTCGGCTAGATTTATTGAAATTCAATTAATTGAAAAACTCGAAGTTATCTACAAGGAAAAGTGTCAATTGGTTGCCATAACCGATCGACCAACCAACGACAAAATTTAAACACAGGGCTATATTGAGCTCCTAATTGAAATGCGCACTCACATGCGACTAAATGTTTGCGTGGGACATGTCGAATTTGTTATCAATTATTCTTGTCGAATATTTATTGAATTTGTCAATTATTCTTGTCGAATATTTATTGAATTTGTCAATTATTCTTGTCGAATATTTATTGAATTTGTCAATTATTCTTGTCGAATATTTATTGAATTTGTCAATTATTCTTGTCGAATATATAATTTATTGTCTATAAGTTATTTTTCGATTAATTTAACGGAAAAGTCTCTAACGGAATCTACTTAGCACGAAGTACTTTAAGGTGGACCCCTCATGTCGGACTAAATTTATTTATATTGTAAAAAAAAGCCACCCTTTCAGGTACTTAAGCAAAAGTTATGTGTTTAAGTTCTCAAAGTAAGCTTAAGTAATTGCCAATGTTAACGTTGCGGCTGGCCTCGTTGTGACCAATAACCGATAGTAAAGAACGTTCTCGAACGGCGACCACGCTGATCTGACAGCTGGGAACTGTTGTATTCAAAAGGCCAAAGACGGAAGTTGACGGAACAGAGAGGCCTACCGAGGTCCAGTTATGAATTTCAAACAGAATGGATTCAATTGGTGCATTGCTTAAATAGAGTACTCACTACGCTCTAAAAATATTTGTGTTTATATTGATAAAAATATTTTAACTCGTACACAATATGATTGAAACATAAATTGATAAGTTAACGATAGATACTTGGATAGTTATTACAAAAGTTTGCTTAAAGTACTTTTTTAAAGTACTTAAAGTCATTTTTAAAGTATAAACGGTTTTACTCAAAGTTGTTATTATCCCAAAAAAAGATTGGAAGTTATGTATTGATTTTTTTTGAAAATGAAAAAGTTTATTTTTTGGTTGAATATGACTGCACCGTAATCTAAATATTAAAATCCTTGTATAACTTTTAAGATATTTTATAGTTCAAATTCAAATAATGATGTATCAGTGACCTTTTTATTGTAATAATAAATCCCCTGTCTACCTACATGTTACCGTTTAAATATTTTACCATCTTTGTATACAAAAATAATTGAATGTAACATGCATTATGCGAGTGAATTTTATAAAATAATAATTAGTAATAAAGGATGACAGGTAATGCGTTCCATTTCCGTTAAGGGCATAACATAGATGTGGTAGATGTTTTTGTCACGTGAAGTCTTGTCCGGAAATCCACGGTATTCGAATTAGAGATTTATTGAATTTGAAGAAAAAATACTGTTTCATAAGTGACTAACTGAAATGCAATAATTAATAAACACTATTATTGAACGATATTATTTAATACACATTTGTACTAGGTTGTATATATGAACACAAATATATACGAATCTAGTGCATTAGGAACACACGTACCGGATAACCTGAGCCTCCACTATCGTAACTAATCGTATCGAGCTGCCATTAGTATGGGAACATGCCAAGACACATCGACATATTGCATACTAATGACTGTCGTTTACTATACGAATACTTTGGCGACACTGTACGCATATATTTTCTTTCCGAAGCATTTTTTACACTAAGTTATATGTGCATATATTTATTGCGAATGAAAGATATTGATGATTTTTATAATGAATCACGTTCGCTAGTCTGTCCGTGTCCGATGCAGGTTCGCTTCCTATTGACTGACGTAACGTTTTGTACTTTTATACTAAACTTTATGACGTGTGTGAAGTTCGCGCGAGTCGCGGCGATGACGTTGAATGTCTCTTTTGTCTAAGTTCGGCGCGATTGACCCGTCATGACTGGTACCAGTGAGTCATCTAAAATATGATGATCAGATGAAATGAAAAATAGTTATTTAGACTTAGAGCAGTGTGATCGATCCATATTCACTTTCTGGCCTGCAAATTACAAAAAGATAATTGTGTCAAATTGGTATCAAAGTTAATTTTGATGATATTTTAATGATAATTAATAACGATCTAGACTGTTATAATAATTACTAACCTCAGTTAGTAATTATTAAATTGTTCATCACAGAAAAGTGTGTTAAAAATTTCAAGCGATTCACTTAAATGCAGAAATGTTTTGCTGGCAACAACAACACTGGCCTTTGACATCAAGGTGTCAGTGTAATTGGTATGATTAAACAAGGAATTTTATATAATAAAATATCAGATTAAATTAACTGGCAGGTAACTTCGTGTATAACACGCTGACATAATTAATTCGAGTATTAAATTCTGATCGCCACTGACAGCTGACTGTCAACAGTGTCGACAGCTCCCGCGCAGCGCACTTTACACACGTCAATGCATTTGCTTCTCCTCTACACATTTCATCACGCTCGATGCTTCAAAAACAAAAATCAAAAAATAACTGTCTTATTTTTTTAGCTTTTTACAGTAATTTTTTGATTCTTGTAATTTCTTGTCCCAACTAAGATTTCGGTCGATGCGTCGACGATCTTTAAGTTGCGCGATTGTTAGAGCGTTGCGTATCATTATGTGATTTAAATTGCTTTATATACACTGGGGTGGTGTGCCGATGGTGAGCTCAGTGGGTTGAACTAATTTTGCCACTAAACAATTATATTTAATTAGGAAAATGGGTAAATTGGCAGGTGGCCTACCTGATTTTGAGTGGTCACCACCGTGACACGAGTGACACCAGGAGTCGCCAGTTCGTTGCTGGTTTTGATGGAGATCTGTTTTTACTCCCTTTTCTTACCTAATACATATCCGGTAGAAGTCTCCGATAGTCACTCGACAACCGTCCGTTGTAGAGTGCACATCACCTGTTATGGTATACACCTACCTGGAGATAAGGGAGGGGGGTGGGTGCATACCAAAACAAGTGCCACGTGTGCGGTGCCAAGTTCCATTGTAGCAAAGAAACATAAAATAACAATGGATTTCCGACAAGTTACCCCTGATACAGTAAATTAAATCGAATAGTCCGGTCCGCTCTTCCCCATCGGCGCATTCACCGCGGTTGCAACATCACACCGAACTAGAGAGTGAGTCAGTCGCCCGACCCCACTTCACTATACCACCCGATTTGCCTTCACAGAAAGCGGAGCCCGCCGAAGAGGTGAAGAAGCAGCCGACGCCCCCGCCCGACCAGTGGGCGGACATCCTGGGCATCCCCGGCGAAGGGGAGAAGAACCCCAAAGCCGCCAGGAACAAGCGCGAGGAGACCACGGACTCGGAGCACTCGTCCCGCTCCGCCACGCCGGAGAACGTGTGCTCCCCCAAAAACCTGAGGTCCTCGAAGAAGGAGCTGCCCGCGCCCGAGAAGAAGTCCCCCATCAAATCGCCCCCGAAGAAGCGGAAACAGGAGCCGAAGTCCCCCGAACCGGAGGCCCCCAAGAAGGGGAAGAAGAAGACGGAGAAGACGGACAAGAAGAAGAGAAAGAAGTCGGAGAAGGATTAGTGTTTGCTGTACGTGTACGCCAACCGAACGCGGCCGGCGGCGTGCGCCCGCGGACACTGAGCGTGCGCTCGAGGGACGTTGTGTTGTGCTTCACGTGTTGTGGCTGTCCGGTGTTCACGGACGGATCGTGTGACGGATTGTGGTGTATTTGTTCGGGTTTATTACGAAGTTATGCGTCTTTAGACGGTCGTGGGTACGTTGTGTTTGATTTCGGTAATGTTAGCGCACAATACTTTTAAGGAAGGCTTTGGCTATCACCGCTCGTTTTAGATATGGTTTATGTATAGGTGTTTAATTTTAGGTGTATTACCGCCTTTGCATTTATCGGGGTGGTGACTGTCGTTTATCTAAAGCTGCAGTTCCGTGGGCGGCGGTAGCGGCCGACGCGACAAACGCGCGCGACGGCCGCTAAAATTCTAAAATTCTATCGTATAACATTTGCTTGACGAATCTCGTTTTTTCAAACCTACCTTTAATTTAAATACATGTTTAAAACAATGTAAATGTTTCTGCAATTTGGCAGTTTGTCCCCACTTTCAGCCCTTTGTAGCCCACTGCTGGACGTGGGCCTCCCCTAAACGACGCCACTCCGTTCACACACAACCGCACATAGCTTTTTTAAAAAAGTTAGCCGAGGATGCCACTGGCATTCGAACCCGGACCCCTCGAGTGAGGGGCCGAATTCTTAGCCACTGGGCTATCAACGCTTATTCACTGCCATCTATTAGCAGTCAATACTCTTCTCAAACTCTATATGAGAAGAGATGACTCTTTGACATTTTAACTTTACTGCGAAGTGACATCGTAACTTGAGTTGCTTGTGTGACATTTTTTTATTTATCTACCGACATCTAAAGATGTGTAACTTCCTTCATTGAATGCGTACACGTCAAACAAACACACTTTTATACTAACATTTGTATATGAATTTTCTTTGCATATATTTTATGTATTTGACTACCCGTTTTCATGTAATCGAGTGTTAAGACAATTGTGTATATATAAATATGACATTTACTAACATCAAACTCTTCCAAGAGCTATAAATATAGTGTTAAGTTAGGATAGGAGTTGGTAAAACGATAGTAAGGTTCCTGGCTGATTTATTATTATTATTATTATATTATATATCATTAGTCAACTCAGCTCGTCCGGGGAGGTACCTTACCTTACCTCTTGCCAGTAACCCATTAATGACCCACTACAGGGTCGGGTCTCCTTCTCGTAATGAGAGGGATGTAGGCCGCCGTCCACCACGCTGGCCTACCGCGGGTTACCTCTTAGCCCGTCGTAAAGCAGCATGTTCTTCATGTGTCGTGTTCCGCTGGGGAGGAGTGGTCGCCGGGGATACTCTAAACGCGGATAATAAAAGGCTGGCGGTAAGGTCCCTTCCTAGGTGAGCTGCTATGGCCCTACCAATTTAAAATATTGAAATATTTTTTTATTCAATTCTATGATCAAATGCCACATGCAATATACATATCTCCACTAAATTGGTCATGTCAAGAGATAGAGCTTATCTTAAATGGAATTCAAATAGAAGATCCAATTTCTACAGATAGAGCCACTTATACAGCCCATTTGTATATCAATAGTCCATTTATATTCTCTTGTCTTTTTTGGTAAACAATCTTAGCATGTCTTTTTATTTTAATTTGCGATTAAACAATTATGCGGACACCAAATCATAAAAATTCAAAAACAAATTGTCATTTAATACATAAATAGATTTCTAGAAACTATCATTTGTTTTTTAAAGCAATTTTAAATTTTTTTTTCAATAAAAAGTAGTGCCAAGATTGTTTACCAGAAAAGACAAGAGAATAAAAATGAACTAAACCATTAACGGTGGGTTTCAGTAAACAATCTTTGGCAAATCCAATATTGAGAGACATACTTGCAGAGATCTTTTCAATTGCTTAGAAATATAAGATGTTGCCTGGCACCCGAACATCAGAATCCTAAGATTCATTACTGAGACCAACCATTAGAGAACTCTCTTAGATACAAAAAGTTATTTAAAGTTCATTAAATTCAATTCAAAAGCGTTACAAAGCTTTTGAATCACGTAAAGAAAATTTTAATATATTATTGTGATAAAGATAATAGGTAGTCTAAATAAGGCGTAGATAAATGAAATCGTGCCTTACTAAATAGCTCGACGTAGGAGGCGAAATGGTAATGTTAAAATATTTAACCCATGGACTAATTAATAATTCAGAGTAATTGTAAAATGAAGTAAGTTTTTGTCAATAAACTTTGTTGATTTCTGTATTATCAAATTAGTTTTAACTTTGAAAGACAATATATTATATAATATATTATTATATAATTTTATATATTATTATTATATATATGTATTATAAAAAGAAATATATTGTGAAGCCTTGCCAGAGTATTTAATCAGTCTTTTGTTCTTTTTGGTAAACCAACTTGTCACTCTTTTTTAACCGACTTCAAAAATGGAGGTTATTATTGAATAAATTTTAAAATTGCTTTAAACAAATAAATTATTCTTGCTTATAATTTGTTTCACCATTCAATGAAATTTTGTTATTAAATCTTGCAATTTTGTATCTGCGTTAAGAAAGTGGCTGACCACTGGGATTCGAACCTGGACTCCTCGACGAGTCCGGATTCTTAGCCACTGGGCTCTCACCGCAATCTCAAACGTTCATTATTTCAAAGGAATCTTGATAACTAAACTGTTGTAGAGCAATCTCTAATCAACGATAGGTTATTGAGAAGCTACGCTACAGCTTAATTTTATAATAGTCTTTTGCGTCACGAGTTAAAAACTCTACAATAATTTATACTTTATTGGATTCTTAAACAATATTCAAGGGAAATTTAATATATTTGCCTCGGAATACATTTGGCATGTAAACCACTCTTGCAAAATGTCATATCTCCATAAAGGCCGTTTTTGAGGAGCAATCAAAGTTAATGAAAATTTTGTTCATTGTTTAGTCCTAAAGTTTTTTGTTACAATTTTTTCTCAAATGTTATATAATTGTGCAGATAAATAAATATAATCTAAGGTAAATTTTTGGGAGAAGCGAGCCAAGTATATCACATACATAGGTTAAGTAGATATTAAGTGCATATATGTAGTTAAGTTTATGTCTACTGTGAGTAGACCAACGGTCGTACCGATTGCAGGTATGCGTTTTGTAAATATTGTTCGCGATACATTGGACCCTTTTAAGCGCGGTTGTCGAATTGGTGTTATCATTATAAAAGTATAATAATATATCGGAATAAAAATGTAAATAAAAAAAAGTGTATTAAAATGTATATTAGATTAAAATTAAAATTTAGAAAATTGATTTTTATTTATAAATAAATAAATAACACTTCACACTCATATGACACTAGGATTGCTCACAATTTCTTAAATTATACATGGGGTATAGAAATAGTATTTTGGTAATCAAACAGTATTAATCACAATCCATATCCGAAGATCGGTTAATTATTAATTACGATTTCGAACGTCATATTAATAATTATGAATGTGACAATATCCATATTTTATTGTTGAGCAGAAAAAAATATTTTTGAACTTTTCTCTATGAAATGAGAGTTTATTAAAATAAAAAAAATAAAATTAATGTAGAAAGATAAAAATAATTTTTAATTGTGATGTCGTCAGCTCGTGTTATTTTAAAGGTCCACTGTCTTGTATAAATTTATGTATTAAGTAAATACATATGTAAATTGTTTTACCGATACAATTAGATGTAGACATTTGTATGTAATTAATGTTTTGTAATTGATTAATAAAATGTATTTGTGTCGAATTTGTTTTTTGTTATTCTTTCCTACCTTCAACTCCTGAGTTCCGTCGTTGTCTGCAACCCATTGTGACCGCACCGTCGTCTCTGAGCCGGATATACTAATAGACCATAGTCCACTATTAGTATGTAATGTAGTTTGTTCGGAGTACCGCGTAGGGTAGGGTAAAGATGTTACAAAAATTATTATAAGTTTAGAACAGTCTACTATGCGCGCATACAATAATTATGTCTTACATAACTAAAACTTAATTTTACATATTATGTCAATTGATTATTTTTTATAAGTTGTTAATTCTGTTCAGCAGTCCAAATTATTTGCGTATTTGTCTGACACGTAAGTACGTTGTAAATGCGAAAGATTGTGAAGATGAATGGATGAATGTTCGTAACTCTGTCAAGCAAAAAGGCTGAACAGATTTGAATGAATTGGTATACAAGTAAGTTATAACTTGGACTAACATATAGGATAGTTTTTATCCCACTCTAATTCAAATTCTAAAGTCCATGCGTTCGAAGTCACCTTCCTTTCAGCCCTTGGCAGTCCACTGCTGGACATGGGCTTCCCCTAATCGACGCCACTCCGCCCGCTCCTGGGCCCTCTGAATCCAACGGTTTCCCGCCGCCTTCTTCAGGTCGTCAGTCCACCTGGTCGGAGGGCGGCCTGTGCTCCTTTTACCGAAGTCGCCTAGTGCTTACTAAAACGTACTTGACAGTACCCTTTAGTGGCCCACTGCGGGTTGGGTCACCTCTCACAATGAAAAGGATGTAGGCCTTAGTCCACTACGCTGGCCTAGTGCGGGTTGGTGGGCTTCACGTGTCTTTGAGAACGTGAACAACTCAGGCATGCAGGTTTCGTCACGACTTTTTTATACACTGTTAGGGCGCTACTACATTTAGCAAACGTATTACCGCCTTAATTTACACGTCAAAAACCACATTGCTCGCTAAAATCCTTTGTTATTTTAAAGTTTTTTGAACCTTTGTAGCTTTAGGCCGTTAATGTGGACGCACCCTTACAGCAGGTGACGTAATTTGTATTCATATTCATATTCTCTTTATTGTGGACAAAAGGTAAATATACAGATGACAATAGTTTCACATGTTCACATTTGTCCTGCCTTATAGGGGCGTACAATATTATATAATACATTATAAAGATAAAAGAACTATATAAAATAACATTTAATTTAATTAATTGTATATGCTTAGTATAAATATAAATCAACCATATTTTACATAACAAGATAAATCAGACCATTTGTCCGCAGATAAATTTTTTATTCAACTGATAGTTCATCGTCAAGAAATTCTTTTACTGAATAATAGCATTTGTCAACTAAGAGTTCATGTATTTTTTGTTTATATTTTTCTAGGTCCGATGTCATGCGTATGCTATTTGGTAACTTATTATAAATTAGAGGCGCCATACAAAATATACTTTTCTTAAATAAACTAGTTTTACTCCTCATTGTCATTAATTTGTCCCACCGTCGTTCTCGTGTACAAAACTTGAAATTATTAATATTTGTCTGGACAAAAATTGCGCATTCAAAAATATAAATGCACGGCAATGTCAACACCTTAGCCGATTTAAAATAATTTTTGCAGGAGACTTTTTTTGATACAAAATATTGCTCTGATGCATCTCTTCTGAGCTATAAATGCTTTTCCTGCATCAGTTGAATTGCCCCAGAAGATAACACCAAACCTAAGAGTTGCAGCGACGTAGGCGTGATACGCTGTCCACACCGCCTGCATATTCACCACTTTTCGTAGGTTACGCAATGCATTTGAAAATTTGCTAAGCTTTTTACATACCTGGTCAACATGTTCTTTCCATTTTAATTTATTGTCAATTTTAAGTCCTAAAAATTTAACTATGTCCGTCTCATCTATCGTCGTCCCTAAATAATTAATGTCATAAGTCGCTTTATTTTGTGAGTAAACAAAAATGGATGTTAGTGGTCGAACTTAGTGCGGGGTGTGCCATGGTCATTATTATCGTCTTAAAGTCGTCTAGGCTTCGCGATCAAATCTCAGGAGAAAAAAGCTCCTAGCGCTTTTAAAATTAAACATGTACCCATCACTTGGATACCTGAAAAGGTGATTAAAATGCCCTGTAAAACCTCAAACTAACCAATATTCCTGGTAGTTTTATTCCGCCCGCTTTTTTCTCCTGGTCTACGATAGCCTGAGGGGCTCCGAAAGCGGATTTAAGATATATTTTATAATATTCCATCATGTATGACGTCATTAAGTGTACACAACTCGTACCTGACAATGAATAAAAGACTTGGTTTTTGATTGTTTTTCCGTGTAGCAAAGTGAAACCGAAGCGGACGAGGCGGGCACTTCGGGGGCGGAGTCCGGCGGCGAGGCCGAGGCGATGGAGGAGGGCGACGGGGCGGAGGACGAGGAGGCGCGCGCCCGCGAGCGCTCCGCCCGCGCCGCCGCCTCCATCAAGCAGCGCGAGAAGCAGGTGCAGCTCGCGCTCGCCAGCAGTCTGCGGGACCGGGACAAGGAGCGCGAGTACCACAAGCGGGATGAGGCGGTGCAGGTGTGTACTGTGAACCAGTTAACCAGTAGGTAACGGAACTCCCGTCGCGTTCTCACAAAGGGGGAGGAGGGTTCAACGTGCGCCGGTCATCAGCCAACCAGGGATGAAGACTAAGTGTCCTCGTTGCCTTCAAACAGAGGGAAAAGCAGGTTCAAGTGGTCACCGGCGACATGAACCATCGCCACAATCAAACCGAGAAAGAAGCGGGTCCAGTAAGCGCTGATGGCTAGTGACACCAGTCTAGCAGCTAGGGAGCTGTTAGCCAGAAACGTCGACCAGATGAATTTGAATTTCTGTTTCTGGTCTGGGTGTGTTGTGTTCTTGAGTGTGTGTGTTGAATGTGTGTGTTGTGGGCTATGAGTGTGAAGCGTTATTTATTTATTTATAACAAGTATTAGTGGTAGAGTACCTTCTATCAAAGGTTCCATCAAAGGGAAAAGTTAGTTCAACTGTCGTCGGTCATCAGCCGACCAATGGTGTTCTTGTGTGGACCAGGGACATAGAACCATCGTCTCAAACAATCTGCAAACGAAGCCGGTCCGACATACGCTGGTGCGTAGCGACAAGGAAGGTGGTAGGGATATTGTACACTTTCGACCAATGTACGGCAACCGAAAAAACACGCTGGACCAATAGACGACGCACACTGACGAACTGACGACTGACGAAACAATCGCGTGCACCGCAGCGCAGTCAATGTCAAGCCGACCAATTAAGATTGTGCTCACGAGTTATGGCGACTGCTATAAATAAACTGATAAATAATTTGGTTGTATTGCAGCATTTCAACGCGTTGCTAGCTGACCTGGTGCGCAACCCGGACCTGACGTGGCGCGAGGCGAAGAAGCAACTGAAGAAGGACCACAGATACGCCTTGGCGAAACCGCTCAGCAAAGACGATATGGTGAGCTCAGATACACCCCAAGATGACGGTGCGATCTTACATCACTTATTTTCACATAGAAGCAACCTTAGGTTCTCAATAGCATCTCATGTTCCCTGAATATTGAAGAAGAAGAAGAAGAAAGGTAGCTAAAAATAATAGTTGCTTAAATTTACATGGCTGATATGTTTTGTACACAACTTGAATGAAAAAACTATGACGCCATACCGTCCGTCACCGTCGCCATACAAAATGTATGAAAGGGTAGTTTTCATGACAGTTCATTAAAAGTACTCGTATCTCCTATGACCTATGACCTACGGTGCCGAGACGTGGTCCTCTACTGTGAGCCTAATGCACAAGCTCAGAGTCGCTCAGAGGGCGATGGAGAGAGCTATGCTCGGTACTTCTCTACGAGACAGAATCAGAAATGATGAAATCCGTAGGAGAACGAAGGTGACCGATATAGCTCTCAAAGTTGGCAAATTAAAAGTGGCAAAAACAAAAAAAAGTGGCAATGGGCTGGCCACATCGTTCGCGGGGCTGACAACCGATGGGGAAAAAAAGGTCCTCGAATGGCGACCACGTTTAGGCGAGGGAGCACAGGCCGCCCTCCGACCAGGTGGACTGATGACCTGCAGAAGACAGCGGGAGACCGTTGGATTCAGAGCGGCCAGGAGCGGGCGGAGTGGCGTCGATTAGGGGAGGCCCGTGTCCAGCAGTGGACTGCCAAGGGCTGAAAGGAAGGAAGGAAGGACTCGTATCTCTATCGACTCGTAGTCCCCACTCGCCATTGAGCGTGTCGTCGGTATAACCGTGTGGTGCCCAGGAGCGGCTGCACAGCCAGCACACGCTGGCGCTGGCGGGCAAGCGGCGCGAGAAGCTGCGCGCGCTGCTCGCCGACATGGCGGTGCCGCTGACGGCCGCGTGGCGCGACGTCAGGAAGCAGCTGGAGGGGCAGCCCCACGCGCCCGCGTACGTGAGCGTCGTGCAGGTATTCTTATACAACATACATGTATATATATATACATATAATATATAACGCTTCACACTCACAGCCCCACACTAGGATCCCCCGTGTCGTGGGCGCCGTGGACACACACACACGCCCAGACCAGAAACAGAAATTCAAATTCATAATTCAAATTTCTGGTCTGCTGGGAATCGAACCCGGGACCCTTCACGCAGCGCACCGGTGTCTTAACCACTGCGCCACTCAGGTCGTCTAAAAAATAACTGGTCAACGCACAGCCTACACCGCTAAACGTAGAGCTGAAACTTGGAGGCTGTGATCTTTGTATGACAAAGGCATTCGATTAGAAAGGATTTTCCGAAATTTTATCTCTAAGGGGGTGAAAAACGGGGCCAAAATTTGTATGAGACAAAATGATTCCTTAGTTCAATCTACTTCAATTTCATATTTTATTGAAACTTATTATTATATTACTTAACGGTGTTAAAAGGGGTAGACAGTATTTAAATAAATCTTTTGAATATTACGATGTTTCATTGCCATTTGCTGACATTTCTGTGTTTTTAATACCTCATTAAAATGGAGGTTATAAAAGTTTTATCAGCTATAATAAATAGGTGACAAAAATGTAAACAAAGGGGATACCCGGGCAAAAAAACTACGATTTTAGTGATAGATTACTATTTTTAACAATAATTCGTTTATTTATTTAATTATTTATAATTTAAACAACAGACAAAATGAAAATGTTGACAGACATTTAGTAATAATAATCTAAGTGTATCTCTATCCATTCGCGTATTTTATCAATAAGAACTTGTTTGTTTTCGTTGAGATGGAGCGCGAGTTCCGCGACTACCAGCGCGACAAGCTGACGGCGGCGAAGGCGGCGCTGCGGCAGCTGCTGCAGGAGACGCGCTCGCTGACCCACAAGTCGCTGGCGGCGGCCAAGGCGCAGCCCGCCGCCATGCAGCAGATACACGACACCCTCGCACACGACGCCAGGTGACGAACCGACTTCTACAAAGTAGCCTATAACCTTCCCCATTAGTGTGCCTGTCGTAGGCTAAAAGAAGTTTTCGAATCCGACCGCTACAAAGATGCACGTTCAAACTCTTATAGTATCAGTATAAATTGCGAAGCGCGCACAGCCCTCGAGTATATCGCAAGCGATTGAAAAAGTGTAGCAACGACGGGCGTAGTCAATACCTAGGTGGGTGACTGCTAGTGGCGATTTAAAGCGCTAACCCGCTTTGGAAGGCACGTTAAGCCGTCGGTCACGGTTATCAATACGATAGCAGTCGTTAAACCTTGTCGGCGACCCTATGGTCGGTTTGAGAACATCCGAAGCAGTCGTTGAACCTTGTCGGCGACCTATGGGCGGTTCGACCGGTTTGGTCGGATGTTCCGACACCTTTGGTATAAGTTATAGAATGAAGTGTTCGTGTCCTTCCAAAGGGAACTCCGTTTTGTGTATAGGTGTGTAACAATGTGTGTGTGTGTGTGTGTGTGTGTGTGGGCAGGTACACGGCACTGGAGCACCTGGCGGAGCAGCGGCAGACGATGATCACGGCGTACCTGGAGGAGCTGCAGGCCAAGGGGCCGCCGCCGCCGCCCACCGCCAGCGAGCCCGCGCGCCGCGCCAAGAACTGACCGCGCGGCCGCTGACGTGAGCCATTGTACGTACACGTACACACAGAGAGAGACTAGGCAGACACCCACACACGCGCATGCACTCGGACGCACACACGCACACACACATAGACACCGACACACACATAGACACAGACACATATGCGCTCAGATCAGTAAGGCACATACGCGCTCAGTCCAGTAAGGCACAAATGTCAGACCAAACAGACCCAAACACACGCGCACGCACACCATAAATGCACAGACCAGTCAGGCACACACACGCTCAGAGCAAACAGACACGTGCGTACACTCGGACGCAGACACATAAGCGCGTGCACTCTGATGCAAAGAGTTTCTCAAAGAGTGAGACACAGACAGACAGACAGACACACACACATTCCTTTGCCTTGCCTTAACCCCGTCGTAGACAGAAAATAATTAAAAAATAGACGATAGAGCCATTGAAGCTCTCGCTCTACAAAAATTCCGGTCCAACTATAATGAAGTATATTTGTTTTGTTTCAGTGGCCAAAGACAAGAACAACGGGGTGTGGGAGAGTGCCGAGTGTTTGATCGTGTGTTTGTGAATACTGTTGTGATTATTTCTATGAAATAAATGAGCGTTTGAGTTAATGTGTTGGTTTATTTTAACGTTTTACCTCCTTTGTGGATATTAGAGTCCATATTAGGGTCGGTGAGGCAGGGGTTTGAGGAAGAGGAACGGTTTGAGTAAGGGAAAACAGTAAAAACTATAAAAAATAAATAAGTAGGCTGGCTAGGGATTCCCTTTGACGTGTGAACCATGGACACATAATTCCACATAAATTCCTCTTAAGTTAAGAGAATGAGGAAGAGGATGTGAAAGTACCAAAAAATGCGTAACTTCCTCATTAAGAGGAAGAGGAATCCTCGTCAACACTAACCCATATGGTACTTAAGCTGCAGGTATAGGTAAGGTATAAGGTACTATGGTACTTAATTCAATTCAACTACTTTTACGAACATGTTTTTGTACAACTAAATAAACGTACAGCGGTGATAGCCCAGTGGCTTAGAATTGGATCTCGAATCGAGGGGTCCGGGTTCGAATTCCAATGGCACGCACTAATGACTGTAAAAAAGCCCTCTATCCATTTCACTGTTTGTAGTAACTGCAACACACCTTTAATCGAGAAATTTTCTCTAAAAATTACACCGAAAATCGTATTTTTCGGTTTTATTTTTTTAATGTCACTTTCTTTTTACTACAAACGAAAATTGGTTCACTACAAACGTCTACGGACATCCCTCTATCCATTCCACCGTTTGTAGTAACTGCAACACACCTTTAAACGAGAAATTTTCTCTAAAAATTACTCCGAAAATCGTATTTTCTGTTTAATTTTTTCTTGTCACTTTCTTTTTACTACAAACGAAAATTCGTTCACTACAAACGTCTACGGACATCCCTCTATCCATTCCACGGTTTGTAGTAACTGCAACACACCTTTAAACGAGAAATTTTCTCTAAAAATCACTCCGAAAATCGTATTTTTCGGTTTTATTTTTTTAATGTCATTTTCTTTTTACTACAAACGAAAATTCGTTCACTACAAACGTCTACGGACATCCCTTTATCCATTTCACCGTTTGTAGTAACTGCAACACACCTTTAAACGAGAAATTGTCTCTAAAAATTACTCCGAAAATCGTATTTTTCGATTTTATTTTTCTAATGTCACTTTCTTTTTACTACAAACGAAAATTTGTTCACTACAAACGTCTACGGACATCCCTCTATCCATTTCACCGTTTGTAGTAACTGCAACACACCTTTAAACCAGAAAATTTTTCAAAAAATTACTCCGAAAACTGTATTTTCCTATTTCATTGTTTGTTGGTAACTTTTTTTACTACAAACGAAAATTCGTTCACTACAAACGTCTACGGACATCCCTCTATCTATTCCACCTTTTGTAGTAACTGCAACACACCTTTAAACGAGAAATTTCCTCTAAAAATTACTCCGAAAATCGTATTTTTCTATTTTTTTTTTTTTTGTCACTTTCTTTTTACTACAAACGAAAATTCGTTCACTACAAACGTCTACGGACATCCTTCTATCCATTTCACCGTTTGTAGTAACTGCAACACACCTTTAAACCCGAATTTTTTTCAAAAAATTACTCCGAAAGCTGTATTTTTCTATTTCATTGTTTGTAGGTAACTTTTTTTACTACAAACGAAAATTCGTTCACTACAAACGTCTACGGACATCCCTCTATCTATTTCACCGTTTGTAGTAACCGTATGCACTTTGAAACTGACTTTAGGTCGTAATAACCATTTTGAAGAAATACTCAAATATTAATTTTTTTTTTATTTTTTCTATCCAACTACAAACGAAAAAAACCTCACTACAATCCACTACTAACGTTTATCTACAAGAAACAGTTGAAAAAAAATGGTTTTTCAAATTTGGGGGGACAACTTTTTTTCGTTGCAATTTTTTTTTTGGGTTAACTACAAACGAAAATATTTTTACTACAATCAACTACCTAACTTTATCTTTCGAAAAATCCAATTCGGGTGCCAAGTTCACATAGCCATTTTAGTTAGGTATTAAGATTGGTATTTCAAGATGATGGTCAATAAATTGATTGCTTTTAAACAGTTTCTGATGTAAATAAACCATTAACCATACTACGGCTTTCGGCTATGTTATCCAAAATCCAAATTGGTTGCGTTGCGGTATTATGGATTGACAAAGATGAGATCCACCTTGGATCCACCATTAGTGAAAATAATATGTCTAAGCGTAGTTTTTACGACTAATATACAACGCTGTATGTATATGCTGAACGTATTTGCCGTTTATTTTTAGTAACGCACGTAAAAAATACGTTGTACTAACTAAAAGATTTCGCAAAATAAATATCAAAAAATTGTCAACCAATCTGGTTACATGTTTTACGAAAAATACAGACTTTGACTCATGATTTCATGAATTAAATATGGATGGAGGTCTCGTTCGTAAGTATTCGTACCCAACCAAACTGACATTAGGGTGTATCTTTAACGAATAGGAAATCAATTTTATTTTAGATTCGATTCCATATCTCGGTGTGGGACTATGAGTATCAAAGCTGTTCACACGTTTATTTATTTTTACTGACTTATTATTTATTTATATCTTCCATCACTAAATGTTTGATCTATATTAATTAATCAGTGACACAATGTAAAATGAATTATAACAAGAACGTTACCATAAAATTATTGTGAGTTTCATTCGGTTATTTTAACTTATGGATGAACAGATGTTCCCTCTGCAGGCATTTATTGCTTACAAGGAATCCTTTGCTACTTGCTTATGTTTATAATTTCCTCTTACGAAATAAACAGTTATTTTATTATTTGTATTTTTTTTATTATTGGTTATTATATTATTTGTGTAATGCTTATACATGTAACGTGATTGTACGGTGTAGTCGCTATCAGAGTCTTTTTTTTAAAAGGCATTTTCGTTCAACCGATCAATATAAAATCGTAAAATCGATTCAGATAATCGGTAAAGCGCTACGGGGTACAACACTTTGACCGTAATTTACTAATTTTCATTGAACTGTTATCGCGTAGTATAACCATTAAAATGACTATATTATTATAATTTATCTTGTTCTATTAATTGGCGAATAATATATTTTCAAATCGTTATACAATATTATAGAAAACATCATTACCTATGAAAAGAAATCTCTTGTCCTTGTTTATTTCTATATCTGCTCTTACAGCCGTAAGCAACGCAATTCATTTTTAACACGTTTTTATTATTTCTTTCAAATATGGAAGAATTCGCAAATAACTAGACTAGTTAAGTTGATGACATCCAGTGGCATGGCATCCACTAAAATCCACTGTGGGTGTAGGGACCGTGCAGAAACTACAAAACGCCACCTAGCGGATTAAAACGAAACTGCCACAACTAAAGTGCAATATTGACTATTGTCCCTTTGTTTTTCATATGTTTTCATAATGTCTAAATGTAATAAAGTAATAAAGTAATGTCTAATGTCGTAATGTAATAAAGTATATAAATTTATCCATCGATACATATATCTGTATATTTTAATGTATAATTACGTTAAACAGTTATTATTCTATGAAATAAAGCAGTATCTCTCATAATTTTAACAAAAATATTTATTTTAATCCTTATAATCTAATATACACTTGTTTTTTGCGATCAAATTAAACACTTACTTGAAAAAAGTATTAAAAATAAACAACAAAAAGTAGCCTTTTTTTCTTTGGCAAACATAAATTATTACAGTCTCATTTTTTTAGAAAAATTATAAAACCTAAAATTTTTAAGCGAATTTTTGGCAAAAATCAACTTTGTGTTCACCACAAATTGCAGTGTTGCATTTTGAGCAATATGTCTTAGTCATGCGCCTTTTTGTATAGGAACACAATATGCCACATATTTTTTAAGAAGGAGAAGAACGATTTTGTTATTCTGGAGAACTTTCTTCGTTATACACTTTTAATGAGCCTTTTAATATACAAAATTATTTGTGATACACTTTTCAAAAAGTTAACATACGGTAGTAATCCTACCCACCTACCCATAAAGCAATAATGCAGTTCCGATAAATGACACTAGATGGCATAGGTGTCGCCACGCACGGTCCCTATAAAATCGAAGGAAGTGCCGTAACTATGGCAACGGACCCAAACAAAAGCGAATCGTAAACAAAATATTTGAATGACATTCAGTCTTCAAAGTATCAAAGTATTAGTTTAAAATAATTATTTAGAAGTTTTAGAATATTAGATAACATGTCTCTAAGCGGATATGATAGTGAAGTGGTAGGCTTCGACTGCGTTGCGCGGGACAGGAGAACTGAAGCGTCTTCCTCGACTCAGACAACTGAATATTCAGAGTCCGGCGTTGCTTCTCAAACGGCCGGTTCCAAAGACGTCGGCTGTATGGTTTATCCTGACGACATAAACGCCGAAGACGGCGTGCTCCGAGAGTTCCCTCCGCCGGGACTCAACGAGTTCCTCAGAAAAGTCGTTCCGTCCATGATGGAGCAGCTGGACCAGAACGACAAGGAGCTCCTCCACAACTCCTCCGATTCCGAGGACGAAGAGGTGATCGCCGCGAAGCTCTTGCAAGAAATAAAGGTGAGAAGCGACAGTGTGGGCGCAGGAGACCACCACACCTCGATCCTAGGGATAACTTGGAGCAGCACCGGGAACTCGCTCGCCGTCTCCATCGGCCAGTCGCAGCACGAAACGTGGTGCGAGAACCCGGGCCTGATCCAGGTGTTCATGCTCAAACGCAGCGAGGGCGACAAGTTCGTCCACGAGATGGATATCTCTGAGAAGAATTGCGTCACGGTTTTGAAGTACCACCCGACGGTCGCTGCGTTACTGGCGTACGGCACGACGTCGGGAGAGATCGTGCTATGCGACCTTCGGAACGGGAATTTGGAGGAAGGAACGCAGTTGACGTCCCCGTCCGGCTGCCACGGCTCCCGGCGCGTTTCTGCGCTGCAGTGGGCCGACTCGAAGCACGCGGACCTGTTCCTTCTAATGCAGATCAACAACAGAGGCAAGAGACGCGGCGCGTCCGACCAAATACTAATATCCGCCGGCAGCGACGGCACGATCAACGTGTGGCAAGTGAACTCGAACTTGAAAATCTTCGAGAACGTGATCACCTACAGCGTGAACGGGTCGAGTAAGCTGCCAGCGCCGGATATAACCTGTTTCGACTTCGTGAAAAACCCTCCTCTCCGCCCCACGGACGAGAGGTTGAATGAGGAGGTCTTTGTGGTCGGCACGAAGAGTGGGGCGCTGTATTTGTGTAATCTCAAGGATTACGACCACAACATGGATCCGGTGTATGAGGTGTTGGAAGGGCACTCCACGTGCGTGCTGGATGTGGCGTTCGGGTTCCAGAAGCCGGGGATCTTCGTCTCCGTGTCGATGGACTCGGAACTGCGGGTCTACGATGTGGCACAGGCTGCGCCGTTGAAGGTAAGGTTTGTGTAACTATTAATTGCAAAAGTAGATCTCCGAGGCAAAATCGTGCATAAGAAAACTTTGCTAGAGTCGCTCAGAGGGCGATGGACAGGGCTATGGGCTTGGTATAAAATTTCTCTATGCGACACAACAAGACCAACCTACGTGGCAGTGGGCTGGCCACATCGTTCGAAAAACGATAAGGATAAGGTGAGGAAGAAAGGTCCTCGAATGGCGACCACATTTCGGCAAAAGGAACACACCCTCCGAAGTTGGATTCAAAGGGCCCTGGACAGGGCGGAGTGGCGTCGATTACGGGAAGCCTATGCCCAGCAGTGGACTGTAAAGGGCTATAAAGAAGAAAAAGATGGCCACACTGATATCTGTCTTATATGTCGGCTGAAAAACGTGACACTATCTTCATTCGCCGACTTGCCAGTAAAAGGAATACATATTGACGACCCAAATAGCGCAGTGGTTAGGACACCGGTGCGCTGTGCGGAAGGTCCTGGGTTCGATTCCCAGCATAGCAGAGATTTGAATGATGAATTTGAGTTCTGTTTCTGGTCTGGGTGTGTTGTGTTGTTGTCTAGTGTGTGTCCATGGCGCCCACGACACAGGGAATCCTAGTGTGGGGCTATGAGTGTGATTAAGCGTTATTTATTTATTTATATTTTCTACACCACGCCGAAGTACCCATAAACCCCGGCACGCTATAAATAATTTCTTCTTCTTACGGTGCCTCTCCAACGAGTGAACTATGGCAGTCTGTTCGCTAAAGCCGTCCTTATTCATAGATCATTCATTCCGTGATATTCTCAGGTGATGTGCCTAGACATGCCGATATCGTGCACGGGCTGGCTGCAGCCGCCGTGGCTGGCGGCGGGGCTGGCGGGCGCGCGGGCCCTGCTCCGGGTGTACGACGCGGCCGGCGGGCGGGAGGTGCCCGTGGAGGGGTTCGCGGGCGAGGGCACCGTCACTTGCCTCAGCGTCAGCCAGAGCGGGTGAGTTGGACGCTTGTTTGGAAGAGCTGACAGAACCGACCGAGCAACCAACACGACAATGTTCTGTCACAGGGCCCTGTGTTGTGCTTTTTTAAATGAGCATGACCCTGACAGACGAAAAAATGACGTCTTGTTGACAAATTGTCGTACGAGCTATAGTGACCCACTAAAGGGTTGGGGTTCCTCACATAATGAGAAGGATGTAGGCCGTAGTCCACCACGCTTGTTTAGTGCGGGTTGGTGGACTTCACATGCCTTTGAGAACATTTTTGTGAACTCAGGCATACAGGTTTCCTCGCGATGTTTTCCTTCACCTTTACAACATATTTAATTTTATAAATCGCACATAACTTTTTTAAGAAAGCTATTGGTGCCTGCCCCTGGGATTCGAACCCGGACCCTCGAGTGAGAGGCCAAATTCTTAACCACTGGGCTATCACAGTTTTTAAGACCGTGTCGCATGCAAAAGGGTTAAGTAAGATGGGAAGAAGGGGTAAGACGCTTGGGCTCCAGTATGATATCACTCCGTCGATTGTAGTCTATAGATATTTAGTAGGAAAAACATAATCCGAGAATATTAGATACATACGTGTCGAATTGATAACCTCCTTTTTTAAAGTCGGTAAAAAAATGTTTATTGGTATGACTATTATACATAAAACAATATTTTTAATCTATTGCAGTGGGTGTCGCATCGCGGCGGGGGACGCGGGGGGCGCGGTGCGCTTGTGGTCGCTGCCGCCGCGCGCCCGGCTGCACGCGAGGGATATAGACTACTGAGTGCTTGCGCGGGTTTCAAGTAACCGATCTACGGATTAGGATCGAGACATGAGAGAGATACCGTTTGGTTGCCAAGAAATATATGTTAAAAACTTTTTTTAAAAGCTTTTATTTTTTCGAGTTACTCTTAACAAACCCTTTCATTTCATACCCATATTGTAGAAATGCATTAAAATAACTATTCCGATATCTTGGATGGTCCGCCATGTTAGATTTAGAATGACGTCACAAATCATATCGTGCATTGTCATCAAACTAAACGTGCATACAAAATTTCAGCTCAATCGGTTGAAGATATCTACTTCAAAATTGAGTGTAAAGATTCCACCCGAACATTCATACTTACATACATTGCAAGTTAAATAAAAGCTTTTAATAATAGATATTAACAACCAAATATCAAAATCCAAAGATTGATTATGGACTGATTACTGAAACCGGCTCATAGCCATACGGTCGATAGGGTGAATGGGAACACTTCAGTACGTATATGAGGTGGAAGTCAGATTCATCTCAGTTAGTATTGATTTAGTTATAATTGTGTTGTTTGTTGTTCATATCAATAAAGTTTATTTTTCTAAACAATTCTTTTTATTCGATCTATTACGTTTATTTAGTTGTAGGTACAAAAACATGTTCGTAAAAGTAGTTGAATTGAATTAAGTACCATAGTACCTTATACCTTACCTATACCTGCAGCTTAAGTACCATATGGGTTAGTGTTGACGAGGATTCCTCTTCCTCTTAATGAGGAAGTTACGCATTTTTTGGTACTTTCACATCCTCTTCCTCATTCTCTTAACTTAAGAGGAATTTATGTGGAATTATGTGTCCATGGTTCACACGTCAAAGGGAATCCCTAGCCAGCCTACTTATTTATTTTTTATAGCTTTTACTCTTTTCCCTTACTCAAACCGTTCCTCTTCCTCAAACCCCTGCCTCACCGACCCTAATATGGACTCTAATATCCACAAAGGAGGTAAAACGTTAAAATAAACCAACACATTATAACTCAAACGCTCATTTATTTCATAGAAATAATCACAACAGTATTCACAAACACACGATCAAACACTCGGCACTCTCCCACACCCCGGTGTTCTTGTCTTTGGCCACTGAAACAAAACAAATATACTTCATTATAGTTGGACCGGAATTTTTGTAGAGCGAGAGCTTCAATGGCTCTATCGTCTATTTTTTAATTATTTTCTGTCTACGACGGGGTTAAGGCAAGGCAAAGGAATGTGTGTGTGTCTGTCTGTCTGTCTGTGTCTCACTCTTTGAGAAACTCTTTGCATCAGAGTGCATGCGCTTATGTGTCTGCGTCAGAGTGTACGCACGTGTCTGTTTGCTCTGAGCGTGTGTGTGCCTGACTGGTTTGACATTTTATGTGCCTTACTGGACTGAGCGCGTATGTGCCTTACTGATCGGAGCGTACATGTGTCGGTGTCTATGTGTGTGTGCGTGTGTGCGTCCGAGTGCATGCGCGTGTGTGGGTGTCTGCCTAGTCTCTCTCTGTGTGTACGTGTACGTACAATGGCTCACGTCAGCGGCCGCGCGGTCAGTTCTTGGCGCGGCGCGCGGGCTCGCTGGCGGTGGGCGGCGGCGGCGGCCCCTTGGCCTGCAGCTCCTCCAGGTACGCCGTGATCATCGTCTGCCGCTGCTCCGCCAGGTGCTCCAGTGCCGTGTACCTGCCCACACACACACACACACACACACATACACATTGTTACACACCTATACACAAAACGGAGTTCCCTTTGGAAGGACACGAACACTTCATTCTATAACTTATACCAAAGGTGTCGGAACATCCGACCAAACCGGTCGAACCGCCCGTAGGTCGCCGACAAGGTTTAACGACTGCTTCGGATGTTCTCAAACCGCCCATAGGGTCGCCGACAAGGTTCAACGACTGCTATCGTATTGATAACCGTGACCGACGGCTTAACGTGCCTTCCAAAGCAGGTTAGCGCTTTAAATCGCCACTAGCAGTCACCCACCTAGGTATTGACTACGCCCGTCGTTGCCACACTTTTTCGATCGCTTGCGATATACTCGAGGGCTGTGCGCGCTTCGCAATTTATACTGATACTATAAGAGTTTGAACGTGCATCTTTGTAGCGGTCGGATTCGAAAAATTCTTTTAGCCTACGATAGCCACACTAATTGGGAAGGTTATAGAATATTCCGTTTGAAGAGTTTGTTTGAACGCGCTTATCTCAGCAACTACCGATCGGATTCGAAAAATTCTTTTAGCATACGACAGCCACACTAATGGGGAAGGTTATAGGCTACTTTGTAGAAGTCGGTTCGTCACCTGGCGTCGTGTGCGAGGGTGTCGTGTATCTGCTGCATGGCGGCGGGCTGCGCCTTGGCCGCCGCCAGCGACTTGTGGGTCAGCGAGCGCGTCTCCTGCAGCAGCTGCCGCAGCGCCGCCTTCGCCGCCGTCAGCTTGTCGCGCTGGTAGTCGCGGAACTCGCGCTCCATCTCAACGAAAACAAACAAGTTCTTATTGATAAAATACGCCAATGGATAGAGATATACTTAGATTATTGTTACTAAATGTCTGTCAACATTTTCATAGTGTCTGTTGTTTAAATTATAAATAAATAAATAAACGAATTATTGTTAAAAATAGTAATCTATCACTAAAATCTCAGTTTTTGCCCGGGTATCCCCTTTGTTTACATTTTTGTCACCTATTTATTATAGCTGATAAAACTTTTATAACCTCCATTTTAATGAGGTATTAAAAACAGAAATGTCAGCAAATGGCAATGAAATATCGTAATATTCAAAAGATTTATTTAAATACTTTCTACCCCTTTTAACACCGTTAAGTAATATAATAATAAGTTTCAATAAAATATGAAATTGAAGTAGATTGAACTAGGGAATCATTGTGTCTCAAATTTTGCCCCCGTTTTTCACCCCCTTAGAGCTAAAATTTCGGAAAATCCTTTCTAATCGAATGCCTTTGTCATACAAAGATCACAGCCTCCAAGTTTCAGCTCTACGTTTAGCGGTGTAGGCTGTGTGTTGATCAGTTATTTTATACACGACCTGAGTGGCGCAGTGGTTAAGACACCGATGCGCTGCGCGGAGGGTCCCGGGTTCGATTCCCAGCAGACCAGAAATTTGAATGATGAGTTTAAATTTCTGTTTCTGGTCTGGGCGTGTGTGTGTGTCCACGGCGCCCACGACCCAGGGGATCCTAGTGTGGGGCTGTGAGTGTGAAGCGTTATTTATTATATATATATGTCGGAGAATCACCGTTGTAATGATGCGAACGCAAGTATGGCCGCGGTACTATTATCCGAACATTGATGACAGATGTCAATGTCACTTGAAAATGTCATGGCTCATGCTTGGATACGGCCGGTTGGCGGGAATAGTAGAGAACTCGTGAAGCGGACGTGTCTGTTCGATTACAATAATAATTGCAGTTTCAATCCACCTGATTAAGTGATATGTCCTCCTGTATTGCCCGGGGTCACCCACTATGTCGGATACATGCCCACAAAACCATAGCTTCTGATATGTCTCTACGACATCAGAAGTGGGATCGCCTCGGGCTTCTGAAAGGACTACAGTGTTGAGCGATGAAAATTTAAACAAGTGGCGGAATAGCTAACAGCGGCATACTTTGGCCTTTAAATTTCTTCAAGAAATAAGTCTCAACTAGTGCGTGTCGATTGTAAAATGGACAGTGCAATACCCAATCTACAAGGAGCCTTGAGGATTATTGTTATTGAGGAGGTTGATTGCAAGACGACAACGTTTTTGGATCGTTAAATAAGCAATAGACGACGGTGCTGAAAGGCCTGTTGAGCTGTTGCCAGTGCAAGCGTTGTGAACGGCGTGTGGTGGTGCCGGGTGCCTGAGCGTCTGTGTGTGGACGTATTTGAGGTTTGATCGATCACAGCTCGATTGGATAATTGAGGTCAGATGTTTTGTTTAATAGTTTATTGAGAGAATGTGTTGTACACATTCGAATTCTACAATCAAAACCATTATAATTTGAAGTTTGAATATTGGTGCCATCTCAGTTATCACAGGTGGTTGCCATCTGCCTCAATCTGATAGATTATTACTTCCATGACTGTCAATGGGTGTTATTAAGAAACCAATGTTTTAGTTGCTTGACCATAGCATTTTAAGGTAAAATTTATTGTAGGTATTTCATTTGGTGTTGGTTTGTTAACATAAATGAATATTGTTCGATTAATAAAATAAAAGAATCAATAGGCAAGTGAAATTTTCAAGTACTGAAAAGAAGGCAAATAAAGCAGGCTAAATTAGGCAGCTTTAAAATGTATGTCCATTGGGATGAGGTTTGAAATCACAAAATGCGCTTGATGGTAAACATTCCAGTCTAGTTCAAATAGAGTTGAAATTTGCCACAATACTTGGTCTGGAGAGTTGTGTCCTCACTCCACTCCACACATGAATTCAAGTATCCTTGAAGTTAAATTTCTTCCTGGTGTGCATTTTGCTGGTGCAGGTGACTGTTATAAGTTTGACAGATTTTATTATTGTGTTACTTGAATTTTTTTTTTGTACGAGCAGTGAGGGAGTATGTGATATGTTGTATTTATCCCAGGAGACAGTGACAACCCATGGCTGAGAGGCCAGGTGGTTAAAAACAATGTAGCAACTCTTACACTTTGTTAAGTTTAGTATTATGTTTGAGTAGCTGTCTTATCACAAGTGGACTCACATCAGATCAAACCATAGTGCTGAAGCCCTACTTGATTCTGAGTAATATCCCTAACCCAGTGCATGACACAGGGCATCATTAAACTTGTAAGTCAAGAAGACTTAAATGATTTTGTTTTCTTACACATTTTGTACTGTAAGGTTTTCATTATTATAGTAAGTGCTATGATATGAGTGTGTTTTACATGGTTTTATAGTAAGGTAGAGTCAAAAATATCATAGTGTTGGTTGTCAAATCATAGAATTTGTTTTGGCAGAGTTTTAAACATGATCAAAGTTATCTCAAGTCGAATGGTCGATGTGATGATGGTGGATTGCAGAAAAATAAAAAAACTAAATAATCTAAATCTAATAATAAATGTAAAAAAAAAAACATTTGAGTCATGAGTATGTAGTAGCGCATGAGAGTAGGTCTTTTTAGTTTGAGATTGACACTTTTATTTCATTTTGTAATAGTTGAAAATATCACATTGATTTTGATGAAATGGACAATGGCACGAATAGCGGTCATATAGCTGGAAGGCTGTAATTTCCAGACAGCCAAGTGGTTTGGAGTTAGCAAGTGTGACTGGAACAACTAAGGGGAAGGTTATCGGTTGACCAAAGGGAAAGGTTACAGGTATCTGACAGGAATTTGAAGTATTGCTTATCATAAGAAGGGCTAGTTGCTATTTTAGTTTAAAAATATGTTGATAGGCCTGGTGTGTGAGACTGGCATCATCAATAACACATTGAGTTCACCCTTGGCGGGTTAAAACAGTAATGGTCAAATCTAAATATGGAGAGATTAGAGAGTGGTGGTTGTGGACACTGTGATGAAAATTAGGGTTGTTTGTACAAATTATCAAAACATAAGTGCCTATACATTTGGACAGCTTACATTTGAAAATAAAATGCAAGTAAATTTTCATCTTTTGACAGACAAAAGAAGCATTGGATTTGTATTGGATTAAACTCGAGAATTATTTTCTTGGAATTATTTTACCTCCCGAGGTAAAAAAAAATCATTTGACTGTCAAAGCGTTTTTACCTTCTCACATGAGTTATGATAATAATTTCGTCTGGTTAGAAATACAATGACTAGGTACCTAAACGGAAAACCAATACAACGCCCTGCTGGGTGTGGAAAGATTCAGCCGTCAATTTTATAAGTACTGACAGTACTGATAGACTGAGTACAGATACTGACTGTTGGTATTGCTTAACAAATGGTTAAGTGCTTTCATGACCAATCTATTATGGTAAAGAATTATTACCAGGGAACTTCAGATTTGCTTAGTAGCTAGTTACTCTATTTAGTATTGACTAGATCATTTATCGTTTGTGACACAATTAATTAAATGTTAGATACTGGAACCATCCAACTAGCTTCACCTTATTGAGTCTTGCTGATTTAGTGATGAAACATCATGGTAACATTTTTTTTTTGTTCTTGCCCAATGGTTTTATTTTTGCTATCAAAATATGACCTAACAGTAAAGCATCACAGGGGAGGAATGCATTAGACTAGTGGGAGGAGATATTGATTGGCAGCACTGATAATAAATTTAGCTTTTAACATGCAGTAGTAAGAGGTCACCCATGATTATTGTCTGGAATGAACTTAGGAATGAAGATCATTCCGGCTTAGCCATTGTCGGCATAAGTGAGGCAGTTGATAATAAAAATGTTTAATGTGGTAATATGATTTACTTCAGTCACGACCTTTTTCAGTTTCCAGTTGCAGGTCACGATTCCTAACCCAGTGTAGCTAGTCTGGAGACTGCGCGGCGACAATAGGTTAAGGGTGTGCGAATGGGGTGGTTCCCCAGAGTGTGCGGATGTGATCCGTTGTGTGGGCGCCGTGATGGGCTTGGCTTGGGCCAATGTGTGTGAATGTGGGAATAGTCGATGGACTGACTATAAACCCTGGTAATCGTTGAAGCGATTATTGGAAGAGTCGTAGAAGCGACTATAAATAAACCCTGGTATTCGTTGAAGCGAATATTGGAAGAGTCGTTGAAGCGACTATAAACCCTGATATTTGTTGAAGCAAATATTGGAAGAGTCGTTGAAGCGACTGTAAACCTAAAAGATTCGTTGCTGCGAACATTGAAAGTCGTTGAAGCGACTATAAACCTAAAAGATTCGTTGCTGCGAACATTGAAAGTCGTTGAAGCGACTATAAACCTAAAAGATTCGTTGCTGCGAACATTGAAAGTCGTTGAAGCGACTATAAAGCTAAAAGATTCGTTGATGCGAACATTGAAAGTCGTTGGGGCGATTATAAACCTTGAAATTCGTTGTAGCGAATATTGAAAGAGTCGTTGTAGCGACTAATAAACCTTGATATTCGTTGGTGCGAATACTGGAAGAGTTAATGGACTGACTTTCTAGTATGAGTTGTAACTGAACTGTAGACTGTAGACTGTAGCTGTAGTAGATTGTGAACCCTTGGTGCAATTAGATGAGTCGTCAGAGCGACTTTAAACATAATAGGTAGTTGTTGGTAGCGTTATTAAAATCTGTTTGATTAAGCAGTGATAACATTGATTGTTAAAATTTACTTTGTGTTTTTTTTAAACATTTGAGCTCTTTTTGATAATCACTTTGGAAAATTAATGATAGTTTTGTTTCTTTTAAATGAAATGGTTATTAAACTCTTTTGGATTGAGAGTTAGAAATTACAATTGATTATGCGCATCCAAAGTCAGAATAGCCGAGCGAAATTGAGCATTTGTACTGGTGTCCTCAAAGTATTCACACGAGGACGTGTGAGTGGTCAGGTTGGCCGTGTCGGAGAATCACCGTTGTAATGATGCGAACGCAAGTATGGCCGCGGTACTATTATCCGAACATTGATGACAGATGTCAATGTCACTTGAAAATGTCATGGCTCATGCTTGGATACGGCCGGTTGGCGGGAATAGTAGAGAACTCGTGAAGCGGACGTGTCTGTTCGATTACAATAATAATTGCAGTTTCAATCCACCTGATTAAGTGATATGTCCTCCTGTATTGCCCGGGGTCACCCACTATGTCGGATACATGCCCACAAAACCATAGCTTCTGATATGTCTCTACGACATATATATACATGTATGTTGTATAAGAATACCTGCACGACGCTCACGTACACGGGCGCGTGGGGCTGCCCCTCCAGCTGCTTCTTGACGTCGCGCCACGCGGCCGTCAGCGGCACCGCCATGTCGGCGAGCAGCGCGCGCAGCTTCTCGCGCCGCTTGCCCGCCAGCGCCAGCGTGTGCTGGCTGTGCAGCCGCTCCTGGCCACCACACGGTTATACCGACGACACGCTCAATGGCGAGTGGGGACTACGACTCAATAGAGACACGAGTCCTTCCTTCCTTCCTTTCAGCCCTTGGCAGTCCACTGCTGGACACGGGCCTCCCCTAATCGACGCCACTCCGCCCGCTCCCGGGCGCTCTGAATCCAACGGTCTCCCGCTGTCTTCTTCAGGTCATCAGTCCACCTGGTCGGAGGCGGCCTGTGCTCCCTTGCCTAAACGTGGTCGCCATTCGAGGACCTTTTTTCCCCATCGGCTGTCAGTCCCGCGAACGATGTGGCCAGCCCATTGCCACTTTAATTTGCCAACTTTGAGAGCTATATCGGTCACCTTCGTTCTCCTTCGGATTTCATCATTTCTGATTCTGTCTCGTAGAGAAATACCGAGCATAGCTCTCTCCATCGCCCTCTGGGCGACTCTGAGCTTGTGCATTAGGCTCACAGTAGAGGACCGCGTCTCGGCACCGTAGGTCATGGGTCATAGGAGATACGAGTACTTTTAATGAACTGTCATGAAAACTACCCTTTCATACATTTTGTGTGGCGACGGTGACGGACGGTATGGCGTCATAGTTTTTTCATTCAAGTTGTGTACAAAACATATCAGCCATGTAAATTTAAGCAACTATTATTTTTAGCTACCTTTCTTCTTCTTCTTCAATATTCGGGGAACATGAGATGCTATTGAGAACCTAAGGTTGCTTCTATGTGAAAATAAGTGATGTAAGATCGCACCGGGATCTTGGGGTGTATCTGAGCTCACCATATCGTCTTTGCTGAGCGGTTTCGCCAAGGCGTATCTGTGGTCCTTCTTCAGTTGCTTCTTCGCCTCGCGCCACGTCAGGTCCGGGTTGCGCACCAGGTCAGCTAGCAACGCGTTGAAATGCTGCAATACAACCAAATTATTTATCAGTTTATTTATAGCAGTCGCCATAACTCGTGAGCACAATCTTTATTGGTCGGCTTGACATTGACTGCGCTGCGGTGCACGCGATTGGTTCGTCAGTCGTCAGTTCGTCAGTGTGCGTCGTCTATTGGTCCAGCGTGTTTTTTCGGCTGCCGTACATTGGTCGAAAGTGTACAATATCCCTACCACCTTCCTTGTCGCTACTCACCAGCGTATGTCGGACCGGCTTCGTTTTCAGATTGTTTGAGACGATGGTTCTATGTTTCTGGTCCACACAAGAACACCCTCGGTCGGCTGATGACCGACGACAGTTGAACTAACTTTTTCCTTTGATGGAACCTTTGATAGAAGGTACTCTACCACTAATACTTGTTATAAATAAATAAATAACGCTTCACACTCATAGCCCCAACACACACATTCAACACACACACTCAAGAACACAACACACCCAGACCCGAAACAGAAATTCAAATTCATCATTCAAATCTCTGCTCTGCTGGGAATCGAACCCAGGACAATCCGCGCAGCGCACCGGTGTCTCAACCACTGCGCCACTTGGGTCGTCCTTCTGTTTGAAGGGAGCTCTTTATCTTTGGACGTTGCTATTCCTACACTCACCTGCACCGCCTCATCCCGTTTGTGGTACTCGCGCTCCTTGTCCCGGTCCCGCAGACTGCTGGCGAGCGCGAGCTGCACCTGCTTCTCGCGCTGCTTGATGGAGGCGGCGGCGCGGGCGGAGCGCTCGCGGGCGCGCGCCTCCTCGTCCTCCGCCCCGTCGCCCTCCTCCATCGCCTCGGCCTCGCCGCCGGACTCCGCCCCCGAAGTGCCCGCCTCGTCCGCTTCGGTTTCACTTTGCTACACGGAAAAACAATCAAAAACCAAGTATTTTATTCATTGTCAGGTACGAGTTGTGTACACTTAATGACGTCATACATGATGGAATATTATAAAATATATCTTACATCCGCTTTCGGTGCCCCTCAGGCTATCGTAGACCAGGAGAAAAAAGCGGGCGGAATAAAACTACCAGGAATATTGGTTAGTTATACAGGGCATTTTAATCACCTTTTCAGGTATGCAAGTGATGGGTACATGTTTAATTTTAAAAGCGCTGGGAGTTTTTTTCCGTCCGCTTTTTTCTCATGAGATTTGATCGCGAAGCCCAGACGACTTTAAGACGATAATAATGACCATGGCACACCCCGCACTAAGTTCGACCACTAACATCCATTTTTGTTTATTCACAAAATAAAACGACTTTAATGTGGACGCACCCTTACAGAAGGTGACGTAATTTGTAAACGTAACGGCCTAAAGCTACACTAACGCGGAAAAGGTTAAGGTTCAAAAAACTTTAAAATAACAAAGGATTTTAGCGAGCAATGTGGTTTTTGACGTGTAAATTAAGGCGGTAATACGTTTGCTAAATGTAGTAGCGCCCTAACAGTGTATAACAAAGTCGTGACGAAACCTGCATGCCTGAGTTGTTCACGTTCTCAAAGACACGTGAAGCCCACCAACCCGCACTAGGCCAGCGTAGTGGACTAAGGCCTACATCCTTTTCATTGTGAGAGGTGACCCAACCCGCAGTGGGCCACTAAAGGTTACTGGCAAGTACGTTTTAGTAAGCACTAGGCGACTTCGGTAAAAGGAGCACAGGCCGCCCTCCGACCAGGTGGACTGATGACCTGAAGAAGACAGCGGGAAACCGTTGGATTAGAGCGCCCAGGAGCGGGCGGAGTGGCGTCGATTAGGGGAGGCCCATGTCCAGCAGTGGACTGCCAAGGGCTGAAAGGAAGGCGACTTCGAACGCATGGACTTTAGAATTTGAATTAGAGTGGGATAAAAACTATCCTATATGTTAGTCTAAGTTATAACTTACTTGTATACCAATTCATTCAAATCTGTTCAGCCTTTTCGCTTGACAGAGTTACGAACATTCATCCATTCATCTTCACAATCTTTCGCATTTACAACGTACTTACGTGTCAGACAAATACGCAACAAATAATTTGGACTGCTGAACAGAATTAACAACTTATAAAAAATAATCAATTGACATAATATGTAAAACTAAGTTTTAGTTATGTAAGACATAATTATTGTATGCGCGCATAGTAGACTGTTCTAAACTTATAATAATTTTTGTAACATCTTTACCCTACCCTACGCGGTACTCCGAACAAACTACATTACATACTAATAGTGGACTATGGTCTATTAGTATATCCGGCTCAGAGACGACGGTGCGGTCACAATGGGTTGCAGACAACGACGGAACTCAGGAGTTGAAGGTAGGAAAGAATAATAAAAAACAAATTCGACACAAATACATTTTATTAATCAATTACAAATCATTAATTACATACAAATGTCTACATCTAATTGTATCGGTAAAACAATTTACATATGTATTTACTTAATACATAAATTTATACAAGACAGTGGACCTTTAAAATAACACGAGCTGACCAATATCACAATTAAAAATTATTTTAATCTTTCTACATTAATTTTATTTTTTTTATTTTAATAAACTCTCATTTCATAGAGAAAAGTTCAAAAATATTTTTTTCTGCTCAACAATAAAATATGGATATTGTCACATTCACAACTATTAATATGACGTTCGAAATCGTAATTAATAATTAACCGATCTTCGGATATGGATTGTGATTAATACTGTTTGATTACCAAGATACTGTTTCTATACCCCATGTATAATTTAAGAAATTGTGAGCAATCCTAGTGTCATATGAGTGTGAAGTGTTATTTATTTATTTATAAATAAAATTCAATTTTCAAAATTTAAATTTTAATCTAATATACATTTTAATACACTTTTTTTTATTTACATTTTTATTCCGACATATTATTATACTTTTATAATGATAACACCAATTCGACAACCGCGCTTAAAAGGGTCCAATGTATCGCGAACAATATTTACAAAACGCATACCTGCAATCGGTACGACCGTTGGTCTACTCACAGTAGACATAAACTTAACTATATGGACTTAATATCTACTTAACCTATGTATGTGATATACTTGGCTCGCTTCTCCCAAAAATTTACCTTAGATTATATTTATTTATCTGCACAATTATATAACATTTGAGAAAAAATTGTAACCAAAAACTTTAGGACTAAACAATGAACAAAATTTTCAATAACTTTGATTCCTCCTCAAAAACGGCCTTTATGGAGATATGACATTTTGCAAGAGCGGTTTACATGCCAAATGTATTCCGAGGCAAATATATTGAATTTCACCTTGAATATTGTTTAAGAATCCAATAAAGTATAAATGATTGTAGTGTTTTTAACTCGTGACGCAAAAGACTATTATAAAATTAAGCTGTAGCGTAGCTTCTCAATAACCTATCGTTGATTAGAGATTGCTCTACAACAGTTTAGTTCTCAAGATATTCAAATTCCTTTGAAATAATGAACGTTTGAGATTGCGGTGAGAGCCCAGTGGCTAAGAATCCGGACTCGTCGAGGAGTCCAGGTTCGAATCCCAGTGGTCAGCCACTTTCTTAACGCAGATACAAGATTGCAAGATTTAATAAAAAAATTTCATTGAATGATGAAACAAATTATTAGCAAGAATAATTTATTTGTTTAAAGCAATTTTAAAATTTATTCAATAATAACCTCCATTTTTGAAGTCGGTTAAAAAGGAGTAACAAGTTGGTTTACCAAAAAGAACAAAAGACTGACTAAATACTCTGGCAAGGCTTCACAATATATTTCTTTTTATAATATATAAAATTATATAATAATATATTATATAATATATTGTCTTTCAAAGTTAAAACTAATTTGATAATACAGAAATCAACAAAGTTTATTGACAAAAACTTACTTCATTTTACAATTACTCTGAATTATTAATTAGTCCATGGGTTAAATATTTTAACATTACCATTTCGCCTCCTACGTCGAGCTATTTAGTAAGGCACGATTTCATTTATCTACGCCTTATTTAGACTATTATCTTTATCATAATAATATATTAAAATTTCCTTTACGTGATTCAAAAGCTTTGTAACGCTTTTGAATTGAATTTAATGAACTTTAAATAACTTTTTGTATTTAAGAGAGTTCTCTAATGGATGGTCTCAGTAATGAATCTTAGGATTCTGATGTTCGGGTGCCAGGCAACATCTTATATTTCTAAGCAATTGAAAAGATCTCTGCAAGTATGTATCTCAATATTGGATTTGCCAAAGATTGTTTACTGAAACCCACCGTTCATGGTTTAGTTCATTTTTATTCTCTTGTCTTTTCTGGTAAACAATCTTGGCACTACTTTTTATTGAAAAAAAAAATTTAAAATTGCTTTAAAAAACAAATGATAGTTTCTAGAAATCTATTTCTGTATTAAATGACAATTTGTTTTTGAATTTTTATAATTTTGTGTCTGCATAATTGTTTAATCGCAAATTAAAATAAAAAGACATTGATTGTTTATCAAAAAAGACAAGAGTATAAAAATGGACTACTAGATATACAAATGGGCTGCATAAGTGGCTCTATCTGTAGAAATTAGATCTTCTATTTGAATTCCATTTAAGATAAGCTCTATCTCTTGACATGACCAATTTAGTGGAGATATGTATATTGCATGTGGCATTTGATCATAGAATTGAATAAAAAATTATTTCAATATTTTAAATTGGTAGCGCCATAGCAGCTCACCTAGGAAGGGACCTTACCGCCAGCCTTTTATTATCCGCGTTTTGAGTATCCCCGGCGACCACTCCTCCCCAGCGGAACACGACCCATGAAGAACATGCTGCTTTACGACGGGTCAAGAGGTAACCCGCGGTAGGCCAGCGTGGTGGACGGCGGCCTACATCCCTCTCATCACGAGAAGGAGACCCGACCCTGTAGTGGGTCATTAATGGGTTACTGGCAAGAGGTAAGGTAAGGTACCTCCCCGGACAAGCTGAGTTGACTAATGATATATAATATAATAATAATAATAAATCCGCCAGGAACCTTACTATCGTTTTACCAACTCCTATCCTAACTTAACACTATATTTATAGCTCTTGGAAGAGTTTGATGTTAGTAAATGTCATATTTATATATACACAATTGTCTTAACACTGACCGATTATATGAAAACGGGTAGTCAAATACATAAAATATATGCAAAGAAAATTCATATACAAATGTTAGTATAAAAGTGTGTTTGTTTGACGTGTACGCATTCAATGAAGGAAGTTACACATCTTTAGATGTCGGTAGATAAATAAAAAAAATGTCACACAAGCAACTCAAGTCACGATGTCACTTCGCAGTAAAGTTAAAATGTCAAAGAGTCATCTCTTCTCGTATAGAGTTTGAGAAGAGTATTTACTGCTAATAGATGGCAGTGAATAAGCGTTGATAGCCCAGTGGCTAAGAATTCGGCCCCTCACTCGAGGGGTCCGGGTTCGAATCCCAGTGGCATCCTCGGCTAACTTTCTTAAAAAAGCTATGTGCGGTTGTGTGTGAACGGAGTGGCGTCGTTTAGGGGAGGCCCACGTCCAGCAGTGGGCTACAAAGGGCTGAAAGTGGGGACAAACTGCCAAATTGCAGAAACATTTACATTGTTTTAAACATGTATTTAAATTAAAGGTAGGTTTGAAAAAACGAGATTCGTCAAGCAAATGTTATACGATAGAATTTTAGAAAACGTCGATTGCGCCTGTCGCCGGGGCTTCGGATTCGGAAGCGGCGCCATAATTATATTTCATAGTGTTTAGTATTGTCGCATCAGCCGCGGCGCAATCGTCGCGCGCGTTTGTCGCGTCGGCCGCTACCGCCGCCCACGGAACTGCAGCTTTAGATAAACGACAGTCACCACCCCGATAAATGCAAAGGCGGTAATACACCTAAAATTAAACACCTATACATAAACCATACCTAAAACGAGCGGTGATAGCCCAGATAGCTACTTCCATCCCGGTGACACGCATCGATACCAAAGCCTTCCTTAAAAGCATTGTGCGCTAACATTACCGAAATCGAACAAAACGTACCCACGACCGTCTAAAGACGCATAACTTCGTAATAAACCCGAACAAATACATCACAATCCGTCACACGATCCGTCCGTGAACACCGGACAGCCACAACACGTGAAGCACAACACAACGTCCCTCGAGCGCACGCTCAGTGTCCGCGGGCGCACGCCGCCGGCCGCGATCGGTTGGCGTACACGTACAGCAAACACTAATCCTTCTCCGACTTCTTTCTCTTCTTCTTGTCCGTCTTCTCCGTCTTCTTCTTCCCCTTCTTGGGGGCCTCCGGTTCGGGGGACTTCGGCTCCTGTTTCCGCTTCTTCGGGGGCGATTTGATGGGGGACTTCTTCTCGGGCGCGGGCAGCTCCTTCTTCGAGGACCTCAGGTTTTTGGGGGAGCACACGTTCTCCGGCGTGGCGGAGCGGGACGAGTGCTCCGAGTCCGTGGTCTCCTCGCGCTTGTTCCTGGCGGCTTTGGGGTTCTTCTCCCCTTCGCCGGGGATGCCCAGGATGTCCGCCCACTGGTCGGGCGGGGGCGTCGGCTGCTTCTTCACCTCTTCGGCGGGCTCCGCTTTCTGTGAAGGCAAATCGGGTGGTATAGTGAAGTCTCTAGTTTGGTGTGATGTTGCAACCGCGGTGAGTGCGCCGATGGGGAAGAGCGGACCGGACTATTCGATTTAATTTACTGTATCAGGGGTAACTTGTCGGAAATCCATTGTTATTTTATGTTTCTTTGCAACAATGGAACTTGGCACCGCACACGTGGCACTTGTTTTGGTATGCACCCACCCCCCTCCCTTATCTCCAGGTAGGTGTATACCATCACAGCCATTCGCCGCAAAACAGAGCATCATAAGGTGATGTGCACTCTACAACGGACGGTTGTCGAGTGACTATCGGAGACTTCTACCGGATATGTATTAGGTAAGAAAAGGGAGTAAAAACAGATCTCCATCAAAACCAGCAACGAACTGGCGACTCCTGGTGTCACTCGTGTCACGGTGGTGACCACTCAAAATCAGGTAGGCCATCCGCCAATTTACCCATTTTCCTAATTAAATATAAATGTTTAGTGGCAAAATTAGTTCAACCCACTGAGCTCACCATCGGCACACCACCCCAGTGTATATAAAGCAATTTAAATCACACAATGATACGCAACGCTCTAACAATCGCGCAACTAAAAGATCGTCGACGCATCGACCGAAATCTTAGTTGGGACAAGAAATTACAAGAATCAAAAAATTACTGTAAAAAGCTAAAAAAATAAGACAGTTATTTTTTGATTTTTGTTTTTGAAGCATCGAGCGTGATGAAATGTGTAGAGGAGAAGCAAATGCATTGACGTGTGTAAAGTGCGCTGCGCGGGAGCTGTCGACACTGTTGACAGTCAGCTGTCAGTGGCGATCAGAATTTAATACTCGAATTAATTATGTCAGCGTGTTATACACGAAGTTACCTGCGAGTTAATTTAATCTGATATTTTATTATATAAAATTCCTTGTTTAATCATACCAATTACACTGACACCTTGATGTCAAAGGCCAGTGTTGTTGTTGCCAGCAAAACATTTCTGCATTTAAGTGAATCGCTTGAAATTCGCTATTAACTATCATTAAAATATCATCAAAATTAACTTTGATTCCATTTTGACACAATTATCTTTTTGTAATTTGCAGGCCCAGAAAGTGAATATGGATCGACCACATTGCTCTAAGTCTAAATAACTATTTTTCATTTCATCTGATCATCATATTTTAGATGACTAGTACCAGACATGTCGGGTCAATCGCGCCGAACTTAGACAAAAGAGACATTCAACATCATCGCCGCGACTCGCGCGAACTTTACACACGTCCTAAAGTTTAGTATAAAAGTACAAAACGTTACGTCAGTCAATAGGAAGCGAACCTGCATCGGACACGGACAGACTAGCGAACGTGATTCATTATAAAAATCATCAATATTTTTCATTCGCAATAAATATATGCACATATACCTTAGTGTAAAAAATGCTTCGGATAGAAAATATATGCGTACAGTGTCGTGAACTGTCGCCAAAGTATTCGTATAGTAAACGACAGTCATTAGTATGCAATATGTCGATGTGTCTCGGCATGTTCTCATACTAATGGCAGCTCGATACGATTACTATACGAAACTGCGCAAGTTTACGGTCGAGGCTCAGGTTATACCAAAAAATAAATCTATGTTTTGGGATATATCATACACACCGGTACGTGTGTACGGTTCCTAATGCACTAGATTCGTATATATTTATATATGTTCATATATACAACCTAGTACAAGTGTGTATTAAATAATATCGTTCAATAATAGTGTTTATTAATTATTGCATTCAAGTTAGTCACTTATGAAACAGTATTTTTTCTTCAAATTCATTAAATCTCTAATTCGAATACCGTGGATTTCCGGACGAGGCTTCACGTGACAAAAACATCTACCACATCTATGTTATGCCCTTAACGGAAATAGGACGCATTACCTCATCCTTTATTACATCCTTTATTACTAATTATTATTTTATAAAATTCACTCGCATAATGCATGTTACATTCAATTATTTTTGTTTACAAAGATGGTAAAATATTTAAACGGTAACATGTAGACAGGGGATTTATTATTACAATAAAAAGGTCATTGTTACATCATTATTTGAATTTGAACTATAAAATATCTTAAAAGTTATACAAGGATTTTAATATTTAGATTACGGTGCAGTCATATTCAACAAAAAAAATTAACTTTTTCATTTTCAAAAAAAATCAATACATAACTTCTAATCTTTTTTTGGGATAATAACAACTTTGAGTAAAACCGTTTATACTTTAAAAGTGACTTTAAGTACTTTAAAAAAGTACTTTAAGCAAACTTTTGTAATAACCATCCAAGTATCTATCGTTAACTTATCAATTTATGTTTCAATCATATTGTGTACGAGTTAAAATAGTTTTATCAATATAAACACAAATATTTTTAGAGCGTAGTGAGTACTCTATTTAAGCAATGCACCAATTGAATCCATTCTGTTTGAAATTCATAACTGGACGTAGGCCTCTCTGTTCCGTCAACTTCCGTCTTTGGCCTTTTGAATACAACAGTTCCCAGCTGTCAGATCAGCGTGGTCGCCGTTCGAGAACGTTCTTTACTATCGGTTATTGGTCACAACGAGGCCAGCCGCAACGTTAACATTGGCAATTACTTAAGCTTACTTTGAGAACTTAAACACATAACTTTTGCTTAAGTACCTGAAGCTGCCACCCTGGCTTTTTTTTTACAATATAAATAAATTTAGTCCGACATGAGGGGTCCACCTTAAAGTACTTCGTGCTAAGTAGATTCCGTTAGAGACTTTTCCATTAAATTAATCGAAAAATAACTTATAGACAATAAATTATATATTCGACAAAAATAATTGACAAATTCAATAAATATTCGACAAGAATAATTGACAAATTCAAATAAATATTCGACAAGAATAATTGACAAATTCAATAAATATTCGACAAGAATAATTGATAACAAATTCGACATGTCACACGCAAACATTTAGTCGCATGTGAGTGCGCATTTCAATTAGGAGCTCAATACAGCCCTGTGTTTAAATTTTGTCGTTGGTTGGTCGATCGGTTATGGCAACCAATTGACACTTTTCCTTGTAGATAACTTGAGTTTTTCAATTAATTGAATTTCAATAAATCTAGCCGACCGTTATTATCTATGTCAGATAACTTAACCCGTTAAAAATAATAAAAGTATGCGTCCTAGCCTGTCATACTCTGCGGGCGAGCTAGTCTACCTGCACAATATCCGATGTAGGTTCGCTTACGTACACATCCGACAACGCATCACTATACCGTGAAACGGATACATGTGGCGCGAACATGCGGCCAAAATGTGAACTAAAGGCCCGTACTAATACATGAGATTACTTGAAATGTGTTACGACAATTTCAGTCATAGTTAACAGCGAACAATTTTGGTGCTTGTTTATTAATATGGGCCTTAAATCAGTTTAAATTTGACGTCAATGGGAGGCACTTATCACTCGCCCATTTCGTCAATAAAGAAGAAATGATCAATCATTTTCTATGATCAATATTGCGCATTTTAAAACAATATACCACATCTATCCGTTTCGCTCCTACCTCTAGCATCGTCTTCATATCAGGCGACTAAGCAGCACTATAGCGAAAATAGTTTACTATAAATGGACGTATGCGTACATAACAAATAACGTACACGTATTGAGTAGACTGTGTGGAATTGATAACACAACTTGTAACGCAGTGACGTCACATCGCGATTGTCGTGCGACTGTCGCGCGATTTTCGTGCGACTGTCGCTGCTTAGTCGCCCGCTGCCAAGACGAATAAAACAAAACGTCTGATCTCGATAAACTGACTTGTATATCTCACCGTAACTCCTTTCGTCCTCCGTCGTGCAAAACAAAACACACTGCAAAACCGCACACTGATTTATCTTTTTCACAAAAAATTTTTTCGCAAAAATAAATTGTTTTTTTTTTTCTTTTTTATTTTTTTCGGGGGGTAGCTAATGACCCCCGCAGATTATGACAGTCACGGTTAGACATTCCACCGTTTGAATAAAATTAAAAATATGAAATTCATCATTTATTGAAAATACCGTACGTTTTTACACTTATTATTATTTGCAGGCACGTGTGTTTCATCGATAGCCAAGGCTTAATGAGCCAACAAGGGCCCTTTTGCTTTCGAATAAAATAATTAAAATATATCACATGAACTGATAAAGATAGAAATATGATTGACTACATGATAATCCAAAAATATTAATTGGTGCACTATTAATATTAATTGGGGCACTATTAATATTAATTGGTGCACTATTAATATTAATTGGTGCACTATTAATATTAATTGGTGCACTATTAATTTTTTTTAACGTGAAGTCTCCCAATCAGCATAAGGCCTGCGAGGAAGACTAACATCCATCCAACCCTGCAATGGGTCATTAATGGGTCACACAGAGATTGCTGTTTAGTGCTCACTGTGGGCACTGAAATAGGTGTATTCAATAATTAAAATGGTTCTACAACCTATACTATCATCCATCTACCATAGCCTTAACGGGCAACACGTTTGAGATACACAGGCCTCAAACCTCAAAACGCAAAGCATCGTGTACCTACCGTACACGATAAACCGATTTTTTACTTAAATAAATATACTAGTGTCCTCGCAGGTTCGCTTAAAGAACCGACATCGGCTAGATAAGACTTTCGCCAACAAAACAAAAACACAAAAATATACGCAAACTTTTTTTTTTACTAGAGATGCGCCAACTATTCGTTTCGATGTTCGGTACTCACCGTATTCGGGATCTTTTTTCAGTATTTCATTCGGCCGAATTATTCAGTTTTGGTGCCGAATATATTTAGTTCGAGTATTTCAATTTTTTGTCTACTCGACACGGTATATTACTAATAGACATAACTTCTTATGTAAGATTTATCCTATAAAAGTCAAAGAAATCCTATGAAGCTGAGCGCAATTTAACTTCGAATCATCCTTTATTTTGGCACGTCAAGTCAACACTATTATTTTTTAACCTATAGTTAGTATAGTCAACATTTAACTATAACCGAATAATTCGGCCGAATATCCGGTTCGATAAAGGTAAAACCGAATAGTATTCGGTATTCAGTGAAATCACTATTCGGCGCATCTCTAGTTTTTACCAAAAACATGAATAAAAAAAGTTCTACACATTTTTGTTATGTGTTAGTATCCAATGGTTGTCAGTACCCAGTAAAACAAAATAAATTTGCGATTGGAAATATTTGTTAGATATTTAAAAAGTAGGTCTTAAATAACAGACATACATAAAATATGTAGGCTTATAAATAAAAATCAAAATACATTAATTCATATACATATTTTCACATACTTGTGTACTTAGATGCACCAATTTTTACAAGTTACCTGACAATACACTAACAAAAAAGTTACTGCCCTGTTAAAAGTAACATTCCAATAAAAAAATTATTCATCAAACCCAGTTAACGTTAATGAGACTTTATATTATTGTTAATTTAGAAAAGAACCCGATATAAATTATTATATAATTTATCACTCTCCCGTCTCCAAAAATATGCGGTCTGAATTTGAAAAATCTGTTACAACAATACATTTCGAGTTATCCCATTTCTATTGATGTATTCACATTCACAATGATACTAGCTGTTATAATCATTATAGTAAAAAACATTGGTTTTTTTCTCTCTTTTCATACAGGGTGGATATAATACCTTCATACGACAATAAATGAAACACAAGTCCTACTCCTACCTTGGAACATGTTGCAATAATTTAAAAAGACAAACACATCGAATTTGGAAAAAATAAATTTTTTTCAAAATATGTAATTTCAAAATAATTTTTCAAAAAAAATTTTTTTCAATTAATTTCAAAAAAATTTTTCAAAATTTTGTTCAAAATAATTTCAACAAATTTTTCAAAAAGTATTTTTTCAAATTCGATGTTGTGTTTTTTAACTATTGCAACATGTTCCAAGGAGTAGGACTTGCGTTTTCATTTATTGTCGTATGAATACGCCTTGTATAACGGTGACTCTAATTATGTATAACGTCGAAAATGCGCAGTTTCTTTAGTGCCGTTACACAGTTTACACTGTGTTTGAAGTATGGTTCTATAAATCGTACTGAGAGAAATAGAGTCGTGTTCAAACACTCACCTCGCCCTTCTTCTTATCCTTCTTGCCGTCCTTGTCTTTCTCCTTATCTTTGTCCTTGTCCTTCTCTTTTTCCTTCTCCTTGTCTTTGTCCTTCTTGTCCTTTTTGCTCGTCGACCGGTCCCGTTCTGGAAGTTTGCGAGTGATTTTGTTAGACATTTTCGTACAATATTGCGGATTGAGCGGTGATAGCTGTGATGACTTAGAATTCGACCTCGAATCGAGGGGTCCGGTTTCGAATCCCAGTGGCACGCACCAATGACTTTGTAAAAAAAGTCATGGGCGCTTTATAAAACTAAATATCACCCGCTGTTACGGTGAAGGAAACGTGCATGCCTGGGGAATTGCATGAATGGAGCAATCCTTAACTATGAGAAATAATGAAAAATACTACTTGTAGGACTCCTTGGAGTCTGGGAACCGATTTTGATGAAAACTAAAACTGCATCATTGGATTTTTGAAAAATCAATATAGCTAGCCAGGAATCGAACCCACTGATTTTGAAAAAAAAAATCACAACCTGTATTATTACACCATTCGATAGTGTCACTAATAAGGAATGTAGGATCTATTTCCATATTTTAGTATCTATCCTACATATATAATACATATATATATATATTTATATATAATGATCCTTTCACGGTAAATGTTGCTCCAGTGTGAAGTTATAATAATTGTTGATCCACCTATTTCACGTGTTTGCTCGGCTCCGCTTCGCGCAACATGATATACTTTGATCCGTCCTGAATATACGCGTGACGTCGGTGGATCTGCACTCGCACATTTTCAACATACTCGTCAGTGGTTTGACCAACATTCGTTGATCCATTAACGGTCAAAAAAATTATACCGAATGTGATTTTTTAGATCCGGAGTATATTTAACTTAAATGCGACATTTGTTTAGACTTTGTTGATCCGGCCGAAACAATAACAAAAATCATACTGAATGTGATTTCTTAGATCCGGAGTATATTTAACTTGCTTAGACTAAGTTGATCCGTCTGAAACAAAAACAAAAATCATACTGAATATGATTTCTTAGATCCGGAGTATATTTAACTTAAATGTGACATTTGCTTAGACTAAGTTGATCCGGCCGGGGCACAAAATTGACTCTTACTGCGCTCTTCTGGCGCTGGCTTACGGGCGATTTTCGCGTGTCGCTGCTCACTATTCAAGTCACGCCGGAAGACCAGGGGCCATCCATGGTACCTGCCGATCACACCGCGCCCTTTTATTGGAAAGGGTCACTGGAAAAGGGTCGCGGTGTCCGGACCTCTGCGCGCCGGAGCACTTTTGGCAACTGCGACCGGACTGAAGAAGACGGAAAGGAGCCTACCTACCCCTCACCACTCACCCCGCGCACCATGGAGGTCAGGTAGGTCCGCCCCCCTCACAGGCCCCGACTGCAGCGGCCGGCGAGCGTCCCGCGCCGCTAATAGTGGCGAAGATGCTACCCAACTGACATCCTCGGCGTCCCACCGCACTCGGTGGCAAGCGGAAAGGGCTTCCGCTTCCATCCTAAATCCGCAGACGAGTTCAGGAAGGTCCAGCCCTACCTGATCAAGATTCAGGAGACCGAGCCGGGCCTAGTCTGGTACTTTCTGTCCCTGACGGAGGAGCGGCCGACAACGGACATCCTCGGCGTCCCACCACACAACGTGGCAAGCGGAAAGGGCTTCCGCTTCCATCCTAAATCCGCAGACGAGTTCAGGAAGGTCCAGGCCTACCTGATCAAGATTCAGAAGACCGAGCCGGACCTAGTCTGGTACTATCTGTCCCTGACGGAGGAGCGGCCGACAAAGGCCAATGTCCGCGGCCTCCCGGAAAATACGGACCCAAACTGGGTAACCGGCAGTCTTAAGGACCTGGGCTTTCCGGCTCGTTTCTGCCGGCTCATCGCCCCCCGCGGCGGCAGCAAGAAAGGGTGTACTACGTCCAGCTGGAGCGTATGAGCGTTGAGGAACGGCTATCAACCGTATGTGCCCATACCTTAGGCGGATGGCGCGCCTACGGGGTCTCAGCGTCCCCCCACCTCCACCCGGAACCCCAGCCAACATGCCGTCTGGCGAACGCGGCCCGCCCGCGCACACCAGCCGTAGACGCCAGGCCAGGTGGCGTAAGCGGGAGAAGGGGCTCGCTGAAGAGCAGGCCTCCTCCGCCCCGCCTAAGCCGAAACCTACGCCTCGAGCGCCCGCGATGGTCGCGACTCCGCCCGCCCCCGCGCCCGCCCTTGCTCCACTCCCCTCCACGGCTTAGCCGCCGGCCATTGCAGAGGACGGCTCCCCCGAGCGCAAGCGCATGCCAAAGTGCAAGGGGAAGAAGCCGCAAAGCACCCAGGAGGAGATAGTCCAGGTACCCCAACCAGTCCCTGCCCACCTCCCCACACCGACCCCACCCCATCCTGCCACTCCATCCCAGCTACAGATAACGGGACGCCTAGCCCCCTCTAGGCCCTTACAAGCTCTGGGCTTCGAAACGCCCGCCGATGAACTGGTGGCCGCCGTATCGGCCATCAGTGAGGCGGTACCCGGAGCTCGTGGGAACAATTAGAGGGGTCTCAACCAAAGTCCTCGGGCTCCAGCATGTCAGTCAGTCTTAGACTAATGCACTGGAACCCGGGTGGGTTGTCCTCACAGTCCAGACAGGAACTTTGGCGTCTCCTCCGCGAGCAAGACGTGCATGTCCTGCTCATGGGGGAGACGAATTTGTCTCTTAACTAGGACTTCCGCCTCCCGAATTACTTCGTGTACCGCCGCGATGAGATCGCCCCCTCCGGGTACCCTTACAGGGGCACGGTGGTGTCGGTCCGCCGCGACGTGGTACACACGGTTTTGCCAATCCCGCCGTTCTCAGTTATGCGCTCCACAGGGGTCGAGCTGAATGCGGCGGGCCAGGCACTATGGGTGTTTGCGGCATACCGCCCGCCTGGACGTAATCTTTGCGCCCTTAGACACCCACTCACATTCCCTCTAACGTCAACCACCGTCCGGATGTGCTTGACATCGTACTCCACGGGAATCTACCGTGCCCGGTCTATGTGGAGGTATGACATGAACAAACAGCACCTCCCCATACTGGTCACTCTTGGCTTGGGACCCGAGTGCACGTCATTGCCGCGCGCGAAGCGTAGGACGGATTGGGAGGGCTTCAAGTCTGCCCTGGCCTCCTACGACCATAAGTCCCCGTTAACTTCCCCGGAGCCGGTGGAGGCCGCGGACGTGGTCTTTGCGACGTCAGTCAAAGAGGACCTGGATAACCGAGAAACGTAAGTTATGTAAGCAATGAGCGCGCACCCGCTGTCCCCCCGGGTCAAGCGCGACCTCTTTCTATATAGTTCTGCAAAGGTGATGTGACCAACAATAATATTTTTTTATTCCGGTTCCTTAACTCTTAGCGGTTTAGGAGTTCCATTCTGTATCTCCGAAGCTCTTCATCAGATCATCATCACCTTAATATGGGACCAAATTCACAATAACAGGTCCCAAAAAAAATATCAATTCAAATCAACAATAATAATATACCAACAATAATATTTTTTTATTCCGATTCCTTAACTCTTATCGGTTTAGGAGTTCTATTCTATATCTCCGAAACTCTTCATCAGATCATCATCACCTTAATATGGGACCAAATTCACAATAACAGGTCCCAAACCAAAAAAATATCAATTCAAATCGGTTATCAAATGACGGAATGCGGCGGTCAGAAATATAAAGAAAACCGAGTTCCACTCCATCATCAGAGTCGACGGTGGTCAATGTCTATATAGTTCTGCAAAGGTAATGTGACCAATAATAATAATTTGTTAACCCGGTTCCTTAACTCTTATCCGTTGAGGAGTTCCACTCAGTAATAAGTGTGATGCTCGAGGATGCTACCAGGATACTAACAGGTGGTAATCTCATCATCTTCGGATGGGATGATATGAAGCTTAATTACAATCGATCTTCACTTGGTAAGTTCGTTTGATTTTACAATTATTGATGGCAAAGAAATATACCAAGAAAGGTATAACACAGTATAGGTACCTACTGTGCGTTCCAAACTTCCAAATAAAATCTGTAGCTTGTAGGGTCAAAGATACGAAGCGGCAACGTCGCGGCTGCTTTCAGCCAATCCGATCGTATGCTGAGCGGCAACGTCGCGGCTGCTTTCAGCCAATCCGATCGTTTGCTGTGCTCTGATTGGCTCATTTGAATCGGATCAACGTTTTCCGTAACTATCGCAAGGTGGATTTGTATATCGGATCAACATCGGCAAAAACTAGTAAGCAGTCACGTGACTGTAGATGTTGATCCGGTCGGAGCCACATTAGTTACCAGAGATGCATATTGGATCAACAAAAGGCGCCGGATCAACATAGGTTTTTGGATCAACAAAGTGCTCGCGTGAAGTCGCGCTTGATCAACATTTGTCGATAAGGGATAACTATAAAATTATATTATATAAATAATATTTATTACTTTATTTATAATTATAAAATTATATTATTTACAAATATTTACATTATATTAATAATTATATTAAATTATAATTATTAAAATATAATATTTCAATGCAATAATAATCAATAATAAATAATCACAATAAAAATTATATACAAACATTTTCATAATACACAACACAATAATACAACACAATAATACACCATACAATAATACAATACACAATAATATTTACAAAATCATTAATTAAAAATATTAATTCCTCGATCGACGTTCAATCGACTTTCGCGTACGAAACTCGGTCGGAGCGAGATTCTATAGTAACAACTCAGTACGTAACCAGTCTATTGTATTGATGCGCAAGGTGAAGTAGCGGTCGACGCGGTGCGCCCGCGCAGCGCCCAGTCAGTCGGAACTTGTTCTCGACGCGAATCGCTTGCCGCTTACGCTTTATGCCTATTGTTTACGCGCTTACATGTTATAGTATTTACTTCGCTTTGTGTTACTAAACTTCTTGTGCAAACTGTGAACTGTCTTGAACTTTCTTCCATCTATTTCTACTCCTTCTGCTTTATTTAAACTTTGAGTGTGTGTGCTTGTGAATAAACTGCAATCGTATGTTATCTGGACTTATTCATTCATCATCCCTGGGGTAACGTACATTCACCTATCATCATCTACATTCACACACCACGCCATATACTCGGCAACCACCCCATAACTGGTGACCCCGTAGAACATGAGTGAGGAAGAACATTTTCAAGACACCGTCGCGGAAGATAAAATGTACGTAAATACCAAGCGCGGCACTACTACCAGAACTCGAACGGACGAACTCGATCCAAACTCATCCGATCGAGTTGAGGCAATGGATGTTCACGACGAGGTGCTTCGTACAAATTTACGAATACCACCATTTTGGCCCGAGGAACCGGATATTTGGTTCGCTCAGGTGGAAGGCCAATTTGCACTTTCCGGTATAACTTCGCAGATGACGAAATTCAACTTTGTCATTAGCCAGCTGGACCATAAGTATTCGAGAGAGGTCAAGGACATCATACTGTCTCCTCCGTCAGCTGGGATGTACGATAAGCTGAAATCTGAGCTCATCAAGCGCCTCACAGCTTCCAACGAAAAGAAGCTCAAGCAACTTTTAATGCATGAGGAGCTCGGAGACAGAAAGCCGTCCCAGTTTCTCAGACACCTTAGGGACCTGGCAAGATCAGATGTCACAGACGATTTTTTGAAGACCATCTGGATAAGTCGTCTCCCGAGGAGCATCCAGACAGTTTTGGCGGGACAGTCATCGAGGACTGCGCTAGAAGACTTGGCAGACTTGGCTGATAGGATCAACGACATCGCCGTCTCGTCAACCCCTGCAGTAGCCTCCACTAGCCAGGATATTCCTGGATCCGTCGTGAACGCTCTCACGAAGGAGATCGCTGAGCTACGGAGGCAGATTCAGCAGTTGTCAACGAGAGACAACAAGCGATCTTCTCGATCCCGTTCCCGTCGTTCTGCCCAAAATCGCCCCAGCTCGAGAACGAGATCTGCGTCGAGCTACCGAAAATACCCGCTGTGCTGGTATCACAGCAAGTTCGGCGAGAAGGCGTCGCAATGCATCACCCCATGCGACTTCAAGGCGGGAAACGCCAGGGGCGGTCAGTAATGGCGACTGATGACTGCCCTCAGCCTAGTACAACTGGTCGCCTGTTTGTCACCGACCGACCTTCGAATGTGCAGTACCTGATCGACACCGGCAGCGATCTCTGCGTGTTCCCCCGGTCGATGATCCATGATCGTCGTGCTCGGACGGACTATCAGCTCAACGCAGCCAACGGTTCTACCATCTCCACTTACGGTTACGTCAATCTCAATCTTAATTTCGGTTTGCGTAGAAACTTTTCGTGGCGTTTTGTGGTGGCTGACGTGACAAAGCCGATAATTGGCGTAGACTTCCTTAATTATTATAATCTTGCCGTAGATATAAGGAACAAACGCCTGATTGATAATACTACTTCTTTATCAACTTCTGTATGTGTATTAGATTGTAATACTATTTCATCTGTAAAAGTTGTGACTGGCGAATCTCGTTTCCACAAACTTTTAGAGGAATTTCCTAAAATTACACGCCCGTCTGGCACACATCAAATTCCATCACACAGTACAGTCCATCATATCCGCACGACACCAGGCCCCCCAGTTTCATGTACTCCCCGCAGGTTAGCTCCAGACAAGCTCAAGATTGCCAAGCAAGAGTTCCAGCTCATGCTTGCCAATGGAACCGCTAGGCCTTCTGAGAGCCCTTGGTCATCTCCCCTTCACCTCGCCCCGAAGAAGGACAACGGTAGGCGTCCCTGCGGCGATTATCGCAGGTTGAATGCCCGCACCGTGCCTGACAGGTATCCGATTAGGCATATACACGATTTCGCCCATAGTATCGCTGATTGCACTATTTTTAGCACCATTGATTTAGTCAAAGCGTACAATCAGATACCTGTCAGCGCGGAGGACATTCCCAAGACCGCGATCGCCACAGCGTTTGGGTTGTTCGAATTCCCTTTTATGACATTCGGACTAAGGAATGCAGCCCAAACGTTCCAACGCTTCGTGGACGAGATGACGAGGGGCCTCGACTTCGTCTATTGTTACCTGGATGACTTTTTAATTTTTTCCAGGGACGAGGAGCAACACATGGAACACCTTCGGAAGATTTTTAGTAGGTTGCAGGAGTATGGCATGCTCATAAACGCGTCCAAGTGTGTTTTCGGTGTCCAGGAAGTATCCTATCTTGGATACCATATTTCCAATAAAGGCACCAAACCACTGGACTCTAAGGTTGAAGCCATTAAATCTTTTCCTCCTCCCTCTAACGTACGCCAGCTCAGAAGGTTCCTGGGAATGGTGAACTTTTACAGGAGATTTCTCCCTCGCGCTGCAGAGGTTCAAGCTCCTTTGAACGCTCTATTGACTGGCGCGGTAAAAGGTTCCCATCCCATCAACCTCAACGGTCATGAGCTAGCTGCATTTGAAGCTTGCAAAGAGAGCCTCGCAAATGCTGCATTGCTCGCCCATCCTGATTGCTCTTCAAAACTCGCCCTTGTCACTGATGCTTCTGATAAAGCGATCGGCGCAGTTTTGCAACAGCTGAAGGATGGCGCTTGGGAGCCGCTAGCATTTTTCTCGAGAAAACTCAGTCCTTCGCAAGTCAAGTACTCTCCGTACGATAGGGAGCTGCTTGCCATTTACGAAGCGGTAAAGCACTTCAGGCACATGCTGGAAGCCCGTCATTTTGTTGTCTATACTGACCACAAGCCGATTACTTTCGCTTTTAGCGAAAGGAAATCCAATTGTTCGCCGAGGCAGTATAGACACCTCGACTTCATCTCCCAATTCACCACGGACATCAGGCACATATCCGGCAAAGACAATGTGGTTGCCGATACATTGTCTCGTGTCGAACTCGAGGAATTGGGAGCCCCAGTGTGCCTTGAAGACTTAGCCAATGGTCAAGCAGCTGACCCAGAGCTTGCGAAGTTACTTGAGGAAGGATCCTCTTTGCAGCTGGAACAGTTGAAGTGCCCTGGGAGTCGCACTCCACTTTACTGCGACGTCAGTACACCGGCCCCCAGGCCTTACGTTCCTAAATTTTACCGCAAGCAAGTTTTTGACAGCTTGCATTCGCTAAGCCACCCAGGCGCTAAAGCTTCTGCTCAACTTGTTGCGGAGCGTTTCGTTTGGCCTGGGGTCAGGAAAGACAGTCGACAGTGGGCTCGTGCGTGTATTGCGTGTCAGAGGTCAAAAGTCACTCGTCACGTGACTTCCCCTCTTGGCACTTTTAACTTGCCACGCGCACGCTTTAAGCAGGTACACATTGACCTGGTAGGGCCCCTTCCGCTGTCCCAGGGTTACAGATACTGCCTGACCATGGTGGACCGATTTACTCGGTGGCCTGAAGCTGTTCCACTGGAGGACATCACCGCCGAGACCGTTGCAAAGACTTTACTGTCGTCCTGGATTTCCCGATTCGGATGTCCGACTGAAATCATAACTGACCGAGGTCGTCAGTTCGAATCGGCTCTATTTCAACATCTGTCGAAAATAGCCGGGTTCCAGCATAAACGCACGACAGCATACCATCCAGCTTGCAACGGCCTCGTGGAACGCTTCCATAGGCAGCTCAAATCGTCCATTATGTGTCATGGCGAAGACACCTGGACGGAATCTTTACCCCTGGTACTCCTGGGAATCCGCTCAGCCTTCAAAGAAGATCTTCAATCTTCTTCAGCGGAGCTCCTTTACGGCGAGCCGCTTAGGTTGCCCGGCGAATTTTTCGAAACCGCAGTGCCCGGTACCACCGATATATCAGAATATTCCGCGCGCCTGCGATCATTCGCCGAAAAATTGCGACCTGTACCAACTTCTCGCCATAAAAGTGAGAAACCTTTTGTGTATAAAGAATTGGCTACCAGTACACATGTCTTCCTGCGTGACGACACTACGTGGTTCACTCCAGCCTGCCTACTCCGGACCTCATAAAGTTCTTGCAAGGGACAATAAAATTTTTAAAATTGTACTAAACGGTAAACCCGTCACGGTCTCCATAGATCGGTTAAAACCGGCATACATACTCGCAGACACCGGGGACATGGAACCTGCAAACGGAAATGCTCAGGATGAGGAACCTGTCCCAGAACTTCAAAAAGAGTATGTCACGAGATCTGGTCGCCGTGTCAAATTTACCGATTTTTACCGCCCTTGACGGTCTCTGGAGGGGGGTGATGTAGGATCTATTTCCATATTTTAGTATCTATCCTACATATATAATACATATATATATATATATTTATATAAAATTATATTATATAAATAATATTTATTACTTTATTTATAATTATAAAATTATATTATTTACAAATATTTACATTATATTAATAATTATATTAAATTATAATTATTAAAATATAATATTTCAATGCAATAATAATCAATAATAAATAATCACAATAAAAATTATATACAAACATTTTCATAATACACAACACAATAATACAACACAATAATACACCATACAATAATACAATACACAATAATATTTACAAAATCATTAATTAAAAATATTAATTCCTCGATCGACGTTCAATCGACTTTCGCGTACGAAACTCGGTCGGAGCGAGATTCTATAGTAACAACTCAGTACGTAACCAGTCTATTGTATTGATGCGCAAGGTGAAGTAGCGGTCGACGCGGTGCGCCCGCGCAGCGCCCAGTCAGTCGGAACTTGTTCTCGACGCGAATCGCTTGCCGCTTACGCTTTATGCCTATTGTTTACGCGCTTACATGTTATAGTATTTACTTCGCTTTGTGTTACTAAACTTCTTGTGCAAACTGTGAACTGTCTTGAACTTTCTTCCATCTATTTCTACTCCTTCTGCTTTATTTAAACTTTGAGTGTGTGTGCTTGTGAATAAACTGCAATCGTATGTTATCTGGACTTATTCATTCATCATCCCTGGGGTAACGTACATTCACCTATCATCATCTACATTCACACACCACGCCATATACTCGGCAACCACCCCATAAGGAACAAAATCTGGAAAGCAATGACATACGGCAAACTTAGGATAGAGCCAAATTTTTAACAAAATACGTTTTTTTCCATACCATGGAAAATGCATGATGCGTATACTATAAGATGCATGCCGGTATGCTGCTCAATTTTTGTATTAATCCACTGACCCACGCCAACCTATCTTGTATCAGCCTGCCCACTGCGACGTCCAACAAAGAGTAACATCTCTCGTCTCACTCACCCTTCTCCTTGTCCTTCTTCCGCTCCTCCTTGAGCAGCTTGCAGTACTCCCGGAAGTAGTCCTCCCGGAGCGTGCTGCTCTCCACCGCCTTGTAGCGCGCGTCGCCGTCCACCTTCTTCTTGGCGTCCGCCCACCGCGCGTGCCGGTCCACCGCCTTCTCCTTTAGCAGCGCTATGAACTCGCTCTTCACCTACAACGAGATGGGCGGGGCTTAGTGGCGCGTTGTGATTGGCGCGCGGGCTTGGGCGTGGCGCGGCGCGGTGGCGGGTCGAGGGGGTTCGTTTGAAATAATTGTATAATTTGTAATGCAATATGTGACGTTTGATAAATGTGCACGAATTGTGTCTAAGTAAGTAATAAAAGATGGTTACACATATAGCTCATATTGCGGTAAATAACAAGTTATTTGTACAATCAAAACACGTTTTGGGAAAACATAAAATGTCTAATGATAGTACCGTGTTAGTTTTTGACATAGAAACTGTTGAATATTTCTTTAATTTTTTTTCTATAATTATGTATTATATACCTTTTATTATCAAAAGAACTTTCAGGCTACTTTATTAATTTAATAATTACTTTATTTCTTTAATAACAAATATCAATCATGTTGACATTGCTCTATCCACTGACCAGTAGTATAGGACGTGGAATTTTGCTCGTGGACAAATCAGTTCATATATTTATATAAAATTATATTGGACCAGTTTTTAGTTAATTATCCTTCTGATATCGTCGGTGTATATATAATCCATCAATAAACCGAAATTGAGTCTGGCAAATAATATTATTACCAACTATTCATTTATGATAAGTGTTACTGGGCTGGCAAGTGTGTAAGTTAACATGACATAGACTGCATGATATTGACAATGTAATAAAAATTTTCATTTCTTGAAATAGAAAAAACAAAAAATGCTCAATAACTGAACACAAACTATATTTGACAATGAACAACAGCTTTGACTTCGAGTTTGCTGTGTCAAAAACGATTATAGCAATACCATTAAGGAAATTTCATTTTTCCGGACGTGTAACCTAACCATCAGAATCAACAAAAAATCCAACAGAATCCACACTTAACCCACCACGCGCGTCACCATGTCCCCACAAAAATAAAAAGATATTCGCCGGCAGATAAAGAAATTATACGCTGAAACAAAAGATTGATATTAGAGCCTGTGGGGGGAAGAAAGATATTAATCCCTGGAAGAGAATGTTCCTCATTAGTGGCACGGGCGAGACGGAGGTAACGTGTTCGCTTGTAAAATTGACTGGCTAAAGTTGTCTCTGTATGGCTGTTACTGTTTATTATTTATTGTAAACTATAGTCAAATTAGAGCAAGAGAAAGAGAGAGCGAGAACGAGAGAGGAGATAATCTTATGCGCGTACTTCACTGTTGTAATACTTTAATAAATAATAAAACCAAATTCCTTTTCTAAAAGATTTTATTTAACTCGCAATATATGTGAGTATGAATGTTCGGGTGGAATCTTTGAACTCAATTTTGAAGTAGATATCTTCAACCGATTGAGCTGAAATTTTGTATACACGTTTACTTTGGATGACAATGCACGATATGGTTTGTGACGTCATTCTAAATCCAATATGGCGGACCATCCAAGATATTTCATTTATTTTAAAAACGCTTAACGAAAAGATTGCATCAGAATGGTCTGAAGGATCAAAATTTGACACCTTTACCTCCGCCTGCTTAAAAAAATAAACCTTGTAACTGAACTAAGAATTGACTCGAAATCCGACCTAAAGGGTGTTTATTTTCAATTTCTTCAACTTGGCACTTGATACATTCTGTATTAACAAGGTTTTCCTAGCCATTGTAGTGTTGGTAATAAAATAATAACGCTTCGCACTCATAGCCCCGCACTAGGATTCCCTGTGTCATCGTGGCGTTGACAACACACAAGACAACAACACACACACCCAGACCAGAAACAGACATTCAAACTCATCATTCAAACCTGTGCTCCGCTGGGAATCGAACCCAGGACCCAACCGCTGCGCCACTCAGTTCTTCGCTTTTAGATTAAAACTAAATAAACAATACGCTTCGTTTTATAATCCCTAATCATCCGAGATACATATTTGAAGCCACCATAGTTCTTATGGGTAGCAAGCAACACACTCACACACAACTTCAGTTAAGATACCATGGGTGACAAATATCAATTAAATTCGAAATCCTACGGAGTACTAATACTCGTACATACACCTGGAGCGTACTCCACCACGCTGTTCCAATGTGGTGCGGTGGAGAAACGTGCTAGTGGCCAACCCGTGTCGGATGTTTTCAGACCGCCCTTAGCGCTTCCGACAAGGTTTAACGACTGCTATCGTATCGATAACAACCGGGACCGACGGCTTAATAACTATATCCACTTAAAAATCAGCATTTTATGGTTGACTGTGGTTGTCCCATGACCCACTGCAGCGTCGGGTGTATCTCACAATGAGAAGGATGTAGGCCCTAGTCCACCACGCTGGCCTAACGCGGTTTGGTGGTATATGAATACTTTAAAGTGTATCGAGTCACCCGTTAAGTCGATTTACGGTTCAATAATTCTTTAAGTTATTTCCTTGTTTTACAAAATATATCTTTCCGTTTTTATTTCTTCATTGACTTTTAACATTATGTTAATTTATTCAGTTCTTTCATTCTACAGTTATTATAACAAACACTTAAATGTTACTTAGTCTCATATAAATTATGTTTGACTATCTTCTTACTTTCTTAATTTGATATAATTTTATTTTCAATGCAAAAACTACGATAATTTCAAGAATAAATCCACAAAGACTTTTTTTTCAAAAGTAAAATTGTATAATTTTCGTAAAAAAATTAAAAAGCAAAAAATCAACTTATTTTTAAAAAATCGTTTTTAATTTCGATCTTACATTAATTTTCGTATCAACTTTGCAAAGAGTTTACCGCAATAAAAAAATCTTTGTGGATATAAAAAAATATAAAATAAAACCTGAAAAAAATCATCATTATTAAAGTATAATAAATATTGAATTGATTTGACTAATTACGTTTCAAACTTAACTTTTCATTTAAATAAACTTGAATTACTAAATAATTTAAATATAAATATAGCTAAATCAAAATTTTATGATAATGATTCACTATTAAAATTATTGAAACTTCTCAAAAATACATAATCTACTAATTTATAGTTTCGAAACGTCTTAATTTTTTTTTAAATACCCTTCAACTATTTGTTTGAGACCCATCACCTGTTTTTAAAATTCTTTTAAAACTTTTTCTCGAATTCACAAGCTATTGCTATAGATGTCCTTTATATGTTCAAAAAGTCATGCAAAAAAATATAACTTTTGATATTTATTTTTAATAATAATATATCAGAATATTCTTCTAAAAGTGGGGATAATTTTATTTTACTTTATATAATAAAATGGACTCACCAGGGGACCTTAGAAGGTAATTGGGTTATTGAATTATTTTTTCATCGTTAATGGAAAGATCATTTATACTTAATGTTTTATAAAAAAATTTTTTTTTTTTTTTGTTCGTTATGGTTATTGTTATTTTTAATTAAAAATAAATTTTTGAACTCAGTACCGAAAACAGTTCCCGAACAAACCCGAGCGTAGTGACGTCACAGTGTCAATTTCTATTCATTATTACATACAGCTGATACAGTGTTTACATTTTTAATTGATCAAATGTTGTTATCATCGTTATTCTATTGATTCCTTTTACTGAAAATGTCGAATCTCAAAGTTATGAATGAATTCACCACTATTTATAATAAAGTTTTAAAGTATATTTAAAAATATAATTTGTTTTTCAATAACCCAATTGTATTTATATTGTCTTAAATTTATTTCTAACCTTATGTATTCATCTCGAACTGGGGTGGCCGCTGGATGATGTTCAAATTATATAAATTTCAGTTACAAACATACTAAAAAAGTATACTGTATAACTTTATATGGTCCATTGATTTGTACTATATGGTCTAATGAAACGAAAAATCAGAAAAATAAACTCCCAAATTCAACTATCCGCTTTACATTCAACTTTTAAAAAATTGTCATTAAATATTTTTTTGAAAAATAAACATTTTTATAAGAATTAAAAAGAAATCGAAAACTAAAAACGATTTTGAAATTCAATTTCAACCAACATTTCTCCGAAAGCAACAAAAGGTGACAATACGAAACTGATCAAATTACCTATTGAAACGAGATGTGACTGACACAACATTCTCCGTTATATCCCATCCCGACATCACTACACTCCGTTACGCGACATCTATCAGTCTAACTCCGTTATCGATCATCCAGGGGCCACCCCCCGCCGCCGCCGCCGCCGCCCGCACGCCGCCGCCGGCCGCGACGCGCCGCCCGGGGACCTAGGTGCCTGGACGCACTATATAGTTGGTGGGGTGTTCGTTATATAGCATCTCGCATCGTATATGGCATCTAGTTGCGAACGTGCGCACGCGATCACGCTGGCTCGAAACTCCGTTACGATACATCGCATGATTTTTATTAATTTAAAAACATAAAAAATATTTTTTTCAGTTTAATTGGGATTTTGTAAGGTAGAAATTATAAAGTTTCAAAGTCAAGCCAGTACCATCGTGTAACGCGATAAAATTGCTTGTTTGACACTCAAATAGGAGTTTATACTTATTGCGATTCAAGCCATACTCTCCGTGAGACGAAATTGTGAAATATTTAAAATTTGCAGGGTCAAGAACTTAATTAATTGATCGTTCACTTAAGATGGCTTCTCTGCTTCGTAAATTAAAAGTAATCATACAATTATTATGTAATCTGTAATGTAGTTTTAGTTAAAATAAAAATACAACAAAAATACATTTCATTCTCATTAAAAATTTATATCAAAATACTTTTGAAACATGGAAAAACTACAGCACAGATGAAAAATTGGAAAAAAAAATCATTTCAATAAATAATTTCAAATATGACTAAATGGCTGTAAAAGAACATTATTAAATCATGATTAGACATCATACTATTGTAACAATTCGCATTTTTAAAAAGGCCAATGTCAATCCAAATTCCAAACGTATTTTTCACTACGGAGCATTTGAAAAATTAACATTTCATACAAATTTGAAAATTAACTTCAATTTTTGTCATACATCTATCAAACATTGACCCTTTTATCGCTAAGCAAAGCTGTTTAATTTCAACGCTTGATTCGCAAATGCACTTCTCTTTAATTTTCTCATTATGAGTAAAAATTGTGTACATATATCTTGTTACAAATACTAAAGGACACTTCATCCATTCCACCTGATGTTAAGTAGTCGGTAAAACCTATGGGTTTAGCTGTTAGGACAGCTATATCAGGGAAATACTTTTAAGAGAAATCTAAATAATGGCTATCAAATTTCTCTATCAGTATATAGGTTTGTGACTAAACAATAAAAAAAATTGTCATTATTTTGTTTAGGACTACTTTAATATTATACGGCTAATGCCCACTTGTGTCCCACTGCTGGGACACGTGTCTCTACCCAGGCAGTGGGACGGCGTCGAATGTTTTTCAACCACCCAAAAGGCCTCCGAAGTAGCGCGAAAGCTACCTTATCAATAAGACTGAAGACTTAACGTGCCCTCCGAAGCACGGAAGCGCGCATTTAAACTGTTTATGTGTTAATACTTATTTTTGAAAGGGATGTAACGCACCAGGGGCCAGCACAGGGAATCGTGTATGTGTTTTTCCTAAATATAAACACCTGATGTTAAGTGGTCGCTGTGGAATGACTTATCCAATCTTAAACAGGACCCACACTCTATAGACATGTGTTTGCTTCTTTTGGGACTAAATGGTCCCCTAAAATTTGTCTACGCGGCAACTATAATATCCCTACCGAACACAAAAATATTGTTTTTCGACTATTTGTGAGGTCTACGAAGGTACCTCCCCGGGCGATCTAAAATAATTCTACCATCCATAATTAGAGGATGCGTTAAAATAATTTATGAATATGTGGAAATAATAGCCACATTGTAAAATATTAGCAAGATGGCACATCATCATAAAATTCATAATTGGAGACGCATCAGTATTTAAAATTTCATCTCAAAACAAAATGCCATTCAATGATACGCCAATATTATTTAGATTTACAGCAATATAAATGAAAGTTACAGCAATATTACAGAAACTTTCAGTCTAAAAGTTATTAGACTTTTCAGTAATATTATCTTAATATAATATGTTATGTTAATAGTAGTGCAGTTTTAATGTAAGTTACGGCAATATTATGGAAACTTACAGCAAATATTTCATGAAAAAAATAACTTAAATAGATTCAATATCTTCTAGTGATATTTGGGCAATTATTATCTACAATTGGCTAAATATTAAAACTACATTTTGTGGCTGCTTTTTAGTAGAGGATTTTTTTTGCTTTAAATTAACATATATTTCCACTTAATTCGCCAGTCTCGATGTACTTATATTTTTCTATATATGTACAGTCTATACCCACAGCTGGTTTTATGAATAATTTTTATACTAATCATTTTACCATAAATTTTATACTGCTGTGTTCAATTCAGGCCTGCATTCTTCTCATTGCGAGAGGAGACCCGACCCTGCGGTGGGTCACTAATGGGTTATAGACATTATAAGTAAACCCAACGCAGTTTAGTTTATATATTGTTTCATATGTACATTATGGTATCACACAGCTAAGCACAGTGATAAATAATCTGTGATGGATTACATTAAAAAGTTAAGGTAGTTTTAGCAATTCGAAGTTCGAAAATGTCTTTGAAACATAGGAAATATTTTGTAATTTTTTCCCGTAGTATTTCCTGTAGTACCAGCAATTTTGGTGTGCAGGCCATCTCAAGAATTCTGCTATAGTATGATAACTAAATTCAAATTTATTGTGTTCTGTTGAGTCAATTATATTGAGTTTTATTATGTACATTATGGTATCACACAGCTAAGCACAGAGATAAACTCTTATGGATTTCTTTAAAACGTTACGAAAGTTTTAACAATTCCGAGTTTGAAATTGTTGAAATACTGGCAACATATTTGTTAGGGAAGCACCCTAAGGTTTGTTTTTGGAGTATCTTTTCGGGTTACATTACATGCTGCTGTATAATGTTTTGGAATAACCAGTGTTAAATTACTTTTTCATTTAATAAAAAGTTTAACGATAAACCTTATTGAAAGAATTTAGATTATTGTAGCGTGAAATCTCAAGTGAGTGTCAAGTTTAGTTTCAAAACAGGAGCCTTGTGTGCCTTCTATAGGCATTACTACAAACGTTATTTAGAGAATAACTTTAATTTCGAGGAAGGTATCACATTCTCGCGAGCGTGTTCTCTCAGTGTTCAGATATCGTTCGCCCGCCTTTGATATTAAAGTCCCACGGCTAGACGTTGTCTTTAGGCAAATGTTCTGTATACACATAAAATGCATCTAATTAACTTTGATCTACCCCACATTCCTTTGCAAGCTAATATAGTGCAAAGATTTATGCAAACATTATTTTTTATTCATTTATAGAGCGAAATGAGATCTTGAGTCGTTATAAATATCTAATTAAAGATTGTTATCAACCCCTACATCGAATAATTTGGTTATCATTGACCCATGTACTTGTATGAGATCCCCGATGTTCCCTAAAACATGCCGGAAACAGTGTACACGTGATTATGAGGAAATCAACCGATGGATACACGACACTTATGGATAAAGGCAACTATATAAAAAATAATGAATATATTATGTACTTGGCTACATTGACAAATGTATTTTGTAAAACGTGTCAAACTAGTGTCAACATTATTAGTGTCAGTAACCCATTAATGACCCACTACAGGGTCGGGTCTCCTTCTCGCAATGAGAGGGATGTAGGCCGCCGTCCACCACGCTGGCCTACTGCGGGTTGGTGGACTTCACATACCTTTGAGAACATTTTTTTGTGAACTCTCAGGCATGCAGGTTTCCTCAGGATGTTTTCCTTCACCGTAACAGCAGGTGATATTTAATTTTATAAAGCGCACATAACTTTTTTACAAAGTCATTGGTGCGTGCCACTGGAATTCGAACCCGGACCCCACGATTCGAGGTCGAATTCTAAGCCACTGGGCTATCACCGCTATTCTTAGTTATATAGTTAGTTATACATTATTAGTAATAAGTTTTAATATTTTATAATTTTTAATTTGTATTACTAACATTAGTTTTATTTGTTTATATTTACTTTTAGAATTTGCATACCTGAAAAGGTGATTATGGTTTGATCAAAGTGCCCTGTAAAATCAATAACTAACCCATACCTTGTATAAGGAACACGCCACAATACTACGGCCTGTGTAAGTGACACGGCGCATACGTGACCAAGGTCGCAACATGACTGTACAAGTGACAAATACCGCAACGTGACGGCTTGTGTAAATTAAGTGACAAAGGTATCAACACGTGTGTCACGACCGCACTACACAACCTAATATTCGACTGATATAGGCTTGCATATGACTTTCGTCAAAATCACGTGTGTCTAAGCCGTATTGAGATTTGCGTACGCGACAGAGGACGTAACGTGACGTCATGCGCACGTGACAAACGACACAATGTGACGTAACGCTTTGTAACAAACTATCCATACACACATGGGTGTGTGTTTGTCGCATGGAACGTGACACGGTCGCTATCCAGTGGCACAGTGTAGTCTATGACACAGATTCCCCCGAGTAACACTTCTTCTTCTGTGTGTTATTTGTTAACAAAAGTGAAATATTTGAATTGAATAGTATCCATCGGGATAGTGTGGTCGAATTGAATAGTATCCATCGAGGTGTAGCTTCTATTAGGGGAGGCGCACGTCCCACGTCCAGCGGTGGACAAGGAAGGCGGTGTCCATCGATCGATTTCCCCGTGAGATCGTTTCACATATATAATGTGTCGGTGTGGTGCTGGTGTATCGTGCGCGCTGCGGCGGGGCGCTCACCTGGTCGCGCTTGCGCTCCTTGTCCTCCTTCTCCTTCTTGCGCAGCTCGCCCACGTACTCGTTGAAGTACGTCTTGCGGTCGCGCAGCTTCTCGATGGCCTTGAACCGCTCGTCGCGCCCGAACTTGGACGAGAAGTCCGTGAACGACGACCTGCGGGGAAGACGGTTGTCGTTTAGAGTGCATCAGTTGATACACATTGATGACCCACTGGCGGGTCGGGTCTCCTCTCACGACGAGAGGCATGTAGGCCGCCGTCCACCACGCTAGGCCAGCGGGCGGGCGGATTTCACGTACCTTTGAGAACATTTTTTTTTGTGAACTTTCAGGCATGCAGGTTTCCTCGCTGCGCGTGCGTGCCACTAGGATTCGAACCTGGACCTCGATTCGAGGTCGAATTCCAAGCCACTGGGCTATCACTGCTTCTTTTATTGTTGTCTATACATATAATAAAATTCTTGAGCTATGAATTCTGTACATGTAATATTTTTTGTGAAATTAAGTTTTTCCAAGTCGAGACACGCTTCTGAGCCCAAAAATATACTTTTTACAATTTTTGTCTGTTTGTCTGTTAGTCTGTTTGTCTGTTTGTCTGTTTGTCTGTTAGTCTGTTAGTCTGTTTGCCTGTTTGTCTGTATGTCTGTTTGTTTGTGCGCGAACATCTCTCGAACGGCTGAACGGATTTGAATGAAATTTGGTATGTTGTATAGAGAAAAACCGTCGGTAACACATAGGCTATATTTTATTTTATTAAATAACAAATATTTTTTTCCATTTTTCACGCAATTATGTATGTCCACTTAGGTCATTGACCTTTGTAGTGAGTAACAATGACAACTAGAAACGTCTTTTTTTTAATTTTTCGAATATAATGACAGACGTGGCATCATGCCTTACGGCAAGCTCGATGATTTTATTTGCAATAAAATATATTATGGAAAATACCATGAATAAATCCAAGATGACGGACACATTTTTTAATGAATTAAAAATATAATAAATAATTTATTGAATTATCATGTGTTATTATTTAAAATAAATTACTATTAAATTCAATGGAGGATACGACTTTGTTAAACGGTTTTATTTAGCTGGCCCTGTTTAGTTGTTTATTTGGGTCAAAATTAGTAAATTGGAATTTGACCAAGGGGGTCAAACCTGGTGACAGATTGATCTGATATTTGGTACACTTTATATATGATAAAATTCATTCTTTATGATTGTAACTCCAAGATGGCGGATTACTTCTTATTCTTATTATTACTTCACAACAACCTCATTATGGGTATCAAATGAAAGGGCTTGATTGGTAGAATAGAGCTCATCATGAAAAAAATGAAAATCCAAGATGGCCGCCGCAACATAATGGCGGATTACATATTTTCCACAACTGCCTCAATATGGGTATCAAATGAAAGGGCTTGATTAGTAGAATCGAGCTCACTATGAAAAAAATGGAAATCCAAGATGGTCGCCGCACTAAAATGGCGGATTCCATAGCCTCCACAACTGCCTCAATATGGGTACCAAATGAAAGAGCTTCTATAGTAGAATAGAGCTCACTATGAAAAAAATTAAAATCCAAGATGGCCGCCGCAACAAAATGGCGGATTACATATTTTCCACAACTGCCTGAATATGGGTATCAAATAAAAGGGCTTCATTAGTAGAATAGAGCTCCCTATGAAAAAATGAAAATCCAAGATGGCCGCCGCAACAAAATGGCGGATTTAGTGATGCAGATATTTATTATGCTTTCGCGTAAAATCATCATCATCATCGCGTAAAATAGATTGGGATTTTTGAATAAAAAAAATTAAATCTGGATTGTGATATGGAATACTTTTTACTTCGCTCTTGACCAAATTCTGAAGTTTACGTGGACGCAGTCGCGGGCAAAAGCTAGTACGACATATAAATCAGATTTTGATTCCCTGTATCACAGGTACCATTTCACACAGAGGCACACACACCAAGATCAGGAGACAAGCATGAATTCTATCGGTAAAGTATTCGTATAGTTAATGTGTGTCATTCATATGGGAAGATGTAAGATTGCTATCTCTTTCAATACTATTGACACGCGGTAATTGAATTGCGGCACAGATGTAGAAATTTGAATTGATTCAAAAGGCAAACTGACATCTTTCCCACTGCTCCAAATAACAAATATTCAATTCAATAGGTGTGTTAGGTACAACAATTAGCCAGTGCGGTGCGGTGGTGCACTCGACCTATATCCTTCTCACTGTCAGAGGAGGAGCCAAGACCCTACAAAGCGTCAATAATTTCAGATTGGCACGCTTCACACTGATGTTAGGTTGTTCATCTACCCGCTTGTACCACCGACCAGCACCAAGCAAGTGTGACGAATGATCTACATCGCTTCTTCTCAATGGTTTCACTCTCGGCAGAGCGGTCGTGGTCGTCATGTGTCGTCGATGCCTATTCGTGGCAGATGTAATTCACCTCACAATCTCTCGCCATTTTGCTCGGTTGGTCGTCATTTTGGTGCACTCATGTAATGGACCGCCCCCATTGGCCTGCAAACACACGGCCGAGTGTTATCGTTGGGTAAAGTGGTATGCTCACTTGGGATGCAGCTTGGCTTCGTCCATGAGCGCGCGGAAGTCGTTCTTCTTCTGCTGGAGGCGGTTGTTCTTCTCCTTGCGCTCCTCCTCGGCGCGCTCGCGGACGTAGCGGTCGAACACCTGACGACGGTATTATCATCAATCAGTACATATAGTTGCCGTCACGAGTGGTGAGCACAACTTTCATTGGTCGGTTTGACATCGACTGCGCTGCGGTGCACACGATTGCTTCGACAGACGTCAGTTCGTCAGTGTGCGTCGTCTATTGGTCCAGCGCGTTTTTTCGGCTGCTGTACATTGGGCGGGCGTATGCAATATCCCTACCACCGATAATCTGTGCTCACGACTCATGACGGTTACTATATTATTTTGGACGAGGAACGAAATTAAATCTCCGTGCATTGTGGCTAATAGAAGGGGCGTAATGGAGAAAAGGGGGAGAGGGGGGCGCCTGGGAAGCATGTGTAGCGTGTGACGTCACGCGTAGGCTGTGTAGTGTGAGTGGGAAAGACGTTACGTCACGCAGAACGCACCTGCTTGGTCTCCTTGATGTCGAGTAGCAGATACCTACTATATACACGAGAGTGTGTGCGAAGAGTGGGGTGGGGTGGGGAGCGCTCCTTGGAGTCGAGTAGCAGATATCCACTCGAGAGTTGCTCGATGTTTCTCGAGTAGTTTAAGGTTGTGAGTAGAGCGGTGTGGCGGAGTGTGCGCAGTGTAGGGGTGTGTGGTGCGGCGACCTGCTTGCGCTCCTTGGTGTTGAGCAGCAGGTAGCTGCTGTCGAAGACGATCTTGTGCAGCTCCTTCTCCCAGGGGCTGAAGGCGGACACGTCGCTCTCGTGCAGCAGCTGCAGGAAGCTCTGCACGCGCTGCTCGAACGGCACCACGGCGCGCACGCGGGCCGCGCGGATCTCCGCCTCCTTGGCCGCGTCCGCGCCCGCGTCGATCGCGAGCGCCTTGCGCGCCGCCGCCGACGCGGACGACGCGGACGACGCGGACGCCGCCGCCGCGGACGACGAGGACTGTGCGGACGCAGCCGCCGCCGCCAGCGCCGCCGCCACCGACTCCTCTGCGAGTGGGGCACAAACGGTTCCTTGGTAAACTTACTTGGTATAACCTTATGTAGTCTCGGTGGACGAGGGGTACCTGCACACAGGCCTTGTACCTAGTGCAGGGTCTTGCGACATTTGTAATTGAGTGTGGTTTGATTGAATAAAAAATATTTATTTTTTGATGTATAAAAAGAATTTAATGCTAATAAAATTTAAAAAAGATTTTTGGTGCTTGCCACTGGGTTTCGAACCCGGCTTAAGTAAAATGCAGATGCCGAATCAAGAGTGTAATAAGCATCACCTCATTCGTAGTCCACAGCTAGACATGAGCCTTAATTGACACCACTCCGTACAGTCCTGATTCATTGAATATAGCAGTTTCCCACTACCTCCTTTGGGAGTTTGTTTGTCTATCTGTTTAGAGAGTGACCTGTGCTCCTTTTGCCTAGACATGGTGCTTTTACTGCCTTTACTGTGAACCTAATTAACAGACTCGGTATTCTTCTACCGACATCGTTTTCAAAGTTTGCAAATTGAAATGTTATTGAGCTGGCCAGTGGCCACATCATTCACAACCGATGAGTAAGAAAGATCTTGAAATGGCCTTGAAGCAGTTGCCCCGAAGAAGACAGTGGGATGCCGATGGATTCAAAGGGGCCAGGACCGGGCAGAGTGGAGTCCATGCCCAGCAATAGACTACGAACAGCTGGAAGGAGGAAGTAGTAGAGATGAGTTACACTTACTGCTATCGCTGATCTCCACTTTGGGCTTCTTGATGGGCTCGAGGTCGGAGTCGTCCGAGTCGTTGCAGCGCTTCAGCTCCCCGTTCACACCCTTCACCTTGGTGTCGGCAATCGGCTCTTTTTTCTCCTTCTGTGTAACAAATTCATTGAATTATAATAAAGGTTGAGGTATGATGAACAAAAGTATATAACATTGCCAGTAACCCATTAATGACCCACTACAGGGTCGGGTCTCCTTCTCGTAATGAGAGGGATGTAGGCCTTAGTCCTGTAGCATATAACATACCTGATAATAAATAAACCTTTTACACGTGGAACACAAACATAACGGGATGTTAAGACATGTTTGGACGAACGAATATACAGCGGTGATAGCTAAGTGGCTAAGAATTCGACCCCTAAATCGAGGGGGCCGCGTTCGAATGCCAGTTGCACGCACCAATGACTTTGTAAAAACAGTTATGTGCGCTTTATAAAATTATAAATATCACCTGCTGTTACGGTGAAGGAAAACGTCGTGAGGAAACCTGCATGCCTGAGAGTTCAAAAAAATGTTCTCACGCGGCATGTTCGTCCACCAACGGGCGGTAGTGGTGCGTGGTGGACGGCGGCCTACGTCCCTGTCACTGTGAGAGTCTCCTCTCGACCCTGTAGTGGGTCATTAATTACTGTTACTGACAAGCGAGTCTGTCAGAGAGAGAGAGAGAGAGAGAGAGAGAGAGAGAGAGAGAGAGAGAGAGAGTACCTGGTCCAACAGAGCATCGGGCGGGTGCGAGATGGCCTTGTCGACATCGGCGCGGCCGACCAGCTGCGCGGGCCGCTCCCACACAGACGAATTCGCTGTCGGGTTGTAGTAGAACACGCGCCCGTCACCGGTCCACACTACACACCTGAACACGAAGTATATTATGTAATTTATTAGTATGCATCGATGTTCATATACGTAAAAATAAACACAAACAATGTAGACAAACGAAATCGGCTAAAAGTGGCTCAAATAGCAGACTTTTGGCAAAGGAAGATCTTCCACCAGACCAGCGAGTGGACGTCCGCTTACGTCTTAGGAGTTTCGTACGTTCCAGCGATGTAGAAAAATTTCGATAGCGTGTTGCAGGAATATCCGTGACGTCATCTCTTGACGAGTGGGGGAATGCTTCTTCATAGACCACCAGATAACAGCTTAATATACCCTCCGCAGCATTAGCGCGCTACCGCTGCCTTTGTTTCAGATAGTAATGTAGGCCTGAGAGTTCCCCATAATATTGTCAAAGGCGTGTGATTGCCACCAAGGCACGCTAGGCCGGGTGCTATACTGCCTATAAGTATATTTTTCTCACTGTGAGGTCACTAATGGGTGACACACATTCCCCAACTTTATAAAACGCACATAACTTTAAACTTTTCTTGACATCCTACTCCTTCTCCAAGTAAGCGACCACCCGACAGCTGGACCGAGCTGTTTCTCGTATAGCTCACTCTGCCACTCACCAGGGCGTCCCGGGTATAGGCAATTTGGTCTTGATCCGCGAGCGGTCCGCCTTCTCCTTGGCCTCCTTCTCCTTCTCGATGCGCTCCCGCTCCGCGCGCTCCCGCTCCGCCCTCTCCCGCTCCGCCCTCTCCCGCTGCTGCCTCTCGCGCTCGGCCGCCGCCGCCGCCGCCTCGGCGTGCGCCTCCACGTCTATCACTGAACAAAGCACCGCTAATTGAAACCAAATACTTTTAAAACACCAAAGGTGGACCATATAAAGCATATCGTTTAGCGCGATAGCACATCTCCGCCGCGAAATCGCGAAATGCTTGAATGTTTCACCCAAGTTTCGCCCGTACTACAACGGACAGACGGTGGCAAACTTCAGCGGTTTCGCTAGTGTAACAACTAGTTTGGAGTTCGTAAGTGGTTGCTGCAGGTGACTGACTATGGCCTTCACCGTCAATTCGAGCTGGCTGGCGTAGAAGAAGGATACAAACAACTGATGTTGAAAATAAGAACTGGCATTATTTCAACAGAAAGTAAATACAAAAATACAGAACAAACACTCGTGCTCATCGCACAAATATTTACCCTGGGTACTTGTACTATTATGTATTCTGTGCCCTGGGTGGGGATTGAACCCACGACCTCCGGCGTAGTAGAATCGCTAACCACTGGACCACTAGATGAACATTGATACTGTGTGGTTGCCAAGATGGCAAACAACAATCCAACGATTGATTACTAAAACGGGTATTTTACTGATAAAAAGTGTCAGCTGCCATAACAGAGCAGGAAAACATCGTGAGATCCTCGGAAGTCACAACAAAAACCTATTTTTATCAAAAACATACCTTCGATCAGTTCTTCAACCTTGATTTGATCGATTGTCTTCTCCATCTTGGTGTCGTTCTTGGTGACAGCTATCTGCGTCAGTAAATCTGCAACAAATAATTTGTTGATCTTAATAGGTGTTGTGTTTACAAGTCAAATAATACAGTGGTCACAATTCGAAGACCTTACTCCCCATCTGCTATAAGTGCTTTGAATGTAGTGGCCGACTCATTTGCCACTTCATTAATTATTAATTAACTACATAAAAGCTATGTCAGTCACCTTCGTTCTGCAACATATTTCATAATTTCACTCTTCTGCTCGTGTTGTAGGAGTATAGCTTCCTTGTGTTGTTCATTTCTGTAAGAGAGCTGCATCCCACTATTGGGCACGGCGCACACAACAGAAGGAGGGCCGGAGCATATTCCAGCAGCTGCTCCAATGAGGATCGGCGGAGAAAGATACTAGTGTCCAACCCGTGTGGGACGTTTTCAAAACGCCCATAGGGTGTCAGACAAGGATTAACGATTCTTATCTTTTCTTATTCTTTTTTTTTTCGATTTAGTCTCTTTTCCAGAACGACTGCTCAACGTATCCTCAGAAGTACGGAAGCGCGCATGTAATTCGCCACTTTTTCGATGTACTCAAGTAGCGGGGCTATGCGCGCTTTAAAGCCGCTAACTCTAAGACAGTCGTAGCTGTTACCTTCGAGATCCTGCACGCATTTCGGCTTCTCCCACACGCTCTCCTGCCGCCCCGCGTGGTAGTAGTACACTCTCCCGTCGGGCGCCGTGTGCGTCGTCCACTCCGCCGCGCGCGCCGCCAGCGCGCTGGGTATACGCTGGAAACGTATGATAGGGATCGGTTAAAGAATTTTTTCTGTAACCCATTAATGACTATCGGTTACAGATTTTGGGAGATTTTCTCCGCCCGCTTTTTTCTCCCAGTCTACGTATCGCCTGAGAGCCGATCAAAGTGGATCGATGTGTAATAATAAATGTATGACGTTCATTAAGTGTGCACACAGCGTACCTAATAATGAATAAAAGCTTTTGACTTTATGGAACTTTGATAGCGCGTTCGAGGATACGCGCTCCTGTTCTGTCGTTGACTACACTCGCTGCTCGCGTCGCGACGCGCGGTCAGCATTGCATATGAGGCGCGCGATCGATTACTGTAGGCATCGCGCCGCTACGAAAGTAACGATACTCACATTATCGTCTTTGAAGGGCATCGGCGTGGGGACGTTTTCTTTGGGCGGCTCCTTCACTGTCAGCGTTTGTTGAGTGGCCGCACCTGCAACGACAATAATTATAATATATTATTATATCACTGGTCGGTCAGTGATAGCGATCGCTAGTGGCGGACTAACTGCGCGCTTCCGTGCTTCGGAGGGCACGTAAGCCGTCGGTGCCAGCAGTTGTTGTTTTAAACCATTAATGAGCCACTACAGGGTCGGGTCTCCTCTCACAATGAGAGGGATGTAGGCCGCCGTCCACCACGCTACACTACTGCGGGTTGGTGGACTTCACATGCCGTTGAGAACATTTTTTTTTGTGAACTCTCAGGCACGCAGGTTTCCTCACGATGTTTTCCTTCACCGTAACAGCAGGTGATATTTAATTTTATAAATCGCACATAACTTTTTTACAAAGTCATCGGTGCGTGCCACTGGGATTCGAACCCGGACCCCTCGATTCGAGGTCGAATTCTAAGCCACTGGGCAATCACCTACATGTGTAGGTGACCAGGGTGTAGGTCACCAGCAGTTGTTATCGAATGAAAATAACACAGTACTCACCAGCATCAGGCAACGCCGCCGGCGCGACGGTGGTCGGCTGTGCGGCGAGCGGCGGGGCCCAGGGGAAGTTCCACGCGCGGGCCCCCGGGGCCCCCATACCGCCCGCCGACATCTGCGGAGCGTTGGCCCCCGGCGCCGGCCCCGCCCCGCCCATCACCGGCGTGGGGCCCATCGCGCCTGCATCAATACAATCATTTTACTTATAATTATTACTTATATTAAAATTAATAATAATAATTGAACTTAATTACTATTGACATGTTGTCAGTAACCCATTAATGACCCACTGACAGGTGGGGTCTCCTCTCACAGTGAGAGGGATGTAGGCCTTAGTCCACCATGCTGCCCTACGGCGGGTTGGTGGACTTCACATGCCTTTGGGAATTTTTTTTAAACTTTCAGGCATGCAGGTCTCCTCACGATGTTTTACTTCATGATGATATTTAATTCGGGTGATATTTAATTTTATAAAGCGCACATAACTTTTTTTACAAAATCATCGGTGCGTGCCGGGCTATAACCGCATCTGACACAGCATAGTGCATTATAAATTGTACAGTTATTACCTGGCATAGCACCCGGGTTGGCCCCCATGACGGTCGGGGCGGGCCCCATCGCACCCGGGACGGCCCCCAACTGCACCTGGCCGGGGCCCATCCCGGCGCTCTGCCCCACGTTCATCATGCCGGGGGCACCTGGAACAAAGAAATAGTTTATGTTTAAAACAACATTTCTCTTTCAAATAACAGTCGTATAACAGCCTGTAACGCATTATATCTCTTTCGTATAACAGCTGTGTAAGGTGTGACTGTAACCAATTAGATGCAATGCAGGGTCTGGTCTCCTCTCACAATGAGAAGGATGTAGGCCTTAGTCCACCACGCTACACTACTGCGGGTTGGTGGACTTCAAGCATGCAGGTTTCCTCGCAATGTTTTTCCTTACTGTTAATGAAATCTATTTTAAGAAAATCATTGGTGGACTAAAGCATCATCGACAGAGGTGAACCAGCACCAGATTGATTCTTAGGTCACATTATTCTTAGGGAAATTGAAAAAAAAAACACTAACTTAATTATAATCAACCATGAACAGACAGTAAAAATAAATGAATAAAAGGGTTTCAGCCACAAAGCCATAAAATTGTTGGAGGCGTTCATTCTGGAATCTGTCTGTTCTGGAATAGTCCGTCTAGGACTATACATAATATGATAACGAATGTACAATCCGTTATTTGCTCTAATCTAATTTTGTAAACAATCCTGGCACTATTTTTTATTTTTATTAATTTTCCGTTACATACTAACATACGACCGAAGCTCATAATAAAAAAAAAGTGTGTTAAAGACACATTAAGATCGTGTACCAAATAGGACGAGTGTAAAAAGGTGGACCATATGTGGGTGTGACGGGTGTGACGGGTGTGACATACCGATGACGACGGGCGGCTGCAGGGCGGGCGGCATGGAGGCGGTGATGACGGGCGGCGCGCCCGCCAGCCGCGCGCTCGCCATGCCCGCCACCTTCGATACTGCGCCAAACATCGATGGTCATCATCAGTCGGTGGTCCGTGCGGTATGCCCACGCTCTACTACCGAGGAGCGTTCGACCAATCACCGATATAAAAAATTATTTTAAAAAATTATGAAAAAAAATTAAACCGACTTCAAATATACATTTTTACAAACTTTCGGCTTACTATTTCATCTGAGGTTGGTGTTTTATTTAATTTTATTGTTAAAAATTACATAAATTAAAAAAATGGAATAATTTTTTGAACAAAATCTAACAAACTAACCTACAGGTGAAGCGAATAAAAAGCGTGTAAAAAGGAGGTTATCAATTCGACTCGTTTGTACGTATTGTAACATTTACCTAACTATGTTGATCTATTACGGCTTCCAAACAAGTATACCAAATTTCAAGTAATTATAAACACAATTTAAATAAATATAAAAACCCAATGGAAAGCCATAAGATTCAGGGAGCCCAGTCCCGTACACAGGCTTGTGAAAGGCCAGCAGTAGGAGTGTGGTGCGTGTACTAACTCTTGGCGAGGCGGAGGGCGCGCGCGGCGGCCGCGTCGCGCTCCTGCTGCGTCATGTCCTTCTTCTTGTCCTGCAGCGCGCCCTGCCCGCCCTTGCCGCCGTCGTCGCTGTCTGGGCCGTTGCTGCCGTTCGCTGCGACAAACAATATGTGACATTACCGAGGACTACTGGACAACTGAACAAACTTGAGCGCCTCCAAAATGTATGCATACGATTTATTTTCGGGTTACGAAAATATGATCACATTTCAGAATATCGCAATAAACTCAAGTGGCTCCCGATCCCTATAATGTTCTCAAAGGCGTGTAAAGTCCAGCGACCGTATAAGGCCAGCGTGGTGGCCTAAGGCCTACATCCTTCTCACTGTCAGAGGAGACCCAACGCTGTATTGTGTTAGTAATGGTGTGGCAATTGTTTACAGACATAGAAATTTGATTATTCCATTATTCAACCACACCACTACTTTAAACTCAGCAAAGACAAAAAATTCAAGATGGAAATATGGATAAAAGCAACACCTGTATTATGACATCACTGTACAATAAACATTCGCATTTACGAATAATAAATATTTTCCAAACCCAGTGCGCATATATGTATTGGTACAGCACAGTAGGTGGGTTATTTATTTACATTTTTATTTACGTACATCAATTCAAGGTTAAAACATTGAAGGTGTTGTTGATATATTCATTGCCAATTTTAATGTATTTGGTATTGTCTGCAATGCTCTTTGTCCCACTGATAAGCAGGCCTCTCCCCACAATAGGCCTATGGCGTGCATCGGAGGTAGTAATTGTAGCTCTAGCTAGTCATAGGTATACGTCATAATCGTAATTTTGTTTTACTTACAATAATGATAGGTAGTGATTATCTTGTCACATAACAATAATAATATTAAAATAATACGTAAAGGCGAGGCTAGCGCAAAGGTCGGCTCCGCCTATATGGTGTACACACCCATACCTGTGACCAGTGTCTGTTTTCAAAACCACCCATAGGTCTCGTAACGATAGCATTCAAGCTCTGGGCACTGACCGCGCTCGACATCACTCAACTTTTACAAGCGTCGCTATGCGAGCTCCACATTTGGTAGTCTTACAATAACATTACTTACCATCCTTCACCCAGGGCGGCGGCTGCGACATGAAGGGAACGGCGGCCCCTCCCGGGGGAGGCTGGCTCACTCCCGGCGGCATCATGGCGCCCATCATGCCGTTGGGCATCATGCCCATAGGGGGCCCTCCCATCGGGGGACCGCCCATCGGAGGCCCGCCCATTGGGGGCCCGCCCATCGAGTTCATCGCCATCGCTTGGCTCGGCGCGTACGAATCTGTAAGGTATCAGTGTTTTATCTTAGCCCATCTTGCAATTTGCCTAAAAAATGAATTTTGCTCAGCACGTAAACAATAACAAATTTGTCAGTTGTCTCGAAATAACTATGACGTCATCCCTTGTGTTCGCAGTACAAAATGCATGAAGGGGTTGTGTTTATGACAATTCATTAAAAGTATCTCAATTGACTCGTAGGGCACGACCCTATTACTATAAAAAAAAAATTAACACTTTCACTTACGACTAGCCATGGCCTCCATCTCGGCCTGGGTGATGACCTTGCAGGTGGGGCCCTCCTGGGGCCTCGTCCACGTGGTCTCGCGGGTCCTCGAGTGGTAGTAGTAGGACTTGCCCTCGTCCGACTTGGTCTCCACCCATAGCTCTGGTGCGGGCTGCGATGTAGAATGTGATTAGTTTTTTGTACTATTAGCATACATAAAAAGAATTATTAGTCTGAATTTAATTTGTTCTTTATGATTACTAAAAATTAATGTTTTAACTGGCATAAGAGTCAACATCAAAATGGGTTTCAAATGATGAGAAGAGAAAATAGGTATAAAGTTCTTAAATTTGTTTGATCAATCTATATTTACCATAATAAGGAAATAGCATGTTTTGTTCAAAAGATACTCACCATATTAGGCGGAGGCATGCCGGGAGGGCCACCGAACGGGGGCGCCTGCCCCATCATGTTAGGCGGGGGACCCATCGGCCCGCCCGGGGGCATCATGCCCGGCGGGGGCCCATACGGGGGCGGCCCGCCCATCATGCCCGGTGGAGGGGGTCCCATCGGGCCCCAGTTGTTGTCGAAGTTTGGTCCATTATTGAAGCGGGGGCCTCCGCGGCCCCTGAAAAAGCCCCTCCCGCCTCGCATTGGGGGTCCTCCTGGTCCGTAGCCGCGACCACGAAATCGCATCGGCGGCGGACCATTCATCCAGCCTGGCGGTGGCAGGCCCCTACCTCTGCCCCTGTACACAATATGCATTACTTGTCAGTCAGTAACCCAATAATGACCCACTACAGGGTCGGGTCTCACAATGGGAGGGATGTAGCCACGCTGGCCTACTGAGGGTTAGTGGACTTCACATACTCTTGAGTACATTTTTTTTGTGAACTCTCAGGCATGCTTATTTATTGATGATGAAGATGATGTAGCCTTTTGTTCCAAGCTAGTTCCTCTTTAAAAGATCGCGTGGTTTATATTATGTCTCGTAGCTCGGTGTGTCGCTTGACATAGGCCTCCTCCAACTGCTTCCACTGCTCTCTGTCTGCCGGTACTCTTGTCCAGTATGGTCCCAGGGTCAGGCGAAGATCATCTTCCCATCTTCTTAGTGGACGTTTCCGTTCTCTTGCACCATCCCTTGGGTACCATAGCGTGACCTGTTGGCTCCACTTGTTTGCTCTGCACCTTAGCATGTGACCTGTCCAGCCCCATTTTAAATGGTCGATTCGGGTGAGTATGTCAGGAAGTTTGGATTTTTGTCGTATCTCTGTTGAGGTGATTTTGTCGCTGAGTTTTATTCCCAACATGCTCCTTTCCATTGAACGTTGGCATTTGGCTAGTTTTTCACGTTGGCCTTGGGTGAGAGACCAAGTTTCGCTTCCATATGTCAAACATGCGAGGCTGCATGTATTGAAGGTTTTTCGTTTGGTAGATATACTTAAATCTTTGCTTTTCATTATTTCCTTGAGAGACCAGTACTTCTTCCAACCACAAGCAATTCTTTTGTTTACTTCCTTTTCCATCTGGTTCCTGGGTGATATTATTTGTCCTAAATATACGTACTCGTTGACATATTCGAGCTTTTGACCTTCTAGTTCCATGTCCATTTCTGTGGAATTAGTGACTAATTTGGTTTTGCTTGTGTTAATTACAAGACCAGCTTCCTTGCTTTTGTATGCCAGGGTCTCTATCATTTCTTGTAGTACCTTGGGATCGCTTTCTAAGATAATGAGATCATCCGCAAATCGTAGATGGTTTAGTCGGTTGCCATTGATGTTGAGGCCGTAATTATCCCAGTCTAGTCTTCTAAAGATATTTTCAAGCACAGCGGTGAATAGTTTTGGGGAGAGGGGGTCCCCTTGCCTGACGCCTCTCTTTATGAGGCATTTATCTCCGACGATTTCTAGTTTTACACTACTTTTGCTTATTTTGTAAATGTTTTTGATTATATCTATGTAGTGCCAGTCCACTCCTTGCTGTCTTAGAGTTTGCCATATATATTCATGATTGAGACTGTCAAATGCCTTTGCGTAGTCTATAAAAACTATATAAACCGGCTTTTGGTATTCATTACACTTTTCTAGAACTTGCTTTATAGTGTGGATATGATCGATTGTACTGTAGTTCCTTCTGAAACCTGCTTGTTCTATAGGTTGGTTTCTTCGAGGGTTTGCGTGATTCTTTCTAGAATAATTTTTGTGAATACCTTGTATATGTTTGAAATCAAGCTTATTGGTCTGTAATTGCCTATATCATCTTTGGAGCCTTTTTTGTGCAGTAGAATAATGTGAGATTCGACCCAATGATCTGGAATTATCCCTGTATTGAGTATGTCATTAAATAGTTTCGTTAGGATTGGGGTTAACTCTTCTATAGTGCCTCTTAACAGTTCATTTGGGATGTTGTCCGGTCCTGAAGCTTTATCCAGGTTTTGGGATAAATATGGCTTTCCGTGCTAGTGTTAGTTTTTAAGACAGGTACATTGCAATGGCATATAACCAACCATCTAATTAACTTTAATGCTATTCAAATTAGTGTTGAATTATTTGTCATAGGTACCTAATGCTGTTCTAGTATTTGTGTTATAGCTAGCAAGCTTTTCATCAAAATATCGTAATGATAGTTGAACGTTAAATAAACAGCAATTAAATTTCATGAGAATCTAATGACCTGAAATTATCAGTAACTTAATAATGTTCATCAAAAAATGTTATCACATTTACATGAAATGTAGTTTCCCAAGTAGTATAATTACTATTATTATAGTTATTAAGATTAAATTAAAATTAATAAATCTATATCGGTACATCAATAAAGCAACGCTAAGGACTCCATTTTATCTATTTTAAGAGGTCCAGATGGATCTATAGGATGTCTTACCTGAAGGCACCTCCACGGCCTCTGCCCCTGAAACTGCCTCCGTTGTCGTCGTCTTCAACACCGTCCTCGAGTAACGAAGGATCACCTAAATCTTTCGCGATTTCAGATGCATTTTCTGCGCCATCAGTACGACTCACTTCACTTAAACCAATGTTTTGTGTGTCCATATACTCTTCTTCCATATCGTTAAAACACTCAATATCACCTTAACAGCTATGTCCTCATGCCTGACTATGTAAGTGTTTTAAAATTTCTATTGTAAGAATACCGACGCCCCGTGCAATGGCGGAAGGCACAGATCAGAGACTAGTTACTTATTAGTAGTTACTACGGAAGGAAACAATATTGATTTATGTTATGGCAACAAATTTCAACAAAAACAAAATGGCCACCGGCCACCGGGCCCACCGGCAATGATGGCTAGGGATAGGGTTGTGATCAATAATCGGTAAAAATCATCGACAAAACCGTACAAAAGTTACAAAACTACTTAAAATTACCACATTTTAAGGACTCTCCACATCGGGCGAACCTTACAGCATTCTCCACACTATGCTACTAACCTTACTTCCTTTTATTTTGGTAAAATCTGGATCTATATAGGTTGATAGTGTATAACAGTAATGATTTTCCGAACAAATTTCACAAGTTTCTAATACGCAGGAGACAGCATTCAAAATTTCAAGAGCATTCCAAGACATTTTATTATACTATTCGTACTATTCATCTTTTGTGATGTAAATGTAGAGTTCACTTAATTTTTCAGGAATTAAAATAAGCATAGTGAGTCCTTATTATTCGAATTAAAAAAATTGGCTGTGTTGCGGCCTATTACGAAGTTTTGTTAACCTTACTTAGAGTAAAAGGGTGGACACTTACAAAAATGTAGATTGCCTAAAATATGATGAAAATCGAACAAATATAACTATATACAGTATTATACAGCGAGTGGTTGACTTCCTAAAAAGAAACGAATATCAAAACTAATGCAATCATTTAAATGTACGATCATGACGAAATCCCTTCTTGTAGTGATGCAGTATTACTGAAACTGGGGGCGGGAATATGATATTATTGTAGTATAACGTGAAGTGTACGTCCTCATTTTTTGGGAAACTTACTTCCCAAAAAATGAGAGTATAGCATAGTGTGAAGAGACCTTAACCGGAGAAAAAAAGATTGTCTGTGGTCCATACGTCACTGTCAGCATGACGTTGTTGTCATTGTCATTAGTTCATTACTAAAAGTGCCCACAACAGGGACCGTGCGTGGCGACACCTATGCCATCTAGTGTCATTTATCGGAACTGCATTATTGCTTTATGGGTAGGATTACTACCGTATGTTAACTTTTTGAAAAGTGTATCACAAATAATTTTGTATATTAAAAGGCTCATTAAAAGTGTATTCTTGTATTGATGGATGCTCCAATACTTTCAAGAATAAAATATATAAAAATATTAGTGTAAATTCTCGCAATTTTCCACTGATAGTACCAACATGCTCTGGCTAAAAACTATACGAAAAGTTGGATAAATGCAGTTAAAAATACACGTGACATGAATTCAAACTGTTAAAAAGAACTATCAAGGTTTTTTAAATGAAACTAATATATAATTTGTTTTGAGATTTATTTAAAATTCAAGTTATTTTTATTTTCAATGAAAAGGAGGAATTTGTTCTAGCTAAACATTTTTATTTATCACACAATATCAAAATACCTGGCATTCGTCTTAAAATAGATACTGCTTTATGCGTTGCTCACTTTATTTAAACAATGTTATCTGAAAATCCTCTACACCCTTTTAATATACCAACAAATTTTCTATTGAAAAACACTTGGACCAAATACTTTTAGAATTTGAAAAATATCAACGTTCGCACGACACACACTATTCTTGATATCACTAAAATCGCATTTTATACATTTTACGTAATTTAATCCGTAATTTATAGTGAAATATTGAGTTACTCCTCGTTAAGCGACATTATGAAAACATATGAAAAACAAAGAGACAATATTGCACTTTAGTTGTGGCAGTTTCGTTTTAATCCGCTAGGTGGCGTTTTGTAGTTTCTGCACGGTCCCTATAGATTCTAGTTTGTAGTCGGACATTCGGACTACCAAACTCAAAACCTTTTATTCATTAACATTCAACGTCATACATACTCGTATTGCATCATAAATTATACATTCATCCGCTTTGATCAGGCAAAACGTAGACTGGGAGAAAAAATCTTTACCTTCGTTTACCTTTGTCACTTTTTAATTTGAATAAACTAGCTAATTAAAGGGTTAATTCTAAACTAAGCAGATAAATTAAATAGAAATGAACACTGTTGGAAAGTAGTTAAATAAAACACAATTGTAACATTTGATATAATATTAAATTTATTATCAATTAATATAATCGTTTAAATAAATGAAAATATGGCAACATTATTCTTTGATAACATCTTAACAAAATTAATACATAAATAAGTGATACATTTCGATTTTTGCTTACAATTAATAAAGCTATAATATTAATAATACGTTTTTTATTTTGTGACATTACTCGTAATATAAATTAAGACTGGACAAACATTAATATTATGACTGCGAGCTCAAAACCAGACTGCAGACTTGTGTTTTGGAAATTTCTCTTTCAATTTTATACCAGTTTTTCAAAGACACCACTGTGGAAAAAGCAGTACCTTCGTGTGATAAAATTATTAGTATGTTGTATAAAGATCAAGTAAATTACTATAATAACTTGAGGAAACATTCTTATTTTGAAATCACAACCAGCCTTTTTATTTATACGTGTGTATAAATAAAATTTTTTGCTGGAACTATTTTTTGGTATTGTGTGATGTCTGCAGCCTTCCCGTCATTTAATACTTATTTATTATAATCTGTTATCATAGATAAATCAAAAAGGGAAGATACGGCATACTCTTACTTGTATCAATCAGAAAATTAGTCCGACTCAACTACATAATTATCTAAGTTACACACACACGCCTAATGAGATGTCAATCGGGCGAGCGAGACAGAGCGGTAAGTTTTATCATTAGCGGGAGCGAGTCGGAGAGTGCCGCGTCATATCGCGCGCGACCGTATCGCTCACACTCGCTCTTAATAAAAATGACGAACTACATTTAAAACCATCAGTGATTTTGAAGAAAAATTAAGTTTAAGTGTACTTACGAATGGTAAGAGATGCCGTGGAATTTGTTTTTCGTTTTTGAGCTGTTTGTGCACCTTTTAAAAGCACACTTTCAACACCTTTTCAAACACAGATAATCCGCGATTATTGTGTTCTCAGCGCACATGTAGTTCAATAGCTAGCCAAAATGCGACTAAAGTGAAATTGTGTGCATGGACCTAATTAGGTGCGCACTCATGAGACGCTAGTGCCGTATCTTCCTTTTTTGATTTATCTATGTCTGTAATCTATATTTAGGCGCGAAAATTGTAAAGTGAAAGTCTAGAGTTCCTAACATTTATCAAACGTGTAAAAGCTACTTATCTTGCGTTCTCTACAAATGCGTGTATTTCAATGTAAAGTATAAAATTAATTTGTGTACAAGTTCAAAATATCTGAGGATAACTCGATAATATTCGAATTGGAATTTGAAATGGGAATTGATTAAATAATACTAGTGAAAAAAAATAATGATTTTCTTACTTAAGGAAGGCTTATTAACATAATTTTATTAGACGATTTTAAACTTTTAATTCACTTTTTATGATATTAAATATTATAAATATACACATCTAAATATATATGAATTTATATTCGTTTGTATATAAAGCTATGCTTTACGGGTCTACCCACATTTATGTTCTTGAGTAATATATTCGAAATTTGTAAAAAAATGAATATATACTATGTAAAATGCGAATATAAAAAAATATATTAATTAAAAAATATTAATATAGCGTTATAAATTTATAATAATATAGCACTAGTAATTAGTTTCGCTTAAAAAGAGTAGGTAATAAACGTTTATCAAACAATATTTTTTAATTTTATCAAAATGTAACACAGCTTCAAATGTAAAATTGAATTAAAACATTATTAAAGACGGTCAATGTTTTTTTTTTAACTATATATCCAAGATAATAAATGTGTGGAGACCATGATACTATAAATACTATATATTCACTATATAAGATATAAAGGCTCTTCAAGGCTTAAACATCATTAGCTTACCAGAAACATACTAATCTCTATCGCGCCAGTGATTTTTATGAGGTGCCCGCGACTTCATCCTGAGCTTAAATTAATTATTATCTGCCAGTGAGTCCCTCAAAATCGGTCCAGCCGTTCCAGAGATTAGCCGGAACAAACAGACAGATAGACACACAGACAGAATAGTAAGAAATGTTATATTGGTATATGTACCGTATACATATATGTACATACATAATTATGCATTTAGTAAAAAAGCGGTAATTTTTATATTACAAACAGACATTGCAATTTTATTTATTTGTATGGTGTGAATGGTGGAGACATCATATTATTATGAAGATACTGCGCTATGCTTTAATATATTCCTGGTCAGCCTTACCTAACGTCAAAGGGCATGCTTTTTGACTGGACTTTCATAGGAGTCATACCCTGCCCTCCACTAAGCTAACCTTCGTAGACGAAGCCCGCTGCGACTTCCGCCGCTCGTCCAGAGATGGCGCCACGGGTGTCCTGAACCACGCTATCGAAGTTTTCTAAATCGCGTCGCTGGCATAGACAGGGTGAATTTTTCAAATGTGCGTGCCACTATCGAGTGGTGTAATCATATAGGGGTAATAAAGGGTTCTTTTCAAAATCAACGGGTTCAATTCCTGGCATTCAATGGGGCACTTTTAGTTTTCACCAAAATCGGTCCCCAGACTCCTTCCAGAACATTTCGCTATTCATCATAGTTTCGGATACCTCCATCCACGCACACTTGAAAAATTCACCGTGTAAGTATACGAAACTCCAAGTAGTCACAATCAACTAGGCTCAGAAGATGACATTCCCTAAAACGCATCAAGAAGCATGCTCTTTAACACATTCACAACAACCCTTCGTCGTTAGTCTCCAGGGCAGGGCTAGTCCATCCAGTCGTCGCCGCCGAAGTCCTCGGTCTCTGCGAAACTGGTCACCTGGACCTGCGGACACCGACACCAATGTTTAGAGAACTCTTCTATATCTCATCTATCTAGAAATAACTAGAGATCGCCGAGTAGGTAGTCGAAATTCTACATTTGAATTTGACAAGTCATGTTCGTCAATGTGTGTGTGCATGTCAAAATAAATAATAATAATAAATAATAATGTCATGCAAGCGGTGATAGCCCAGTGGCTTAGAATTCGACCTCGAATCGAGGGGTCCGGGTTCGAATCCCAGTGGCACGCACCAATGACTTTGTAAAAAAGTTATGTGCGATTTATAAAATTAAATATCACCTGTTGTTACGGTGAAGGAAAACATCGTGAGGAAACCTACATGCCTGAGAGTTCACAAAAAAAAATGTTCTCACGCGGTATGTTCGTCCACCAACGGGCACTAGTGGTGCGTGGTGGACGGCGGCCTACATCCCTCTCATTGTGAGAGGAGACCCGACCCTGTAGTGGGTCATTAATGGGTCACTGACAATAATGTCATAATAAATACTCAAACTTATGTTAGTGTACGTGGCGTGTTTTTTGATGAATTTCATGTCTTTCTAATGCGTGCGTGCGCGCGCGCTCGTGTGTGTGTGTGAACACACCACTATTGCTACGACTCGTAGTTAGATTGTGTGTGGCTGTGTTACATTGGCTCCTTGTGTTGTACTGGTAGCTATAGCGGTACTCTATAAGGTACTTGCAGGCGCGCGCGCGTGTGTATGTGTGTGTGTGTTTGTATTCACTTTCCATTGGCTTCGAACAGCTTCAAAGGCTAATCTGGAGGCTTGTTCCGAACAACGCGTCTGCCGCTGAGGGGCTGGAGATTGTCGGGATCGGGCATGTCGCGACCGAGGGTCGGAGGAGACCACGGGTCGGCGCTGCCGCACTCCACCGTCAGGGAGTGCGGCAGCTGGCCTACACCGATCGAGCATCAACTTCGCATCAAGCCATTTAACCTCCGGTAGCGGCTACCAGCGAGAGGGTTGGAGGAGAGTTGGAGGAGTCACCGGGGGAGGACTGCATCGTACAGCGGGTCCGCTGTAGGACCGCCCGCCCGCCCTGCGCTTTAGAAGTGCAGAGACGCACCCAGGGCAGTGTACCCTGCGAGAGAATTGCCCAGGTAAAGAGGAAGTCCTCGAGGCCTGAACCCCTACCCTCCATGTGGCGTTTAGGACGCCGCGGAGTAAGTCGACTCGCGTCTGTCTGCCTGTTTATATTCACCAAGTCAAGTTCACTACGACGACTAGCAGCCAAGCCCGATTGTGCGTATTTTTCTGTTTGTGTGTGCGTATGTGTGTGTATACCCACATCCTCCCTGGTGGCGCTGTCGCTGCTCAACGTGTGCGTGTGTGTGTGTGCGTGTGTGTACCCGCCTGGTGGGGCTGTCGCTGCTCGACGTGTGCGTGTTTGTGTGTGCGTGTGTGTATACCGACCTCCTCCCTGGTGGGGCTGTCGCTGCTCGACGTGTGCGTGTTTGTGTGTGCGTGTGTGTATACCCACCACCTCCCTGGTGGGGCTGTCGCTGCTCGACGTGTGCGTGTTTGTGTGTGCGTGTGTGTATACCGACCTCCTCCCTGGTGGGGCTGTCGCCGCTCGACGTGTGCGTGTTTGTGTGTGCGTGTGTGTATACCCACCTCCTCCCTGGTGGGGCTGTCGCTGCTCGACGTGTGCGTGTTTGTGTGTGCGTGTGTGTATACCGACCTCCTCCCTGGTGGGGCTGTCGCTGCTGAAGCCGCCGCCCAGCGCGTAGCCGGCCAGCCCGCCCGCCGCCAGCGCGCCCACGCCCAGCCCCACCGCCGCGCCCGTGCCCAGACCCGACCTCTGCGGCTGACCCACGTACTGCGACGACTCGTAGCCCTGTGGGACGTACAGTCCAGCTAGGTATAGAGGGTGAATTTTTGATGCAGTTTCATTTTTCATCAAAATCGGGCCCCAGACTGCTTTCAGCATTTTTCGCTATTCCTCACAGTTTCGGATTTCCCCATCCACGCACACTTGAAAAATTACCCCTGTAGAGTACTAGACCGTTAATCAGTGACGTAGTTACCTGATTTAGGTCTTATAAACGGTGCGGCTTTGGCCACCAACCCGCAGTATTGGTGCGTGGTGGACGGCGGCCTACATCCCTCTCATTACGAGAAGGAGACCCGACCCTGTAGTGGGTCACTAATGGGTTACTGGCAAACGGTGCGGATGCATAGATGTCTGTTACGCTTTCATGCAAAAAAATCTGAACAGATTGCGATGAAATTTGGTAGGTACTCGTATGTACGAAGTTTACAACCTTGATTATAATTGGTAGTAGTTAGTAAATTTTTATGTCACTGATGAGTTGCCGAGACCTAATATAATACCATCCAACTGACTCGATAACTTCGTCTATTATTGGCCTAGAATTATTTAAATCGATTTAGGACTTTCCGTTGATCGATAACTGTTTAAAATAAAGAATCTATCGTCTAAGAGTGGGTTTGTATAACCAATCTTGATATGGATATGAATGGAGTTAGATACTATTTGGTTGCCAAGATGTAGCCTGACAATCAATCGTCATTAGGGCTATCCTTATCCGAAGATTGATTATAGAAACCGGCCACAAAACTTTTGTATCAGTAATTTCACTTACCCCAGGTGGTGCTGTGTAACCTGTAACAATATTGCATTTATTTAATTTAATTTCACGAGACTTACAGCCCGCAGAAGCATGTCATTGTTTATTGTGTTCGTCCGGCTTTCTGGCTTTCTGGACAAATGAACATGCACTATCTAAAAAAAGATGGTGATGTTTAAATATCCACATGAAAAAAGTCCCCTAACTCCCTTGAGTGAAAATCGGATGCCCCAATGTCGATGAAATTTTGTCGACGCAAAACATACTGTCGAGGCAAAAGAAAAAAATAATGTCATATTTGCCAAGACCCCTCTCCTTACTTGAACCTTTCAAAGTTTATATTATGGAACTGTGGAAATTTATTTTAAAAATATCTGCAATTCCCTAAAAATTTAAATTTTGGAGTTAAGATTTTGGAGTAATAAAAAGAATTATTCATATTTATTCAACATCTGGGAGCATTTTTTTCACAATATTAACATACAAAACAGAAGTATACTATTACCAGTGTTTCGTTTCTCCACTGATTACGGAACACCCTGTATAGGTGCAGGAGGAATAGACAACAAAAATGAGACTGCTATTGTAGTTGAGTTACCGCAAAAAGTGAGCATTCAAACATTCTTTTAGCGACGGGAGATCTCCGATTACGTCATATTGGAGTGTTGTATGTGTATATGCCAGCGATGTAGAAAACTTCGATAGCGTGACTCAGGATCGTGTGGCGCCATCTCTGGACGAGTTGCGAACTTACTTAATGACATCAAGTATCAAAACTTTTTGTTTTGACATTTAAAATCTGAGGCTTTAAATCTTAACCTGGAATTTGTTTGTGTTTAAAAATAAATATTTTTGTATTTGCTAGGGTTCATGGTGTGATTTTACCTATGTAACAGTAATAAAGATTTTTGAAAATTAGGGTTTAGAAGTATTAACAAAAAGATCATCCATTTTTAATAATAATTTTATTAACCATCAATAGAACAATATTCATAATAATAATAGGACAATAAACGTGTTTCTATAACTACATAAGAAATAGTTAGTGGCCATCCATAAATTACGTCACACATTAAAGGATAATATAACCCTCCTGTCACAAGTTGTCACATTTCGTGACGTCATGTGTCTATCCGTTCTACTATTATTCGTAAATTACATCACACATGAAAGGGGCTATAACCCCCTTGTCACACATTTCGACACATCATGTCACTTTCCGTTCGTCTTTTACCCGTGGATTACATACGAGATTCCTTAATGAGATATAACCCCCTTGTCACGCGCTGTCACATTTCATGAAATCCCATGCATATTATATGACATGTGACGTAATTTCTACATGCCCCTACTTCATAAGGTAGCTTGAAAAGTGCAACAAAGCATTCAAAGTACTTTACACTTAAAAATAATACAATCATAAAAATATTTCGATTACGGAAACTGTAAAGGCTAAAAAATATAAAACTTGTATACTATTTGGACAATCACATAATTCAGATTTCTTATTTTCAATCACAATATTCGACATTAAAAAAAACAGAACAGAAATCACGGTTTCACTTAAAACCGTTATAATTATAAATTATACAATCGACTTATAACTTTGCGCGTGAATTTTTAAATAAAACTTAAGACACTAGTGTGTATATTATACGATTACACGGGAATATAAGACATATTGTGCGAATGAAACAATAATATAATACAAAACGTGTGCGAAAAGGACGTTTATATAAAGAGATACTTTTGGAATTTTTCGCCGACAAAATATTTTATCCACATTTTTTGAGATTTTCAATCTGGATAATGATAATAACTATATTATGATTTCAAAAGTAATAAAGTCCACAGATTATCAGTGGTAGGGATATTGTACACTTTCGGCCAATGAACGGCAGTCGAAGAACACGCGCTCGACCAATAGACGACGCACACTGACTGACGGACCAATCGCGTGAACCAACAGCGCAGTCGACATCAAACCGACCAATGAAGATTGCGCTCACGACTCGTGCGGGATACTATACTATACTCGGGCTGACTAAAAGACTAAAAATAATAAGAAGCTACGAAGGAAATACTAATGTACAACAATAATAATAAATAAATAAAAACGGTATTGCAGTGAATGTAACTCGAACAGTTAACAATTTCCGACATTATCTGATCAGATATTCAAATAACAATATTACAAAACAACCTATGGTTGAATGCTAAGAGTATACATAAGCAAGCAGTGAGGGCAAGGCGTTGTCAACAGATGATCCATGATTGCGGATCATAGAATATCTATTTAAAGTCATCACCTTTAAACATTTGCATACATAAAATGGTTAATATTTATGATTATATGACCATAAAATTTAAAATTAAAAAAAAAAAACCCCGACACAATAACGACAGTTTTCACTGAACATATTATATTGTAATGTGCACGTGATGCGCTTTCATTTGAGACCCCACTCGATTATATTTGCGGACATTCGGTTAATCTTCCCCACTTTCACCCCCCACAACTTTTAAACGACTCAACCGATTTTCATCAAACATGTCTTAAGAACACTCGGCCGTAAATCATCTTTCATACAAAGAAAACTAAATTGAAATCGCTTCATCCGTTCGCGAGCTACGGTGCCACGACCGAATCACAGACAGAAAGACAGACAGACACGTCAAACTTATAACACCCCTTCTTTTGCGTCGGGGGTTAAAAATGATTTGTAACAAGTCTACCGTTACTTAACCGACGGGTTAAGAGGCCGGCGGAAGGTCCCTCGTCGGACGAGCTACTCTAAAAAATAATCTACTGGGCTACAACACTATTTAACAAAAAAAAAAATGTAATTTATAAAAGTTTTACGGTTATACACATTCCATACACTAACTTATTTATGCATACTCTTAAGAAATTCTTGATGCTGTATTTCACTTAAATAATATATTTCCTTTCCATTGATCACAAGGCACCTGAAAAAAAAGAAAATTATAATAAAAATACCCTACAAATAATAACTGTACCTACCCTCAAATTGTAAATTAACTTAAATTAGTGTTCATTGGTATATATAAAATAATTTAAAACAAGGACCTCTACTATGATAGCTAAGCTGAAACAATGCACGAAAACTAATAACCATAAATAATGACATTGATGGTTCTATATTATCCTACTTCCTACTACAATTATAAATGCGAATGTTTGTGAGTATGGATGGTTGTTTGTTACTCGTTCACGCAAGAACGGCTCAACAGATTAGGATGAAATTTGGTGCACAGATAGATCATAATCTGGATTAACATATAGGATACTTTTTATCCTCCTCTGCACCAAGTTCTAATAAAAAGTGAAATAAATCAATAAGCGCTGGCAAGTGTGTCGGCCTTTTTGAACTTGGCCTCACGCCACCGTGCGTCCAAATTATAATAAATTCAAACGAAAACATACATACTTGCCGGTGTTACCTGCGTCGACCGCTATTCTACAGAAGCTCTCAGTAGAAGCCTGCGATAACAAAAAGAAAAAAAACATAAAGGAAAAATAAAGGCAATCAAAAACAGCACAGCAATTATAGCATTCACATACTACCATCACCAATAAATAAAATCTACCATACTAATACATAGCCAAGTACAAAGCATGTTACGCTTTCATTGGCCACAACACATTTAAAATAAAATAGGGTAATATTTTAATCTTTGTTAGTAATTCGTGTTAGTAAGGAAATATTTACATATAAACTACAGTGATATAATAATATAAATAACGCTGAATAGTTGGTTTGCTTGTCTGAATTATTTTTATTATTAGGCACCAATATTTTATTTATGCGTATTATATTGTAATATGTCTATGTTAATTTCTACTTATTTAATCAAAACTCTATTTAATTTTGTATGCTACTTGAGTGCTGAAATTATGTTCCTAAAATAATATATTGTTTTTCATCTGTATCGCTCACCATATTCAATGCAAATACATTAAATTATGTATAATTATAAATTACTTTTCACGAATACAATAGTCAGTTCCCAAACGCGTCAAAAGATAACATTAGTTCTGTGTAAAACTTAGTAGTTCCGGAGATTGTCTATAGATGGCGTTTAAACCAAAACTCCTGTAGACCCAATGTGTCTTTTAGAATAAATTTATATATGACCCACTACAGGGTCGGGTCTCCTTCTCGTAATGAGAGGGATGTAGGCCTTAGTCCACCACGCTGGCCTGCGGGTTGGTGGACTTTACATGCCTTTGAGAACATTTTTTTTTTGTGAACTCTCAGGCATGCAGGTTTCCTCACGATGGTTTCCTTCACCGTAACAGCAGGTGATATTTAATTTTATAAATAGCACATAACTTTTTTACAAAGTCATTGGTGCGCGCCACTGGGATTCGAACCCGGACCCCTCGATTCGAGGTCGAATTCTAAGCCACTGGGCTATCACCGCTAATTTGGGATCATAATCCTTCATGACCAACTGCTTTCTATAAATTAACATTTATTTACATTTTAAATTTAGTAACATCTATTAAAAGTGAACGTACACAAAATAACCAGTGGGTGTGACAATGGTGCACAACATAACACGTAGATACATAGCTAGTTACATATTTATACTTACCTTGTTTATATAGCGTCACTCCTCTGTCACTCGCGGTTACAACGATTCTTATATAATGTTAGCGAAGCTCAAATCACACTGTTTTGTCAATTAACAACAACATCCAAAATTCACACTTATTAACAGATTATTTCTTAAAGGGATGACCCTATGGGGCCTTGCAATTGTTTTATAGTGATGAAGTAACAAAAGGGCATGCAAGCCACCGCACTGCATTGCAGCCCCCAATAACCTCAAATAGAGAAGAAATCCTATCTGTCTTAAAAACATAAAAGCTTTAATATTGGCCTGAACAATAATATGAACTTTATCAGTTTAATATTAAATTAAATCAGTGTTTTTTCCTCATTTTTCCCAGAAGCAACATCTCCCAAATCACCATTTCAACGTTTCAAACTTTATCCAAACATACATATTGTTATATCTATCTATACAGGATGATTTGTTATGTGACGTATTCCCGCTAAGGACGTGTAGATCAATAGCAATAATTTAAGCTGACTTAAGTGTAATTATTCATTACTCACTTTCATACAAATAACGGCTGTTAATTTTAAAAAAAGTCTAACAAATTAAATGTGCAAAATAAGTTAAAAACTTTATCATTTATCTGGTTTTCACTCAAGCTTATCTCCACGCCCTTAGCAGCAATACGTCACATCACAAATCACCCCGTACAATACATAAGTTAACATGCATTGAAAATTAAATTATATTTTATACAAGCCGGGCTATTCCATACATATCTACAAAGCTTGCCAATAATATAAAATTAAATTAATGTTAGTCGATTAGTACAATGTTGCCCAGTTACTTTAAGGCGGGTTTCATTAACCGATCTTCGGATAGGGGTAGATGCTGTCTGATTGCGAAAATACTCTTTTTATAACTATTTTTGTTATGACGACACTAACACCCGTCATCTATAATGTTGCCAATGTCAATTTTTCGCAAGTTGATTGGCTCAAAAACATTGCCATCAATAAAAGAAATTAGTTTAAAATTATTTTGCAATATGACAAGGTGTGCAAAAACCCCAGTTGGATTATGATTGCTTTACAATGACAGATGTTGCCTGGCAACAATACATCATTAGCGCTATCTATATCCGACGATTGAATATTGAAACCGGTCATTAGTCGATAAGGAAACATAGCTAACGTCTTCTCGAGCATACTCCACCACGCTGCTCCAATGTGGTGCGGTGGAGAAAGGGGCTAGCGGCCAACCGTTTTAGTATTACTATATATCCCACAAAGTCCCCTACAATTCCACTGATAGGAATGTATATGCAAGTGTTTATGTGAAGATGTTACCTTGTGGGGCACCGCCGTAGCCGGGGGCTCCGTAGGCCGGGGGCGGAGCGCCGTATGTGTTGTACGCGGGAGGCTCAGACTGAAATGTGGACAAACATAGAAATTGTATTTAATATTGTACGCCTTAAAGGCAGAATATTTGTGAGCTAATTTTATTTCATATTTCCACCCACTTGTATGTTATGTCCACAAAAAATATGTTTGACTTTGACTTTGAGCTCACAAGTGGTTGCTGCAGCCTTCGCGATCAATTCAAGAGCTAGCGCAAAGGAAAAATATTGAAACGGATATTGAAAATAAGAAATATCATTATTGTAATGGACACAAAGATTCATAAATTGTATAATTTCGTTTGATTAATAAAGATTCCCTTAAAAATTATGCCATCGAAAACATAACTTGTAAAAAAAACAAGTCTCAGAACTCAGTTCTTCTACAGTAAAAGTTTTTTACGGTAAAAGCCGTGACGCTTTTTTGTTCGACTTGGCGGGGGCACTGCCGTGCTCCCAGATGTAAGCTTTTTGTCGACGACGACCCGAGTGGCGTAGTTGTTAAGACGCCGGTGCGCCGCGCCGAGGGTCCTGTGTTCGATTCCCAGCAAAGCAGGGATTTGAATGATGAGTTTAAATTTCTGTTTCTTGTCTGGGTGTGTGTGTTATTGTCTTGTGTGTACGTACGCCCACGACACAGGGAGTCCTAGTGTGGGGCTATGAGTGTGAAGCGTTATTTATTAATAATTATAGCAAAGATTCAGAAGTTGTATAATTTCGTCTGATTAAGTATTAAAGATTTCCCTAAAAACTATGTAAGCTGTACAGTGTGTGTACTTGTGTACAAGAGAGAGGGATTGTTGTATTGTACTGTGTTGCACTGTATTGTATTGTATTGCACTGTATTGTATTGTATTGTATCGTGTTGCACTCACCATGTACATCTGCGAGGGCGGCGGCTGAGCGCCCTCGAAGCCGATGAAGTGCATCATGACGTCACCGTCCACGGTGAGGTGCGAGATGCGCTGGAAGGGCAGCCGGTGCGGGAACTCGCAGAAGTGGGCGCCGTTCAACGCCACCTGGGGACGATCGTTGCATTCAAATAACGCTTCACTCTCATAGTCTCACACTAGGATTGATTGATTGATTCTGTACCAAATAACGCTTCACTCTCAGTCTCCCACTAGGATTGATTGATTGATTCTGTACATTCAAATAACGCTTCACTCATAGCCCCACACTAGGACTGATTGATTGATTCTGTACATTCAAATAACGCTTCACTCATAGCCCCACACTAGGACTGATTGATTGATTCTGTACATTCAAATAACGCTTCACTCATAGCCCCACACTAGGATTGATTGATTGATTCTGGACATGCAAATAACGCTTCACTCTCATAGTCTCCCACTAGGATTGACTGATTGATTCTGTACATTCAAATAACGCTTCACTCTCATAGTCTCACACTAGGATTGATTGATTGATTCTGTACATTCAAATAACGCTTCACTCATAGCCCCACACTAGGACTGATTGATTGATTCTGTACATTCAAATAACGCTTCACTCATAGCCCCACACTAGGACTGATTGATTGATTCTGTACATTCAAATAACGCTTCACTCATAGCCCCACACTAGGATTGATTGATTGATTCTGGACATTCAAATAACGCTAATTTATCGATTGATTCTGTACATTCAAATAACGCTTAACACTCATAGCCAGAGACAGACTTATGACGTCATTTTCCATATTTGACAGTTTAAATAACAATACAACGCTTCACACTCATAGCCCCACACTAGGATTGATTGATTGATTTTGTATGAAGAGACCGACCTAAGACGTCATTTTCCATATTTGACAGTTTAAATAACAATACCGCTTCACACTCATAGCCCCACACTAGGATTGATTCATTGATTTTGTATGAAGAGACCGACTTATGACGTCATTTTCCATATTTGACAGTTTAAATAACAATACCGCTTCACACTCATAGCACCACACTAGGATTGATTGATTGATTTTGTGTGAAGAGACCGACTTATGACGTCATTTTCCATATTTGACAGTTTAAATAACAATACCGCTTCACACTCATAGCACCACACTAGGATTGATTGATTGATTTTGTGTGAAGAGACAGACCTATGACGTCATTTTCTATATTTGACAGTTTAAATAACAATACCGCTTCACACTCATAGCACCACACTAGGATTGATTGATTGATTTTGTATGAAGAGACCGACTTATGACGTCATTTTCCGTATTTGACAGTTCAATTGACTCTGAGTCCACATCCCATTGCTTAGTCACTGGGCTGTCACCGCTTTAAAGCACCTTAGATTCTCGTCGCTAGAAGAACCCCTGGGGTACTCCAGGGGTTTTTGGACTCCTATAATTACCAACAAGCGACTCACCTAGGGGTTCTAGGTAGGTTATTAGTGTGTGCCACCGGGATCCTGGACTCTTATGTAAACTCTCAGTTTACATAGATCCTATGATACAAGCGGTGATAGCCCAGTGGCTTAGAATTCGACCTCAAATTGAGGGCTCCAGCTTCGAAGCCCACTGGCAAGCACCAATGACTATGTACAAAAGTTATGTGCACTTTATAAAATTAAATATCACCTGCTGTTATGGTGAAGGAAAACGTCGTGAGGAAACCGCATGTCTTCAGAGTTCACAAAAAATGTTCTCAAAGGCATGTGAAGTCCACCAACCCGCATTAGGCCAGCGTGGTGGACTAAGGCCTACATCCCTCACATTGTGAAAGGAGAACCGACCCTGTAGTGGGCCATTAATGGGTTACTGACTGACATAGATCCTATAAAACTTTGATGGCTACAACCAGCAACTCACCTTGAGGGTCTGCGGCTCGCACAGCACCAGCGCCTCGAAGGACTCGCCGCGGGTGAGCGGCATGCCGCCGCCGGTCTCCTCGAGGCCCCAGCTCATCGCCGTCAGGTGGTTGCGCACCACGCACATCTCCACGAACCGGAAGTTGAGGTGCAGCGCGATGTCGTCGCGCGGGTCCGTGTTCGGCCCGCACTGCAGGTTGATAGCGAATCTGCGGACAGACGCCTCCTTGTGACACGACCTTGTTTACCTACAGTAACGTGAACGCGCGCCTCACATGCAACGCTGACCGCGCGTCACGACGCAAGCAGCGAGTGCAGTCAACAATAGAACACGTCACACGCGTCATACCGAACTGGCCAATCGGAACACGTATCCTCAAACGCGCTATCAAAGTTCTATAGAATCTCTGCATATATAACGTACAAACGGTCCGAAGTTAACATTCGGGCCACGGTTCCCAGGCAGTGACATCGCCTGGCGGGAGATCTCCCCTTTTCCTCCGAATTTACCAACAATTTTGCCACCACTTTTTATTGAAAAACAATTTCAAATAGCGTTAAAAAATTAATTATAGTTACTATAGACATTTGTTTCAGCATTGAATGACAATTTGTAAATAATTTTGGGTCTGCGTTATTTTTAAATTACAAATTCAAATGAAAAGACCCGCTAACATTGTTTAGGAGAAGTGTTAAAAAAAATGACTACAGTAATTGTCGGTCATTAGTATGTTATACTAGCTGTGGCCGTGACTTCAACCACTATTACATCAGCTATCTGCCAGTAAAATCCCATCAAAATTGGTCCAGCTGTTCCAGAGATTCCAGACCGGAACAAACAGACAGACATAAATTGTAAACAATGTTATTTTGGTATATGTACTGTACACATACATGCATTTAGTAAAAAAGTGGTTATTTTAATGTCACAAACACACTTTAATTTTATTTAGGTATTTGTATAGATGTAGTCTTTCTGACATCTTCCTACTATATAATGACACATGTTGCTACACAAATACTTTGGCGTGTTCATGCTTGGTTCACTGACACAGCAGTGGGGGACTAATGGGTAACACACGAAATAAATGCAGTGGGAAGTGATACCTTTGTGCACCAGGAGGTACTGAGCCCTGGAACCTGATCATACGGCCGGGAAACAAGCCCCCGGGGATCGCGTGAACACATGGAATTACCTGAAATAAAAACAGAGCATTACAAGATGTGATAACCCAGTGTCAACAATTTAGCTTCTACTCAAGGGATCTACTCAAGAGTTTCGAAGCCGTATGGCACACACCAAAATATTTCTTAAACGTTATGTGCGCTTTATAAAAATTATAAATATGTTACAAGTGAAGGAAAATATCTGGAGGAAACCTGCATGCCTGAGAGTTACCTATGATGTCCTCAAATTCAAAGTGCAAGTAAAAGGTACGAGTTGCGAATACTTAATGAAGGCCATACATAATACACTATGATATAGCACAGGACATCACCTCTGGGTGCCTCTCAGGCTATAAATGACCTGCAGAAAAAAGCAGTAAAAAAATGCTTTTAAAAAATTAAACCAACATCAAAAATGTGTGAAATAAAATTCATCCAGTCACAAATAAATATTGATACATGGTGTATAGAAATAGCCTAGTATATGTAGTTATTCAATCCCACACTTTCTTATCTTCTAAATAGTAGCACCCAAGGACACTAAGACAAGGTAACCTGTCACTTGGGTTGCTGGAAGCGCTCGGAAACTAAGATATCCATGTAGTAGCCTCCTGATAGAAGGAAAAACTATATCTTGCTTTAATCAGGGCGGTAGATTCCAGCTTATCGACACCTAACAATGTTTCACAAAGTATTTAACAAGAATATTCTAGACGCTAATAATCACATTTTGGTTAAAAAGTACCCAATGAATTTTGCATGATCATACAAGGAAAAGCCATGAAAAACCCAATTTCGTTGTCATAAAACTGGAACCTTGGTATTATTGCGTTTTAGACGAATTAGAACCGTCTTTATAAGGCTAGTAAACATGCGCAAATCATGTTCGGTAATGGATTGAACCTGGAACGGTTAATTGACATGTCGGAACTAGTTCCCTTATCATGTTCGGGGAACTATATAGTTCCTCTGATTAGCACCGACTGAGGAACTGAGACCGCTGAGGAACTGTAAACTGTTTATACCTAAACAGGTCCACGGCGGTCTTAAATTAAATCCTACAAATTACAGTTCCTCGGTGCATTGGACGTGTATTTGGTAAAATTAAATAAACTTATTTTGTATCAATTGATTTTCCTTCATACTTGTCAGGCTTAGGACTGTCAACCAAATAATAACATTAATTAATATTTAGTTCTGAAAGTATTTAACCTTAAACTCTCGTTTTTCTTCGGGATGCCATTTTCAAGTCTTTTACACTTTTGAACCATTGTTTATAATACAAATTATTTATATTTATTTAGACTTCCTAAAACTAATATTTATTACAATTTACAATATATACACTTTACTCAAAGGTAAAACAATTTATTTAGGTACTATCGTATCGAAATGCAAAATAGAATATCATCAGGGCACCGCACGTACGTACGAAATGTTTGTTTACTTTAATAAATCAAAATTCTAAGAATTGAGTCAGTGGTAGGTACCGGTGTCAAGGTCAAAAGTTCAAAACGAAATTTGCATTAATAATGTATTTTTCGACTTAAAATAGTACATAGTGCATATAACATAAGGTCACATTATTATCCTTAAGCAATTTTACATGTGTTTATTATCTGTCCCAATCTTCGCGCCCAGTCTTATACTGCATCCCTTTCGCACCTACACGAGATTCGGCAAAGCTCGGACCGACCCGCCTCTATTCGCTGTTCAAGCATGTCTCGGTTCGCTCGGACATGCTCGGAACTGTGAACCTGTTTGTTTAGACGCCTCGGAGAGGAACTATATCGTTCCAGTGTCGAACATAGTTCCAGGAACTATTTCGGTCCGGAACTACACATGTCTAAAGGCTAGTAGAAATAGTTATTTCGCACATATTTGTTCGGCAAATATTTTTCAGCGCTACGTATTGTTCTAGATGTCCTTGAGACAGCCGAAAGCGATCGTAAATCACCTTTTCCTCGTTTAACCGATAAAAATTGTTAAAATATTCAATTTACTTACCGGGTTGTAAATTGGGGTAGCCGCCATTTTTTAAGATTTCTTCAACGCCGGCCTTGCTTGAAACACTAATACAATTGTAATTAAATGATGTTTGAATGTAATTCTAATTGTTACGTCTATTAAATAACAGTTATCACCACTTTTAGCTTACTGAGAACCTCAGGGAACTAACTGTGCCGAACTGATGATGAGATGAAATAATTTATTGAGTTGATAGAAAATGCGTCATCCATACGTCATAAAATTGGCTGTTTGTTGAAAAAAAAACTGCGTCACGTCAAACGTCAAATTGCAAACTGTCAGTGTCATCCACTCCGCTGCCAGTGTGTCTCGATATTTTTTATATTGTATTATTACTAGCTGTGGACAACCCTTATACTTGGGTATGAAAAATAGTAGCCGATTCTCAGACCTACAGAATATGCATCAATCATAGCAACATAAAAATCGATCAAACCGTTTTCTAAAACTGTGATATGAATGAGAATTTTTTTATATATAATTTTATATATAAAATAATTATGTTAGCATTAGGTTAAGTACTTTGATTTGTTTGCCCGTTGGTTTTTTCTGTTGTTTATTTTTGTAATTGACTTATAATGTAATACTCGTATCTTTCCTTGACTTCACTTAAAGGATTCTGCGGAAGACGCGCTGGTTGCCCTCAACTTCCAGCTTAATGCTGAGTAGGATCCCTTTTGTGATGTGCACACATACCGATTTTAGTTTTACATTTTTATTCAAATTTGTATGTACGTGCATTTTGCAAATAAATTATTTTTATTCTTAATATGAAATCGTACATCCGGAACACCTCTTATTTCAGTGACTGAAAACTGGCACGCTTGAAATCCATTTCACGCGGCCTCCAGTCAATCAATCCTAGGAGGGGGATAGGACAGTCAATCTGAATTTCTGCAACTGGCAACAATTTTTGAACGGGGAACGACCGGCTCTTATCAGGGACCGAGTGACTCACTATCACACACTTCACATTTTCAGTCTGTCAAAACTTGTATGAAGCGGAGTTCACTAAAGAATTTGTAACCCGGTAAATTAAATAAAATAATATTGTTATAGTGGATAAAGTGAGGGTAAATTTGTGTAAAAACATAAAATGGAAACCTACGAAACTAAATCCAGCATGTCCGAGGAGGAGAAGAAACAAATGGCGGAAAAACTGTATGCAAAAGCGAAGCAGTTACTCGGGACGGATATCGAGCGAGCTGAAAAGTACCTCTCTAAGGCTGAGCGGTTTTACTCAACACCGCACGCTATGAAGTTGTTGAAGGAAGTACAGAGGTCTAGATCCGAAGCCAGAAATTATGGACCTGCGTCGAACAGAGCCAACACCGGCCAGAACTCGTCTACCCAAGCTCCGAGGGTACAAGGTCGCAGACGGAGACTGCCGACGGAGAGAGTGGCAGACCAGAATTACACCTTGGAACAGATCGAAGCTGTTAGACGGATATCTCGATGTCAGACCTACTATGAAATTTTCCGTAAGTAGATAGATTTATATCGATTATTTTTGTAAAGTAGATTATTAGATTCGAAGCGCGTATAGTTCCGGTGCTTGAGTAAATCGTAGGCAGGTACCTGGATAGTCTGCTGAAGGTCGATCACCCGCTAGTGGCGAATTACATGCGAGCTTTCGTGGTTCTGTTTGCACGTTGAGCCGTCGGTCCCAGTTGCTATCGATACGATAGCAGTCGTCAAAACTGTCGGAGGCTCCATTGGTTTGAAAACATCCAACAGAGTTTGGATATTAGTTTGGTTATCCACCAATCTGCATCGGAGCAGAGTGGTGGAGAATGCTCCAGGCCGCCCCCGGTGTGGGGAGGGCCTGGTGGGAGAGTGTGCCCAACGGTGGGCCATAAAAGGGTAGCAGCAGGTGGATAGATTTATTTATGACACCAATGGAAATCTCGGCTGGTGGCCTCTTCTAGGCCTCGCCACATCACACTTTCTATGAGTCTTCAGTGACAAAGCCACCCTGTGATTTTTACGTAGAAGAAGAAAAGAAAGAAAGAAAAGAAAAGATTATGTTGAAAGATAAGACAGACTTGAAAGACAAGATAGATGTTACAAATGTTATAATAAGTTTAGAATAATCTTCCTTATGTGGATGTACAATAATTATGTTTTACATAACTAATACTTAATTTTACACTTTATTGCAATTAAGTATTAATTTTTTTCAGCAGTACAATCATTTTAATATTTTACCTCATTGAAGATATTTTTTCTTGCACAGATATATTGAAGAGAAGACAGATTAGCTACAGTCTGTTACAAAAGTGGACTATAGTTATTCTTTCTTTGCAGAAGTATCATCGGAGGCAACAACTGACGAGATCAGAGCGTCATACAGGAAGTTGAGTTTGGTGCTGCATCCTGATAAGAACCAGGCTCCGGGATCCACACAGGCATTCCAGGTATAATCCTAGTACTATTATAGTCCATTTGTATTCTCTTGCCATATTTGGTAAACAATCTTAGCATGTCATTTTAGTTTGCGATTTAAAAATAATGCAGACACAAAATTATAAAAACTTAAAACAAATTGTCATTTAATACAGAAACAGATTTCTAGATACTATAATTTATTTTTTTAAAGCAATTTAAACTTTTTTAGTTTAAAGTAGTGCCAAGACTTCAAAAAAGACAATTCGACACTGTATGTAATATTCTCAGAATCTATGTATGTAGATATGTTTGTCCTCACATATCTCCGAAACTAATTGACAGATAGTGTTCGTTCTTTTTTTTTGTTTGTGTAAATTTTGTTCAACTTAGGGAATGGTAAACGTTTCATCGAAATAGATCCAGTAGTTTCCATGATATGGACTTAAAACTGAAAATTTAACATTAGAAAAAAATACTTGATACTAAAGACGCCAACCTCAAAAATTAGTAGGCCTACTAAGAAATTTTATTTCATACTTTTTTGATGTCTGTTTAATTCTTTTTAATTTTTATTAATTGACTTTTTTATGTCTTGTTTTTACAGATAATAACCAACGCAGCAGATATTCTGTCGGACCACAAGAAGAGGGAAGAGTATGACAAGCAGTTGGAGAGGGAGAGAGAAATAGAGAGGGAGAGGGAGAGAGAAATAGAGAGGGAGAGGAAGAGGATGGAGGCAGCTGCCTTGCTAGAGAATGTTGCATTTGAACCTACAAGTGGACTTTTGATAGTTGGTGGCATAGGTAAGTGCACAACACAAACACAGCAAGCACACACAGAGCGTCGCCAGCCGATGGGAATGAGAACAGTATGAATTGTAGGTAAAATCGACAGCACGTAAAGCTTTTGACTTGTAGTACGAGCCTTACATCTACGGCAATTGTAATAACAATGGTACAGTACAGAGTCCAACGTGTAAACACTACACTGTAAAGCTACATTAGCTCTTACCTGTAGAATAAATTAAACTTGTAAATAAGTTATAACATTTATTAGAAAAATATGCTAAAAATAATGGAATTGGTGAATTCATTCGAGTTTCGACATACGAGAATGATCGATCAAGCAAGTCAAGTCATAGACCTTGGTTGTATGGCATATATGGCAACTTTTTAGAATCTCTAGGGGGAGGGGTAGCTGCCCCTCCCTGCCCCTCTTGGCGACGCCCTTGAGTACACATGACATGGGAAGCGATGATACCCAGAGGCAAAGAATTCGCCGGATGTTTTGAAACCGCCACAGGGCCTGCGATAATGTTAAACGACTGCTATCGTGTCGATAACAACCGGGACCGACGGAAGCGCGTATTTAATTCGTCATTAGCGGTCACCCATCTTAACTTTTGCGATCGCTTGCTAACTACTCCAGCAGCGGTGCTATACGCGATTCAAATGTTCTCATTGCAGCGCTATTTACTGCCTTTTTAACTGACTTGCAAAAAGGAGGTTCAATCAATTTGGAAAAATTTTAAAAAATTAAACCAACTTCAACAAAGTATGAAACAAAATTTGTTGTATACTTTAAGCATACTATTATTTTTGAGGTTGTTGTTTTTGTATAAAGTATTTTGTTTGAATTTAATATGATTTTGTCAGTTTTCATACTTTGGGGTCTGTTTTTTTATTATTTTTAAATACTTAATATAAATTTTAAAATGTGTGACGTCACATCATGTGGGAACGGGGGAAGTCCTAAAAATCGTGTGACGTAATTTATGTATGGCCCCTTTTTGGAGTTGGTTTAATTTTTTTGTAATTATATTTTTTAAATAATTGGACTGCTAAACACAGTCATATCATAACTTATTTTGTCTATTATATTATGAAATTAAGTATAAACTAGTTATTTAAGACATACTTATTGTATGCCCGCATAGGGTAGACTGTTCTTAACTTATTATAATTTCTGTAACATCTTTCTCGTGTAACAGTCAACAATAAACGCATTCCTTTCTTTTCTTTTCACTTGTAATAAAAACATAGGTACATACGTTTTCATGTACTGTACCTGACCCGTTGGTTGCAGCTCTGGGTCTCGGCTTGCTGGGTTTGTGGTGGAAGAGCAGGCAGCAGCCGGAGGAGGGCCAGGCGAAGGGCGAAAAGAAACCAGTGAGGAACCCCTGAACCAGTAGCAGACGAGGAGACATCACCACCGTTCCGACGTAGCTAGCTAGTCTAAGAGTCTAATATGAAAAATTTCTTTGATATTCTCAAATACATTTTTTATATTTATTGGCAAAATATTTTTGCACGCGCCTCGCAATTTTAAAGCCCCGACTGAATCGTCTGGCTTAATTTTTAATTCATAAAACATTAAACTACAACATACAAAAATGTCATGTTGCCTCAAATATATTTTTGGAGCAAAAAAATTAATATTTTTAAAAATGTAGGGGTTGATTTAGCCCCGCTACTCACCAGCCAGGGCCCCGATTCTGTATGACCACTCACACTCGTATCGCGGCAATGTCGTGTCTTGCCCGTGATAAAAAGTCAAAAAAGGCTTAAAAGTCAAATGTCGTGACAATCTATTGTGTGCCTTATAAAAAAGACATTAAGGTTCCTTGTCCTGCCGAGTTCATGGAATGACATACGGTTGGATGACACACGATATCGACACGAAATCTGAATGGTCATACAGAATAAGCCCCCAGGTATGAAACAAGTTTTCAGCTTGCCTCAAATACCTACCCAAAAATCGGTGCCAGCTCTCCTACTATAATTATCTTTATTGTTTACTAGTCGACCTGGCAGGCGTCGCGCTGCCCTAATTTAAACTGTATATCCAACCTACTTCTAAGATATACGACTCCATGTTAGTCACCAACTTTCACACTAAGTTTCCTATCTCGCCCTAAAAATCAAAATTTTCAAAAATCTGAGCTTACTCGTAGCGTGCCATGTCGCTCGCAAAAGTTAATTTTAGGACACATGGTTATTATTTTAAGAATCACTCTCAAATATCGAATACCAAACTTGGCTCTCTGTTTGACATTCCAAAAAATGTAATTTATGTTTAGTAAGATTATAATTTGATTATATAGATTTTTTAGTGATTATTAGTAAAATTCATATTATTGTGTGAAACTTGTTTGTGGCCAATAAAATTAGCCGCATATTTCTGAATATTTATAAAATATTTTGAAATATTTCTTGAATCGTGTAATAGATGTTGTTATAGTTGGATGAAGCGAATATAATATTTGTTTCGTTTTTTTTGTTTAACCAGGATTTTATGTTTTAAATTCACATTATGTGCCATAATTATATTCTGATTAAATAATAAACAAGTCTATTTACGCATGTATAGTACCTATGTTTTTACACTAGTGTTATTTAGTAAACAATCTGGTACTACTTTATATTTCAAAAAAGTTAAAAACTTTTTTCAGCATTGAATGACAATTTGTTTTTATTTTATAAAATTTTGCTTTTTCGGTATTTTAAAATCGCAAATAAAAATAAGACGATACAATAAGATTGTTTATCGAATAGGACAAGTGTGTATACTTATGAATATTACCGTCACATTGTGTACAATGACTGTCATATTATGTGCTAAGTGCATAAATATTTGTGATGTATACAGTATTTTTTTGAAAAATGCTTTTTATTTAACTTTAAATAATTATGTTCTCTACAATAATTTTTTGCATAATACCTTCCTTTCTTTCTTTATATTTTTTTAATAAATCCAAACAAACAGGCAGACAGCAACCTGTGTCATCGAGCATGAATTTACAAGTTTTGTATATAAAGTAATCGTTTCAAGTAAGAAAAAAAGTTGTCATTTACTGGTTGAGTCATTCATATTTTTTCTCTTATTTATTCGCTATTTCAGTTTGAACACATGTACTCTCTACTCTAGGCATGACGGCATAAGATCGTCACGCCGTCACGGCACACGAGATTTTTAACATCAGTTATTGATATTTACAGTTACAGTTATTTTACTATTTCACCTATTTTTATGGTAGGTCAAATGAACATAGAATCATTTATAATGAAAATAAATGAAACAACGTTTTTAAGATCTATTTTATATTTAAACATAAAATAATTTAATTATAACAACGATAAAGATACCATTCGACAATAAATACTTTATATATGCGGCTGAATAATCTTTATGCGACTTCTACACTACATACGATGAAAATAAAATGCTTAAAATATTTATTTTTAATCGCTCACTGCAGCCCGACACCCATTCAACCTAAAATAGAGAGGAAACTATCTGAGGTTGTATAACGGTGCTTCGCTACTCATGAGAAGCAGGGCCGTCTTTAACCTATTGGAGGCCCTGGGCAATACTGGGCGTATTAGCATAATGGGGCCCCTATTGTAGTCAGTAATTAAGGTTCGATTTCTTCGAATTACATAAGTTTTTTGGTAATAAATATTGGTTATCGTTTGGTGATCTGACAGGAACTAGAGACTTTGTATTTGATCTGAGGGGGCCCCTTTTGATCGCGGGGCCCTGGGCACTTGTCCAAAGTGCCCACTGGGAAAGAGGGGTAGTGTCCCCGCAACCATACCTCCCCAGCGGAACACAAGACATGGAGCATGCTGGCGTAACGTACCTCAGCGACACAATGGCTCTACCACGTAAGCTATGTGGTTAAATGACAAGTATATTACTGTTTTTGCGTTACATTTTTGATTTTTTAGTCAGTGTCTTACTTTATTTTTTCGATGTGCCTCTTATGTGTAATATACATAGCCTAGATAGTATAGACTGCTTAACATTTTGAATTTTTATTTTTATCATATTTTACAGGTCTTTGGTTACAACTGAAGTATAGTCCAATGTAAATTAGGTGACAAAAATGTAAACAACGCCTTTGTTTACACTTTTGTCACTATTTAGAGGTTTAGGGAAAAGAATGCGTTTATTGTTGACTGTGACATAAGATAAATGTAGATTTTTATTTTAATATCGTCGTATTGTTTTATTATTGTCGAAAATAGAAATCTACCATGAAATGCGCATCGTTTTACTCGGGCAACCCCTGTGTTTACATTTTCGTCACCTAATTATGAATTGGACTTTAATTTCATGTAGCCCCGTGGAGCACTCACAGTAAAGTTAAACACACATAGGTGCTCTGAAAAAATCATAATAAGCTTCCTATAAGCCTTTTAAATAGAATGCATATTTAGAATAATGCTCGCAACCAATTTACATACAAAGTCCGTTTTAACACTAATTGTCCTATTTGGTTCACGGCGTACAATCAGCACACAACAGCGCACAACCAATACCGAAACCAATAATAAAACAACAAGAAATACAAAAAAATGCGTCCATATCTATTCTACTCTATACAAATTAATGATAAACATAGGTACAGATTTTTAAAAGTATTGTGACAATTCAGCCACTCGTCACGAGATGGCGCCACGGGTGGCCTGAGTCACGCTATCGAAGTTTTCTACATCGCTAGCATATAATATACAAAGCTGTGACATGATCTAGTATGGACCAGGGATGTTACGGAGCTTCGACTCCCGTTCCGTTAAGTTGGAACTTCCGATTTTATTACACCTTCGGTTCCGACACTTTTAAATAGAAGGTTTTAATCGGAGGTCGAAGCACAACATAGCGGCGGCGGCGGCCTGTGTCGACTGCAGTTATGAACAGGTTCATACATACGCGCGGGGAATCCCCTCGACTCCCACTACGTGCTCTCTATCGTCAATTATTTTTTCACTTGTTGTTAATTTGTTACGCACACAGTCCTGCCTCCGACTCCGATAAAGCAAATTTAAAAACACCGACTCCGCCTTCGGTTCCGATAAAACTACCTCCGTTACATCCCTGGTATGGACTATTAAAATTCTCGAATACTTAATAGAATTCCATTGCTACCTCTCTGATGTAAGTTATGGAGTACTATGTGAAGCGGTCGATTTTTGGGTGTTTTATAGAATTCTTCGCTACTTTCTAGAATTCTCCGTCTACCAATGCAGACTATTTAGCTTGTCGCAAGATAAGTTCCTACTCTTAAAAATTCTCTGATACTTTACAGAATTCCTTCGGGGTACTTTCTCGAATTCGAGTGTAGTTTTTAACATGATACTTTTATTGGTTCTATTAAAAATTCTCGAATTCTATCTAGAATTCTAGGGTAGTTTTTAACAAGATAATAATATAATTGGTACTATTATAAATATTCGGGTATTTTTTGGAATTCTTCGATTCTACTACGCTAATTCCTCATCTACCGACATTGTGTGGTAGTTTTCAACCAGATGATATTAATATTGGTACTATTGAAAATTCTCGAGTACTTTTTAGAATTCTTTCGCGGTACTTTCTAGAATTCTCTGTCTACCGATGTAAATTGTGTAATAATTTTTAACAAGGTGATATTTATATTGGTACTATTGAAAATTCTCGAGTACTTTCTAAGATTCTTCACTACTACTCCGCCACTTCTCCAGCCCCCAGCTAGCGGTGCAGGTTGTGCAGCTTGTCGCAGGAGGGCGCGCGCAGCTGCTGCGCGTCGCTGTACTGGCGCGCGTCGCCGAAGTTGCGCGCCTTCCACACCATGCTGTCGCGGTAGTTGCGCTCGCGCTGGCACGCGTGACGCAGGTTCACTGGTTAGACGAACAGATACATATCTACAGACTGTTTATTTATTTAAACTCTTTATTGTACAAACCATGGAGGATATTGTACAAACCGTTCCCTATCAGTGACACTATCGTATGGTGTAATAATACAGGTATGAGTGTGATTTCTTTCCCAACATCAATGGGTTCGATTCCTGGCTAGGCATATTGAATTATCAAAAATCCAATGATGCAGTTTGTAGTTTTCTTCAAAACCGGTTCCCGGACTCCTTTGACCTTGAATACGCCCCGGCCAGATTGTGTGTGACTCTAGAGACAACTTTTAGAACAGTGTACGAATTTACAGCCTGTTATAGTTGCCGTCACGAGTGGTGAGCACAACTTTCATTGGTCGGTTTGACATTGACTGCGCTGCGGTGCACACGATTGCTTCGACAGACGTCAGTTCCTCAGTGTGCGTCGTCTATTGGTCCAGCGCGTTTTTTCGGCTGCTGTACATTGGGCGGGCGTATACAATATCCCTACCACCGATAATCTGTGCTCACGACTCATGACGGTTACTATACCCGATCATTCCGAGGATAAACTCTTATTTGACTGCGCTATAGTGAGACGAGGCCCTATCCAGCGGGTCACCAGTGGGTGACAGCCCCCGGTGGTCAGGTAGCCGGTGTGAGGGGTACTCACCGATGTACTCCTCTTCGATGGCCATCTCGAGGCGGCGCAGGGAGCCCTGGTAGTCGGTGTGGAAGTTCTCCTTCACGTAGTACGGCACCTGGAAGCCAACAATAGGGTATTACGGTCTATGTCAAAAAGCTTTTTATATGAATTCGTAAGTCATAAAAACCCATAAAAAATTGGAAAAACGTTTTGCAAACAAATATTATGTAAAAAAAGACTTTTCAATTTAAATTTCTAAAATCCCCGCGAAAACACGGTCTCGGCCGTCACGGCACTGCCGCCATGCTTGTGACGTCACTCGCAGTGTAAACAATACGTCTCAGTAAAGGAGGAAAGTTATACTCCATTGTTTATTTACACTGCTAATGACGTCACGCCGATAGCTTTCATGGCGTATAGCGTTTTTGACATTTGAAAAACAGATTAACAAAACCTGAATTTTAAAATTGAAATATTAAATTTATATTACATTTTTTAGAACAGAAATCACCATTTCACTTGCACTTCATCTATCAATATTACATAATTTTGGATTTTTCCTTGCATGGTGCGAAATACCCTATTCCAAATTCAATTCAAAAGTGTTAAAAAGAAGTCACCAAAATATCAAGGATTTTTATTCATTATAGCCTTATAATATCTCGACCACTGACAATCTGTGCTCACGACTCGTGCCGGCCACTATACCTTGAGGTTGACGGTCTCCCTGGGCACGGGGTACTTGGAGGAGGGCGCGAGGCTGAAGACGGGCTCGCTGATGAAGAAGCCGCTCATCATGGAGAGCAGCACCAGCACCAGCACCGGCAGCAGCTGCACCAGCCCCGCGTGCCCGTCGCGCGCCTCGGGCTCCCGCGCGCGCCGCCGCGCGTACACCGTGGGGCCGCCGCCGGGGAACGCTGCGACGATGTAATGTCATTCATTAAGGAGGATGGAAGAGAGCAGCGGTGATAGCCCAGTGGCTTGGAGTTCGACCTATCGATCGAGGTATATGAAGTTATCAAACAAATTTAAATAAAAAGAAATGATCGTATTTAAAGTATTTGATTTAAATTAATTAAGTTGTTTATGAATTTCATTTGTTACTTTTATTTACTTTATATATTTGCATACCTAAAAATGGTAAATATAGATTGATCTAAATAATTATTAACAATTTTATACCTATATTTGTGCAAATAAACGGTTTGTCTTTGTCTTTGATCGACGGGTCCTGGGTTCAAATCCCAAAGGCGCACCAATGATTTTGTAATAAAAAATCGATAGGACTAGCCAGGAATCGAACCCATTGATTTTGAAAAAAAAAGACACATCCTGTATTATTACACCATTCAATAGTGTCACTAATATGGAACAAATTCTGGAAAGTAATGACATACGGTAAACTTAAGGTTCATTTTTAACAAAATATGTTTCTTTCCATACAAATCTTTCGCAAATTTTTCATGCATGCATGCATTTTCCATGCAAATTTTTCGCTGTTCCACGCACAGACCCCTCATTCCCAGCGGGCACTTGGGGCAAGGGCCCAGGGCCCGCGATCGATACGGGCCCCCCTCAGATCAAATACAAAGTCCCTAGTTCCTGTCAGATCACCAAACGATAACGAATATTGATTACCAAAATACTTATATAATTCAAAGAAATTAAACCTTAATTACTGACTACAATAGGGGCCCCATTATCCTAATACCCCCAGTATTGCCCAGGGCCTCCAATAGGTTAAAGACGGCCCTGTCCACACACACTTGATTTTCCACACACACCCTGCATTTATCCGAATAAAGCTCAGTCACCCAAGTACTCAGTGTAAGGAGAGAGCAGAACAGGAGAGGACACTGACCCGTGGCTCCGAAGAACATGTTGAACAGCTCCTCAGCGGTGAGGTCGGACTCGAACCCGCGCGCGTAGTACTGGTGGTGGCTGTGAGTGGTCGTGTGCATAGGCTCTTCCCCGCGGACATCATACTGTTTGCGCTTCTCCGCGTCCGTGAGCACCGCCGCTGCGTTGCCGATCGCCTGCGGTTGGTGGAATGGACAAAATAATTCTTATTTTATTTATAAATAAATAATGCTTCACACCCATAGCCCTAGGATTCCCTGTGTCGTGGGCGCCACGGATACACACGAGACAAGAGCACAACACACCCAGACCAGAAACAGAAATTCAAACTCATCATTCAAATCTCTGCTCTGCTGGGAATCGAACCCAGGACCCTCTGCACAGCACACAGGTGTCTTAACCACTGCGCCACTTGGGTCGTCGGAATGAATCACACAAACATTTCAAAATGGTCAAGTACAAAAAAAATGGGCCTTAGAAGAGGAAAATATACCTTAAATGCTTCAGCGGCTCCAGGCGCATGGTTCTTGTCCGGATGCAGCTGCAGGGCGAGCTTCTTGTAGGCTTTCTTGATGTCGGAGTCAGTGGCGTCTTTCGATACGCCTGAAATAAAAATCAAATGAAATGAAAAACGTTTATTTGCACAAATAGTCCAGAGCAGAATAAATAGGGTTAATCTCGGAATGATTGGGTAACAGGCTGTAAACTACTTGTATACATCTTCATTTTGGCTTTATAACGGTTGCCTCAAAAATGACATAAAATCTGGTCTGGACATTGGGAGTTATTCAAGGTCAAATTCTACAAAAATCTGTTTTTTTTTCAGTTATCTCGGATTCTGTAGCACCAATGATGTTTACATCTATTAAAGAATTGTAGAGCATAAAATCTGTGTCAAATCAGATGCCACACACCTCACTGAAAAACCTAGTAATCAAACCCAGTACTCTCCACATGCTACAAGTTGTATTAACCAATATGTCAAGCAGGTTTTCAAACAAATTGCTGTAACAATCTTGCATAGTGCTTCACTAACAATACTTAAAATGATGCAAGGACAAGTAATTTTTAAGTAAACACAGTAATTTTTTGCATCTAGTTTTAAAGCACAGAATTATACTTTTGAGGAAATTTTGTGAATTGACAATTACCATACCATTATTATGATTACCATACATACATATATTATGAGTAGTGAATTATTACGCACTTTTAAATTGTATATTATGTTTAATATCATCATTAATAATTGAAATTACATGTTATTCATTTTTGGCCTATTGCTGCATGTTATTTTGTTAATGAAACATTAAATTAATAAATATTATTGTATATTGTTTAATTACTTAAACCTGGCTGCAAAAATTGAGTGTGTACATGTACAAATAATAAAAACTTCAGATGTGTATACATTCTATTGGATTAAACATCGAACATTTACCTAAAATTTCGTAATAGTCCTTGCATTTTGTGTTAATTCTGCGCACGGCGTCGAGTTGTTCCTGTGTGTACTCCCTCTGGGGTGGAGTGTGAGTAGGAGTCTTTCTTCGACGGAGGTCCTCAGGTTCAGGGGCAGGTTGGGGCCTCTTAGGCGTCGGTCCCGAGGCCCCGGCGGCCCGGACACGCGCCAACAACTCCTTTGCACGGGCAGTCGGATACAATCGCTCGGCCTTCAGCAAAAACCTTTCTGCCTTCTCATTGTTACCAGAATTAAACGCACTTTGCGCTATCTCGAAACACTTGTCCGCGTCATCCTTATTCCCCTCGATCGCCATTTTTACAAATTGTACACGATTACACCTCAGTCGTAAGTGTAATGAGATCCAATTAGCGTAAATTAGTATAGATTTCGATATTAAATTAATTACATTACACTCTACCCCACTAGAACAAGACAGATACTACGATACTTTGACATATTGACGTCTTGAATGGAGTACGTGATGCGTCAAAATATCTCGATGTTGCCAATGGGGTAATGTTTTGCGCTTTGCAGTAGGTATTTGACATACCATTTACATTTTTCCTATCAACCAACCATTTTCGATAATGTTTCAGTAATAAGAACCGATAGCCTCACCGAATCATGTTCTGTGAGGTTTTATTTTAATATATATTTTTATCCTTCAATCGTAAAAATTAGGGCCATAATTTTTACGATACGAGTTCCATGCTACATGACCTTACTTATAATATTATATACTAAATTTTTGAGACAATGAAGGTTTATGAAAATTAGTGCCATCTAGTGGTGAAAAGCTTAAGTATGCAGGCACTTCATGAAAATCCTTATTTTATTGTCTTACTATAACACGATGTATAGCGACATCTATTGTTGAGTAGTGGAAATATTGATCACAGTGACTTCATAAATTAAATATAGATGGCACTTATTTCACTTTCTTGATGTCATAAACTCCATAAATGGCAAACTTTGATAAAATATATAATTTATATATGATAAAAAACCGTTTAAAAAGCACGGTTTTATTATTTTGAATTGTAATATTGAGTAAAACATGATAATAATATACAGCTCCTCACTTTTCGACCTAGAAAACATAGGCAGTAGCGAATTGAGCGGAATCATTAATGTTAATGATTCCGCGAACATGAGTTGAGCTTGTATTCACCAAAATATTTAAAGCATTTCGAATCTTTAATATATCATATAATGATAAATAAAACACAAATGCTACATAACAATCATTTATTAGCGTGTACGTTTTCCTTGTTGGCTGGCCACTGCGGCGCGGCGGCTGAGCGCACGAGAGCCCACAGCGCGTCGCTCGCCTCGCGCTCCGGGATCTCAAACGCCTGCAGCACGTGACGGGCCCCGCTTTTAATGACTGTGCAGCTGTTCAGGACATTATTTGTAACAAACGACTAAAGAGCAGTAAAAATGGTTAAGAAATCCGCCTCTCACTAGGTTTGAATCCCAGTGGCATACTGGTATATGACATTCATTAAGGGTGCAAAAATTATACCTAATAATGAATAAAAACTTTTGAGCTTGAGTTTGAGTTTTATGTCCATTTATAGCACTTACTGATGTGCAATAAATAAAATGGGCAGTAACTATTCTGTGAAATATTTGATTCTTATTCGAAAGGATGACATCGACTAAATTGGCATATATCAACTCCCGACTTTGGCTTGGTGGCTGGGAGCCAATATAAAGGCTTGGCTTGGCTTGGCAGGCTCTTGGCATGAGGTGGCCAATAACTGATCCTCGTCACGGGGCACTTTACAAAAATAAATTCACTCAAAATAAATCACTTGCTGTAATGAGGAAACCTGCATGCCTGAGAAATAAAACATACATATAGTATATGTATGTAAACTTTCTTTAAAACATAATTATTATATTATATTATACAAAAATTATTTTAAAAAAGGATACATCCTTTGGCAATATCTGGAGGTGCAGTATAATCAAAGCGTATGCTTGTCAAATCCTTTGCAATTTCAAATGTTTCTCTGTAAGAAAATAAAACAAAAATATGTATATCTAGGGTAAAACTTCCCAATTTGGCCAATTAAAGCACACTTCCGTGGTACGGTGAGCACTAGTTGGGACATAAAAGGGTTGCAGCCAAATATTTACTTCAAGTTGTAACTTCTTAAAATGGTGAGTATATCATGAGGTTTTACGAAGATAAAAAAATGACAAATTCATACTTAGCGATATCCAGCTTATTTCTGTCACTGTCTGCAATGGTGAGGCCAGACTGGAGGGCAGCACAGACCTTATCCAGCTCGCACCCTCGTCTTGAGATCTCCGCCAGTTGCTGAGTTAGCTCTGACTATAAAAAAATTTAATCGATTTTTGCACTATGTGATTTAAGAGAAGCAGATAACATTGGTCAATGATTGGGTTCTTACTCAAGGGGTCCAAGATTGGATCCTTGCGGCATACACCAATAACTTTCGTTAAATAGTGAGCTTTGTAATATCAAATAAAGGTTGCCGTAACAGTAAAGGAAAACATCGCTGTCGCTGATATACATACCATAATTTGTGCAAACAGTTTTGATTTCAATAGTAAGGACTTACATTAAGCTTTAATTCTTGTGCCATTTTGCTCTCCAATTCATTCTTTTCCCTCCGCGCCTTTAACTGCTGCTGTTCTCTGTCGATTTTACCTGAAATATGTATGTAAACAATTACGACCGAAACTTCAAGTTTGTCGGAATTTCGTTGCGATGATAATACACAAACCATTTAATTTCTTTAGAAAGTCATCTATTGCTTCATCAACTGGCAAACACCACGCTACGTCTTCATAAGCACAAGACATTATGATATTTTATTCTTTATCCGTTGATTTTTATTTATTTACAAAATCCAAACGAAATCAAATCAAAGGACATCTTCTAAACGTCTATCGGCAACGCTCGAAATTCAAATTTGACTCAAAGTTGACAGTAATAATTTGACAGTAATATCCAATGTAGCCACTTAAAAATATATTATATTAGTACTGAAATTATTGTGTTAAAAAAATCTCGGTTGTAATAACAATACAAATGTTATTTTAAAAAAATAATCACATGTTAAGGTCACAATTCAATATAATTATTTATTGCCTTTTCATGATATTAAAGTTTTCGTTTTTTAACTGGCAAACAATTGTGATTCATTATATTGGTAGCATTGCTTGTCAAATAAAATGTTGCATTCATACTTACTTTTCCACTATAGAATGAAAATTGAAATTTTCCTTCCATACAAATAGGTATTTTTTCGATCCATTTTATTTAAAAAGGAAAATTTCATGTGCGTTTTACGTCTCAATTTCCATTTGCAATTCATTATTTAGTTAAAACAATTTTCAAATCACTTACATAATGTTAATAGTTGTTTTTAAGTTTTGATGGTTAAAGAATGCTAATTTACTTTTTTGGCATATTTTTACTTGCAGCCAATTGCAATATTTGTTGTACCAAACTACTTCAATAACATTTTTTATAATGGGAGAATAAACTACATCGTTAAAATATTACAACATTATGTACATATTGACCAACATTACAATTTGTAATTGTAAACTTTTTTAATTTCTTTTTTCTTTTACGTACAAAATGTTACGTGGATTCTAGTAATTTTGGATTCTTCCCGATTTCTGTTAAGTACAAAAAAAATATGATAATTATGTAGCTCAGTTATTTGTAGTTGTTAGGTGCTATTCATAATCATAATATATTATGCTATAAAATTAAATTATAATTTAGAAAATCATAAAAACGTTCTCGATGTTATAAGAAGTTCGAGACAATTTTATCACAAAATAATTAAAAATCAATTTCTTTTCGCAAAGAAAGTGTAGTAAACGATAATATTCTTTTTTTAGTCTAGAATTTTGTGACCTACACCTATAATCTTCGTAAATGAGCGATAAACCTTGATAAGATTAGACTTTGCTAAATCCGGCAAGACTAGATAATAATAATATATTCAATGTGTGAAGACTATATGCAAATCGTTTACTTAAATCAATTTGGTTTCGTAACTCTATTTTTTAACGATTTTTATACCAAAATTAAACATTTTAATTTAGAATTAAAATAAAATTATTATTCAAAGCCTTCATAATAAAATAGGCAAACCACAAGGCACATAAATCGTCAGTGGCGCCACGCAGTGGACGAGACCCGAACCATTTTATAGCCATTTTTGTGATGGCGGCCGATATTTATAGATCGTAAGGGTGTTGTTAGTTTTCAATAATAAATGTTATAAAATGGAGGAGACGAAAGTTATTTACTACATAGACGACGAGGAGACGCCGTATTTAGTTAAAATACCGATATCGCCGGAGAAAGTGACGTTGCTGGACTTCAAAAATCAGCTGAACAGGCCGAATTACAAGTTCTTTTTCAAGTCGATGGACGATGATTTCGGTGTTGTGAAGGAGGAGATAGTGGATGACAACGCTCATCTGCCGTGTTTCAACGGTCGTGTCGTGTCTTGGTTGGTGTCGGCGGAGGGCTCGAACCCGTCGGACGGTGCGTCGCAGTGCACGGACAGTAATGCAGGCAAAGGGAAGCAGAACGTCCACGGAGCGCCCACAGTGCCGCTCACGAGGGACACCTGCACCGATACGGACAGCACGATAAGCTCCCGGCCGGGGCACAGGGCGTCCTGTGACAAGTACAAGTACAGGGGCCTGCGGATCAATGGACATTCGAAGTACGGCAACCACGGGCTGGAGTACGAGACTGCATCGGTCCTGAGCTCGGATCTGGACTCGACCAGCCTATTCGACAGCCAATCGGAGATCACCACGACGACCGGGCGGCACACTAACGCTTCGGTCGACCGTGCGCTTACTGACTGCAGCAGCGTATCCCACCTACAAGTGAGTTCGCGCAAACGCCCCCAAAGACGCCGAAAGAGGCCCCAGGTGATGTCACGGACGTCTTCCTACTCCTCGATCACTGACTCCACTATGTCGATGCACATAATTACAGTCACATTGAACATGGACACTGTGAATTTCTTGGGTATTTCGATCGTCGGACAGTCGAATAAGGGTGGCGACGGCGGGATCTACGTCGGGAGCATCATGAAGGGGGGTGCCGTGGCGTTGGACGGCAGGATTGAACCCGGAGACATGATTTTACAAGTAAGTGTTTACAGATACATTCTAATCTGGTCAACAGTTTTAAAAAAAATTATTTGTGTAATATATCTGGAGGAAATGTTAAAATTACCTAATAATATTTGCTGCCAGACATATGTATTATTAATCCTACAACACACCTAAAAAATGTTCTCATAGGTATGTGAAATCCACAAACCCGGAGTAGGCCAGCGTGGTGGACGGCAGCCTACATCCCTCATTGTGAGAGGAGGCCCAACCCTGTAGTGGGTCATTAATGGGTTACTAACAAACACCCCTACAGAGTTGTTCTTTTAACCTGCTCTGCAGGTAACAGAGACTAGTAGCTTGTCTGTTCCTTACCACCAGCTTTTGTACCTGTCATGAAGCATTTCCTTCATGTCTTACGGTTGTTGTATGGGGACACTTTATATGAGGCGTACATTTTAGTCCTCATGAGTAGCAAAGCACCTGCAGACAATCTCATGTAGAACTTCGGTTATTTGAGGTTGGATATGGGTGTCCATGGGCTGCAGTGACCACATAACATCAGGTGGCCTTTGTTACTCAATAACTATAAAATGCCGCGTGATTTGATTACTCCTTTATCTATCATTTTGCTGCAATATATACATATACTAGCTGATACCACAACATAGTTTTGTGATATAAGTTATCAAGCGTTAAAAATCGACTTAAAAAATTGGGGTTGTTGATAGATGAGTGAAAATTTAGGGTTGTATGTATTTTTTGATGCCACATTATTGAAAAATAAAAATAGAAAATTTGTCCAAAAAATAAAATAAAAATGTTAATTGTGGACAACCCTTATCACTCAGGGGTATGAAAAATAGATGTTAGCTGATTCTCAGACCTATTGAATATGCATATAAAATTTCATGTAAATCGGTCAAGCCGTTTTGGAGGAGTATGGTAACTAAACTGTGGCATGAGAATTTTGTATATAAGAAGTACATACATCCATACGTACTATCTACCGGTAAATATAGGTTCCTCTTTTTGAAATTACTCAAAGGAGCATTCAAAAGGTAAACCGTGAGCACAAAAGAAACCCACATTCCTTTGTGCACCACCCTATTGTTACGTACACACAAAAGACACAGCAAAGAAAGTGATCTTGTCCATGGAAGTTGCCATTAAACAAAAATAAACAATCGAAATGCTTTTTGTAATTAAGTTTGTTTGAATTAAATGTATGTTTGTTACATATATGTAAAGAGTAATGCTTGGAATAGGGTATTTCACACCATGCAAGGAAAAATCCAAAATTATGTAATATTGATAGATTTTGTTAAAAGCAAGTGAAAAATGGTGATTTCTGTTCTAAAAAATGTAGTATACATTTATTATTTCAATTTTAAAATTCAGGTTTGTTAATCTGTTTTTCAAATGTCAAAAACGCTATACGCCATGCACGCTATCGGTGTGACGTCATTATCAGTGTAAATAAACAATGGAGTATAACTTTCTTTCATTACTGAGATGTATTGTTTACACTGCGAGTGACGTCACAAGCATGGCGGCAGCGCCGAGACGGCCGAGACCGTGTTTTCGCGGGGATTTTTGAAATTTAAATTGAAAAGTCTTTTTTTACATATTTGTTTGCAAAATTTTTTTTTTCCAATTTTTTATGGGTTTTTATGACTTACGAATTCATATAAAAAGCTTTTTGACATAGGCCGTAATACCCTATTGCTGCTGTTTTTTTTAATATATAAAAAGTAAATAATAGAATCGAAGTATATTGTCTTAAATAAAAATTTAGTTAATTTGTTAAGAATTTAGTTATTTTAGTTTTCTTCAAAATCAGTTCCCAGATTCCTTTCAGCATTTTTCGCTACTCCTCATAGTTTCGAATTTCCCCATCCACGCACACTTGAAAAATTCAGCCTGTATAAATATTGCTCGCTTAGTAGTATTAGTATAGGATATCTTAAATTGAAGATTGACCCATTGTCTTCCAGGTGAACGACGTGAACTTCGAGGACATGACCAACGACGAGGCGGTGCGGGTGCTCCGCGAGGTGGTGCAGAAGCCGGGGCCCATCAAGCTGGTGGTGGCCAAGTGCTGGGACCCCAACCCCAAGGGGTACTTCACCATCCCCCGCACGGAGCCCGTCAGGCCCATCGATCCAGGTCCGTTCGTGCATTCGATTTTTATAGGCGTTATAATTCAAATTTATTGGTGGTATAACAGACAGGAATTTCAAATTGAATTAAAGAAATTCAATTGCGAAATTCAAAAAATTAAAAAATAAGTTTTTTAATTCATGGTCTGGTACTTCTGTTAAGTGTCAATGTAAAACACTTGGGATTCTATGATAGTTTTGAAAAGTCCAAAAAGTTGAGACCACTTTTCGTTTTTCTCTTGTATTGTCTGGTCATATATATAAGTCTTTGGTTCTATTAATCTTACAACTTGTTTCCAGGCGCATGGGTGGCGCACACGCAAGCGCTGCGCGAGGCGTACCCGCCGCCCCCGCTGTCCGCCCTCGGCTCCGCGACCACCGACCGCTGCTCCGACGCCGGCTCGGGGGCCCCCCGCGCCACGCTGCCCGCGCACGAGCCGCAGCTCTCCGTGGGGATGGACGTGGCGCTCGTCGTGCGCGCCATGCTCAGCCCCGACAGCGGTGAGTGCTCGCGTGATGGGGATGGGGAGCGAGGATGAGGATGCATGAGGATGATGGGATGAGGATGCACGAGGATGGTGGCTATGAGGATGCATGAGGATCGTCGGCCACGCAACCTACACTCGAGCCGCAGCTCTCCGTGGGGATGGAAGTGGCGCTGGGTGTGCGCGCCATGCTCAGCCCCGACAGCGGTGAGTGCCCGCGCGGTGGGCATGCGGGATGAGGATGCACGAGGATGATGGGGATGAGGATGCACGAGGATGGTGGAGATGAAGATGCATGAGGATGGTGGGGTGAGGATGCATGAGGGTGGTCGGGAACGCTGCCCGCGCACTAGCCGCAGTTGTCCGTCGAGATGGACGTTGCGCTGGTCGTGCGCGCCATGCTCAGGAGGAGGATGGTGGGGATGAGGATGAGTTATAAAAGGTTTCTGTGATTTTCACATGGCTCCATTACCACCGGCAGGGCTGGAGATCAGGGACCGCATGTGGCTGAAGATCACGATCCCGAACGCGTTCATCGGCGCCGACGTGGTGGACTGGGTCCTGCAGCACGTGGCCGGCATCGCCGACAGACGCGACGCCAGGAAGTACGCCTCGCACATGCTCAAGGTGAGCTATACACACACACACACACACACACACACACACACACGAATACACACACACACACACACAGAGAGAGAGAGAGAGAGAGAGAGAGAGAGACACACACACACGAATACACGCGCGTGTGTGCGGCACACACAAACACAAATATCACATACAAACATTGAGATTTGAAACATCGGGAATGTGGATTGTATTGAAACACGAGTTCGGTATCGCCGACAGACGCAACGCTATTCTAGAATCTAGAACAAGCGAGTACGAGTAGCGCATGTCTAGAATCTAGATAGTGTTTGGTGTAGAACTAGCGATAATTTTAATAAAGGGCAAAAAAGAGACCAAATTTTATAAATGGAATATGCAAATAAATGTGTAAAAAATTTCCGTATGCAATATTTAAAATTATTTGCAAATATGTATGTTTATACGGCGGTGATAGCCCAGGGGCTTAGAATTCGACCTCGAATCGAGGGGTCCGGGTTCGAATCCCAGTGGCACGCACCAATGACTTTGTAAAAAGTTATGTGCGCTTTATAAAAATTAAATATCACCTGCTGTTACGGTGAAGGAAAACATCGTGAGGAAACCTGCATGTCTGAGAGTTCACAAAAAAAATGTTCTCAAAGGTATGTGAAGTCCACCAACCCGCAGTAGGCCAGCGTGGTGGACGGCGGCCTACATCCCTCTCATTACGAGAAGGACACCCGACCCTGTAGTGGGTCATTAATGGGTTACTGGCACGTATGTTTAAGTAATAAGTAAGGTCGGTTTCGACCGTAACTGAGAGCGAGGCCGAAAGTTTGGTTTCGGTGGGACACTATTCAGAATGAGAGTTGTGTTTGCAGGCCGGCTTCATCCGTCACACGGTGAACAAGATAACGTTCTCGGAGCAGTGCTACTACGTGGCGGGCGAGCTGTGCGCGGACATGGCGGCGCTGCGGCTGCGGCAGCCCGACGGCGACTCGCTCGCCAGCGACACGCTCGCGCCGCTGCCCAACCCCAAGTGAGTCGGCACGCCCCATACGCTGCTATATAACAGCGGTCAAAATGTATTGGTGGGGTTGCCGGTCGCTGTCCAATAAGATTAGAGCCCCATGTGCATACTAATAGGGTATTTCGCACCATGCAAGGAAAAATCCAAAATTATGTAATTATGAAAAGTGGTGATTTCTGTTCTGAAAAATTTAGTATACATTTATTATTTCAATTTTAAAATTCAGTTTTGTTAATCTGTTTTTCAAATGTCAAAAACGCTATACGCCATGAAAGCTATCGGCGTGACGTCATTAGAAACAATGGAGTATAACTTTCTTCCTTTACAGAGATGTATTGTTTACACTGCGAGTGACGTCACAAGCATGGCGGCAGCGCCGAGTTTTTTTCCGCCCGCTTTTTTCTCCCAGTCTACGTTTTGCCTGAGGGGCGATCAAAGCGGACGAATGTAGAATGTATAATTTATCTGTATGACTTTCATTAAGTGTGCACAAATTGTATCTAATAATGAATAAAAGCTATTGAGTTTGAGTTTTGATTCAAAGTGAATAGAAGTCATATGTGTTCGATTAGACACTCTCCTCTATGAGCCCTCTGTTCGAATTTACTCTTAAAAAATGATAATGATCCCTCTGTCTGAACATGCCATCTGTGAAGGCAGTTCAGGGAAGCTAGTCGCTTTCTGCTTAATCACTTTTAGGGTATTACGGCCTATGTCAAAAAGCTTTTTATATGAATTCGCAAGTCATAAAAAATAAGAAAAAAAATTTTTGCAAACAAATATTATATAAAAAAGACTTTTCAATTTGAATTTCAAAAATCCCCGCGAAAACACGGTCTCGGCCGCCTCGTCACTCGCAGTGTAAACAATACATCTCGGTAAAGGAAGTAAGTTATACTCCATTGTTTATTTACACTGCTAATGACGTCACGCCGGTAGCTTGCATGGCGTATAGCGTTTTTGACATTTGAAAAACAGATTAACAAACCTGAATTTTAAAATTGAATTTTTTTTAAACATTTTTTAGAACAGAAATCACCATTTTTCACTTGCTTTTAACAAAATCAATCAATATTACATAATTTTGGATTTTTCCTTGCATGGTGCGAAATACCCTATTATTACTTACGAAGCAAATCCCCTGTTTAAAATACATTTTGTAAGGAATGTACACTGTACGGGCTCGGATGCCCAAGTCAATATTATGTTATAAGTGTAACCAACATAATACATGTAATTTCCGTTGCAGCATGATGGGCCCCGGGTACATGCCGTACGCGGGCTCCTACGGCTACCAGCCGATACCCTTCAAGTACTCCAGCTGCGTCACCAGCGAGCACACCATTTACGGGTCAGTTGATTAACAACACTTGTTAAACGAGCCGTCACGGGACACCTGGCAGATGTGAAACATCGAAATTGTTTTGTTCAAGCTATATGCATAGTTCTATAGTGATATAGACAGCATACGCCGCCATTATCGCAAACCGTGTTTGTGAGTTCAGACTACTGAGTACGGTGATAGCGGTGATAGCCCAGTGGCTTAGAATTCGACCTCGAATCGAGGGGTCCGGGTTCGAATCCCAGTGGCACGCAGCAATGACTTTGTTAAAAAAAAATTATGAGCGCTTTATAAAAATTAAATATCACCTGCTGTTACGGTGAAGGAAAACATCGTGAGGAAACCTGCATGCCTGAGAGTTCACAAAAAAAAGTTCTCAAACGCATGTGAAGTCCACCAACCCGCAGTAGGCCAGCGTGGTGGACGGCGGCCTACATCCCTCTCATTGTGAGAGGAGACCCGACCCTGTAGTGGGTCATTAATGGGTTACTAACATATGCATAAAACAGATTACATAATCAGGGGCCTGATTCTACATGATAGTAAGATTTTGCAAATGTAACTATAATTTTTAACCGACTTCAAATAAGGAAATTAACAATTCGGCACGGTATGTAATCGATCTATTACGGCTTCCAAACAAGTATACGAAATTTCTTAGACGTATGTATGTACGCACGTACGTATGTATGTATGTATGTAGATATGTTTGTCCTCGCATATCTGTGAAACTGGTTGACGGACTGTGATCGTTGTTGTTTTGTTTGTTTGCAACTTTATTGTTATTCTCTTGCAGTTACAACCGTGAGGAGAGCGTGCTTTCGGGCAGCGGCGGCTCGAGCGCGGGCTCCGACCACCTCACCGCTAAAGAACACCCAGGTGAACAATAATAATGTGGATATAAAGCTGTTTGGAGGGGCAGGGGAGATCTCCCGCCAGGCGATGTCACTGCCTGGGGACCGCGGTCCGAATGTTAGCTGCGGACCATTTGTATATATGCTCAGATTCTATGGAACTTTCATAGCGCGTTTGAGGATACGTCTTCCGATTGGCCAGTTCGGTGTGACGCGTGTGACGTGTTCTATTGCTTACTACATTCGATGCTTGCGTCGTGACGCGTGATCTGCATTTCATGTGAGGCGCGCGATCATATTACTGTAGGTATCGCGCCGCTACAGCTGCGTATAAATTACGTGCCGCAGCCGACCGAATGTCACTTGTTGTTGTGGTGAAGGAAGACATCGTGAGGAAACCTGCTTGCCGGAGACTTCAAAAGAATGTATAGTCTACCAACCCGCATCGGGCCAGCGTGGTGGACAGCGGCCCACAACCTTCTCAGTGTGAGAGGTACCCCGACCCAGCAGTGGGTTAATTGTGGGCTACAGATGAAAGTATGTTTCGCGAGCCGTACTAATAAAATCTGGCTTCGCTTGGTCCGCTACACACACATACACACACACAAACACACGTTCTCTCTCTCTCTCCCACACACACAAACACATTCTCTCTCTCTCGCGCTCTCGCTCTCTCTCTCTCTCTCTCTCTCTCTCTCTCTCTCTCTCTCAGACACAGACGGACACACACACACGTACGCATACACACACACACACACACACACACACACACACACACACACACACACACACACACACAAACTAGCGCGCGCGGGCTTTTTCTTTATATACAGACCTCTCGCCGTAAACATCATAATATATGTAATTTCTATAGTGTTCCTATCGTACGTCATTGTTCCCAGCGAGCCGCGAGGGCGAAGTGAAGTCGACGTCGAGCGGGTCCGGCGCCTCGGTGGTGGCGGACGGCGGCGGCGGCGGCACGCGGCGCTCGCACTCGCACTCCAGCGGCTCCGAGCGCGCCGGCGACCGCCCCGTGCTCTTCCTGTAGTGGTGAGGGGGACTATCCATGTACTATCCGTGTACTATCCATGTACTATCCGTGTACTATCCGTGTACGCCCGACGACCACGAGTACACAGCCACATGGACGCCTCACGCTGGGCGAACGCTTTCAGGCAACACGTTACACTTAAACGTCTCACCCACAGGGTGACGAGTAAACTATAGGGTAACTGTTGTGGGAACACGGGTTGGCCACTAAACCGATACCCTATTTACGCCATACAAGCTGTCAGTTTGGTTAAGATTTTTTTCTTTTTCAGTGTGGAGCTCGTAACGCGTCCGATACTGCCAAAAAGCATCGTAGCCACGTCTGCGTCTATGTTTGTAAGTGTTAGTTGTGGTTGATTACAGTCGGTAATTACTAGCGGTTATTATGTAATTATAATTGGTATAATTAATAATTATTATGTATAATTATTATTATTGTAACGTATGTTGTGTCGCCACCTGGCGTATATTGCCGGTCACTGCCAGTTTTTTATAAATCTGTAATGTCAAATTAAAAGTACACCCTGTATGTGATGCGACGGTTTATACAGCGTGATGCTGCTGCATGTCTTATAGTGCTCTATAATGTTCTCAAAGGCATGTGGAGTCCACCAACCCGCAGTAACCTTGCATGGTGGACTAATAGCTAGGGAGATGGCAGACATTTTTCGGCAAGTGTTTGAAGGCATCATAAAATCATGTTGAATAGATTATTTAGATTAGTAATTTATAGCTAAACTCTAAAAAACGAGGCGTTTTGAAATATAAAAATTCGTTCTTCCTCAGTCAGGTCTGCATTTTTTGTGTTAGAATATTTACAAGTATGCAATTTAACATGCTTGTATGATGCTTTAAACACTTCTCAAGAAAATGTCTAATGATTCATTTTGAAAGAATAGTCCATTTTTATTCTCTTGTCATATTTGGTAAACAATCTTAGCATGTCTTTTTATTCTAATTTGCGATTAAAAAATAATGCGGACACAAAATTATAAAAATTTAAAAACAAATTGTCATTTAATATAGAAACAGATTTCTAAAAACTGTAATTTATTTATTTAAAAACAATTTATTTATTTAATTTTAAACTTTTTTCCATTAAAAAGTAGTGCCAAGATTGTTTACCAAATAAGACAAGAGAATAAAAACGAACTGTAGATTAAAATGACAGTTTAAATGTTTTGAGGCAGTGTGTATTATATTATGTTACAAAAAATTATCATTAATTATAAATAATTTATTTAAAAATCATTTTTAATCGAAATCGTGCCATTATGTTATACATATTGAGTTTTAATTATTTTTTTCAATCGTGAATTGAAGGTGTATTTTATTTTTTCTTGACATTTTTTTTCTTATGAGAGCATTGATCAATCTATTTTATGCCTTGACGAATATATATGGAGTGTTTTGACCGTTTTGTTCTTAATAAAATTATTCTGCATTGATTTTTCATGCTACCTACTTGTATTTGTGACAAAGTGCAGTGCAGTGAGGTGAGCATGAACACTCGTCAAAGAATCAAGATTTTACTAGTCAACGACGTTTTTGAAGTAATTTTTTTCAGCTGACTTATCTAAAAGTCTGTAAAACCAATAATTCAATTAGTCACTGAGACACTGATAGATTTTGAAGTCCAAACTGCAGATTCACAGTCTTTTTGCCTTTTTTATGGTAAAGTTTTTGGTTGAGTTAAAAATAGCCTCAGGTTTATTGTTTAGGTTGAATATAAAAATCCAATTTGCTTCTTGAACAGATAAGTGCCGCGGCAATACATACTAATAAAGGAGTTAGGAGTGTGAGAGATTTTATAATTTCAAAACGTGCGATACGCCTTTTCTATACGTAAATCGTTTGCCTTGAGATTTAGTCGAATTTATTGCGACAAGAACATTTATTTACGCGGCAAATTCGTGATTCCCGCCATTTGCATCTATCGGAGTTGCCATAGTATGTGATCGATTTTCCCCAATTTATTATTTATTCTGATCACATAATAATAAATTTGTCGGGTCGAGGTTTTAAAAATGTATATATTTTTATTGCATTTCTTAATCAAAACTTAAAAATGCAATAAATATGTCTTAATGGAGATATCACCAACCCGCACTAGGCCAGCGTGGTGGACTAGGGCCTACATCCTTCTTTCTCATTGTGAGAGGAGACCCGACCGTACAGTGGGTCATTAATGGGTTACAGACATAGTGAATATTTTCTATTTTGATCAACCTTATACTTAGAAATATTATACGTTGTTCTAATGTTTTTTTTTCGATCGTCATTTCACTTTTTTTACTATTTAATGTTCTCAATTTGATCATCTCAAGCCCACTCGACATAAGTAACCAGTGACTGAATAAAGCCAAATAATCGTTCGATTTACGAGCGAATACATGGAATAAGGATGGACTAACGCAAATCTATATGCAGAGCGTCGGTTTGTGTGATAATTCGCGCCATTTTGCCATTTTTTACGATTGACAAACAAGATGTAGTCCATATTTTACACTCGTCCAATTTGGTGAATAACCTTAGCATGTATTTTTATTATTGATTTGCGATTTAAAAATAACGCAAGCACAATATTACAAAAATTTAAAATGAAATAGTCATTTAATACTGAAACAAACGTTATCATTAATTAATTTTTTTAAAGCAATTTGAAACCATTTTTGCAAAAATATGTAGTGCGAAGATTGTTTACTAAATAGGACAAGAGATTAAAACGGACTGTACTAAATGTATTTAAATAAGTGAAACTATTAAGGTAGACTTAAAAGTAATGTTTTATACAGACATTAATAAAATAATGTTATTGTTTTTACATATTTATTTCGTAAAACTTTAATCATTCTTTCTTCATTTTTCCAGTTTTTTTCTTTTATTGGATATGTTTCAGATCAATATTTTAATTTTTTCAATCTTTTTACAGTTTCATGATGAACGTTTTTTTTGGTGGTTTTTTAGCTTGTAGACACCTAATGTCAAAAATTAATTGTAGGTGCGAGTAAGATATAATGTTCTTGATAAATTCATATGTTATCCTCTAGTACTTTTGATCTCTGTTGTGTTTTCATTAAATGTGTACATTAGATAATCGAAATGTGAGAAATATGGCAATGTTACTCAACAAATTCTTTCTCGAAATTAAGAAATACATAGCATAAAATAAAAAGTCATAACGATAGTGATTTTGCTTAATTTTTGTTGGTTTAAAATAGCAATTTAGGATTTCTGAATGTTTATGTAATATGAAAAAAGTATGTTCTATCTGTATTTGACGTAAAAATAATTTGCTAGATAATTCAGAGCATATCTTTTGTTATTAATTTAAAATTTGGATAACTTTTACCTGAATTGATTTGTCTTATTTAATTCTAAACTCAATAAATTCAATATTATCATTATCATATTTTTGAAATTTCGATGTCTTAGACTTACGTTAGACTAATCTTAGTCGGAAAATTAGGGCACACGAAATTAAAATGGATGTATACGTAGAGTGTTTAATTGGACGGGAATTAATATAATTCCGAGAGGGTAATATTATTACTTCGACGTGTTGGGGAATATTAAAGTATTAGATGTCGTGTAAGGTATTTAAAAAGTATTTGGAACGTAGAACGGATGTGGACATTTTGTTTTGTGTTATTGTTGACTTATAGCGTTTACCGGGAATATAACAGTACAAAAATGGGAATATTTTTTCCATGCTTGTATTGTGAGACGTAACTAGATACAATGTCAAAAACTAACATCCATAGATTTCATCAATGAATTATATGGAAGGAATATTCCAATTTCTTCTTCAATATTTACATAATACTGTAAGTCAATGATAAATAATTATTTATTACCTGGAATTTCTTTCAACCTATTTAAATGACGTAATCCAATTAGATAGTTTAAAAAAATATTCGTACATGCGTAAATGATAATTTTTATTTAGTGTTCTACTTTTTAAACATATCAGAAATTTTATTTTATTTCCAATTAGATGGTGGCTAAGTTGTTAGAGATTTTCTTTAGATACCAACTATTATTATTCTTTGTATTTAATCTTGTTTAATGCGGTCTAATAATATAATTCTATTTTATATATGTATGTTGATACAAAATCTACTTCTATGATTTGCAACCCTTAATTTTTATGTGGCTTTAGAAGAAATACATTCTCTTTGCCTCCAACATAGATTAAATCAAAAAGGGAAGATACGGCATACGCTTACTTGTATCAATCATAAAATTAGTCCGACTCAACTACAACTCAACTCAATTACAACTTTTGATTTAATCTCAGGCCTCCAATTAGACGACAGTTGCCCAGAAACGACGAATTTAATAATGAATAATATTTTAAAAGCGTATTTCTAGATTTTGTATAACATATGTATATTTGACGTAATTTTATTATCAAGTGACATATAATAATTTAGACTGTATATAGATTGAATGAATGTATTTTTCTTTTTTTATAATACTCAACCTCAAGGTCACAGGATGAAGCATTTATTCTTGGTTCGTTACGTTGGCAACATTGGGCGTCAGTGATTTCAGTGTTGCCAATATATCGATGTATAAATTATGTTGTGATAAAGGCAGCCTAAAATTTATTCTAAGTTGAATTTTTTTGTATTTTTCCTTTGTATATTATTAATTATAGTTATTTTTGAGATAGTTATTTTAATGAGCCAATATGTTTATAACATGTGTAATTTTTAATAAACAAATAGCATTTTGTAATTATTTTATTGTTTTATTTTATGATAACTTGTATAGTTTACGACCTAGCTATACTTACTATACACTTATAATCACGAACTCTATTCGGGTGACCATGGACCAACTTTTTGCATCTGGGCTTTTGGCATGGTATCCGGGCGTGATTACCAGAAGCAAAATCTAATTCTTAGTCCAAATTATTGCAATAAGTTGCTATTTCTTATTCTAGATGATTTTGTGGCTGCCATGGACTAAGACCTACAAAGATCTCTCACAATCAGAGGGTCCGTTCGTTCATAGAGCATTAAATTCGGCAGGTGCAGACTTCAGCTAAAATGGTCGACCTTCGAAAAGATGAAATTGCGGTTAAAATTTGAATGAAACTATTATTCATGAGAGCGGAGCTAACCTAGATACGACACCTATAAAAGAATACTTTTATGTTACGTAAAAAAGCAGCTGAAATTAATAATTTAAATAATTTTCAGCGGTAAAAGGTTTGCAGTTGCTTCGGAAGGCACGTTAAGCCGTCGGTCCTTCCGATACGATAGCAGTCGTTAAGCCTTGTCGGAGGCAATATGGGTGGTTTGATAAACATTCGACGTGGGTTGGCCACAGCCCGTATCTCCCATCCGTATTGGAGCAGCATGGTGGATTATGCTCCAGCCCTCCCCTGTTGTGCCGAGGGGACCATAAAAGGGTTGCGATCAAGGTATGCAGTTAAATCCCTAAACTTTTGAAACAGCATCCTTGGCGTACGTCCAGGATGCTGTACGCATGATGCAATGCATTTCAACGATGCACCCGTTTAATATAATGCGCAGGTGCAAAATTTGCAATAGGGCAATGATCGTTAGCGATTTATGTCTAGAAGATTATAATGTGTGCCTATTCAGAATGCATTGCAATGGATTGAAGAATAAGCATCATATGAAATTATTTGAATGAAATTTGCAGTTAAAATGTTGTAGACAAAATCTCAGAATAAATACTGACGAAGTGAATTGTACAACTTCATTCAGCATGTTGCAACACCAAGTAGAGAAGTAAAGTTTGGAAAAACTTATCGATAAATGTATTAATGATGATTCCCGCAACCAATTGGCTGATCCAGATGTAGGTTTAACACAACGCAGTTTTTCAAGCTCAAAGATTAATCTAGTACCAAAAGGGATTTTTGAGGTTATTTAAAAACACTTGCTGAGAATTTTCTGTTATTGACATCTTTTGAACGAATAAACCGATTTTCATGCTCTTCGTGGCATTCTATGTCGTTTTTTAAAGCAAAGAGCTGTTTAAATTTTTAAATTATCGGCACAAAAGATTAAAACTTATTTAAAACAACTTTAATAATTTTAGTTTTGAGGCTACGTCAGGCGTAGGTCACTATGTAGAACTCTCATATTTGATAAAAAACATACAAGTTGCAAGGTTTATTCCGTATCTTAATCTGACGCCTTTCAGTGAGTCCAAAAATCCCCTGTCGGTCCCCCAAGTATTCGTTCATTTTAATTTTTGAAATTATAATATCGATATAACAATTATTCAGCTTATACATAACTAGTGCAACTGACAGGCAAGGCTGTCAACATGAGGGATACACCCTAAGATAGGGGTAAAATCGATGTGCAATATTTCAGTATTATAATAGAAAGATTTCAATAGCATCTCTATATTAATATTTAGCGGTGAGTCAAGTAAAAGCCAAACTTTTACTCGGATTATTTGTAGTGATTACTTAAAGCCAGCAATCATGTTATAGAATGAAATTCAACTTCCAATCACTTTTCATTTTTGGGAAATATTGGTGTTTGGAGCTGGCAACCCTACCGCCAGCCTGTTAAATGTCAATGACACTTGCAGCAGCGGAGCACATACAATAAATTCGTCGAGCCTTTCGAGAGTTTCGAGCCACAGAATTGTGTGCTGCAATCGCGTTCGCGCGGCGCGTCGGATCTCGTTATAATGAGATATTTGCATTAGGACCCGTTAACAGCCCGAGGCTTTGACCGCGCCGACGTATCGTACCCGATACGAGTTACAAAGAGATCCGTATCTACAAATTGATAGTGACCGATACTTAACCGGACTGACGGTGTCGAAAGCCGTAGTATCATAGTATCGTTGCAATGGTTATACAGAAGATATGTTGTCTGGGCGCAGGGTACGTCGGCGGGCCGACCTGCAGCGTCATCGCGCTAAAATGCCCGAACATAAAAGTGACAGTGTGTGACAAAAGCGTGGAGAGAATAAACCAGTGGAATTCGGAGAAGCTGCCGATATACGAGCCGGGGTTGGACGAGGTCGTGAAGCAATGTAGGGGTAAGAATCTATTTTTCTCGACGGACATCGCTAAGAGCATCCAAGAGGCCGATTTGATATTTATATCCGTGAATACGCCCACTAAGACCTTCGGGAACGGGAAGGGGAGGGCCGCCGATTTGAAGTACATCGAAGGCGCAGCTCGCATGATCGCCGATCTAGCGACGAGCAATAAGATAGTGGTTGAAAAAAGCACGGTTCCTGTCAAGGCCGCCGAGATCATCATGAAGATCCTTCGCGCCAACACCAAGCCGGGTGTCGAGTACCAGATCCTGTCCAACCCCGAGTTCCTCGCTGAGGGAACAGCTATCGTGGACCTGATTGAAGCAGAGAGGGTCCTTATTGGCGGGGAGGACACCCCCGAAGGCCAGAAGGCCGTACAAGCTCTCTGCTGGGTGTACGAGCACTGGATACCGGCTAAGAATATCCTGACGACCAACACTTGGAGTTCCGAGCTGTCAAAGCTAGCGGCTAACGCCTTTCTCGCACAGCGTATATCGAGCATCAACTCTCTATCTGCTGTCTGCGAGGCTACTGGAGCTGATGTGTCAGAGGTAGCTCGTGCAGTCGGTAGAGACTCCAGAATTGGCCCCAAGTTCCTCGAAGCCTCCATTGGCTTTGGCGGCAGCTGCTTCCAGAAAGACATCCTTAACCTGATCTATTTAGCCGAATGCTTAAACTTACCAGAAGTAGCGGCTTACTGGCAGCAAGTGGTGAACCTCAATGACTGGCAGAAGACAAGGTTTACTCGTAAAGTCATCGAGTCCCTATTCAACACTGTTACAGACAAAAAAATAGCTATCCTCGGCTTTTCGTTCAAGAAAAACACAGGGGACACGAGAGAGTCACCTGCTATTTATGTGTCTTCGACGCTTTTGGACGAGGGGGCGAAGCTACACATTTACGACCCTAAAGTTGAGGAGGATCAGATTTATTACGAGCTGACCCATCCCCTAGTAACAGCCGATCCGGAATTGGTCCGGAACAACATAGAAATACACGGCTCAGCGTATTCAGCTGTTTCCGGAGCTCACGCTATAGTCCTATGTACTGAGTGGGACGAATTTAAGGCTTTGGATTTCAGGAAAATCTATGAGGTGATGATGAAGCCTGCTTATATCTTCGATGGGAGGAAGATTTTGGACCATGAGGCGTTGCTGAACATTGGGTTCCATGTCCAGACGATTGGGAAACGGTTGTCCAGGACTAGCAGTATACGAGCACAAGGGAGCCAGACTCAGCCATAGGAAATAGTAAGTACTTTTACCTGTACCTTTGTGGTTAATATATTAATGTAATTTTTTCTTGTACTGTGGTTCAAGAGGCTCGATATTATAAATGAAAATGAAAACATCAAGAAAAAAGTCCATTATTTTACATTTTTGTCCTATTTGGTAAACAATCTTGGTATGTTATTATCTTCGATCAACAATACACTAGATATCGGGTCACGTACAAAATCAAAACTTATACTGTCCGAGTGAATACATACTTATACATCTTCATTTGTTTACTAACGAAATAAGACAAACGTTTTAAAACAGTTGTAAGTTCAACCTAATTACAACCATGACGCCTAGCAATAAGGTAGCAATTCTTCAAAATATTCTTTTTCTTACAATCATTCGTCACGAAAAACGAGCAAAGCAATAAATTACTCCCGTCACTTAGAAATGAAAAGACATAAGTTAAACAACATTTTATGTGAAATTAACCTTAACGAGCTATAAATAAAGTACTTTTTCCCGTTATTACCTTGCGAGTTACATCCTTTGGTTTCGTTTCAGTTTGCTTCCTCAAATTTAACTACAGAAGGTATGGAGTCGCGTTGAACACAAAAATAATTTAGTATATTATTATGCACGAAAGTTTAGTTACAATTATTTATATTGTGGGCATCTACGAGTATGTTTGATAGTATACATACATATATGTTATTTTGGTACCGTTTTGTTGTGTGTATGTTTATTTATGTGTATGTATTATATGTTTTTGGCCAAGGTGTCTATCGCTGTTGTAGCTAGTAGGTACCTTAGTATTGTAGTCGTATTTAGGCATACTGTGTACAGATGTGGATGAATGTGAACAAAGGGATTCTTCTGGGTTTTAGGGTATCACAAACCGTAATATTGAAAGTACGGTCGTGTTTAGACATACTTTGTGCAGATGTGGATGAATGGGAACAAAGGGTGGTAAAAGTGCGAATCGACAATAGTTTTTTGTCACAAATAAAAATATCACTAAATTCCACAATATCTTTATATTCATGTTTACAATCTTCATAATACATGTACAGTTTAGTGCAATAATTATATCAAAATAATATTTAAATATCGGTAGCTTTTTTACATATATAATGTAACCTGTTAATTTCGTGATTGTGTTTATCTCCTCCAGGAAACACATTCTTGTCAATATATAATTTTAAAACTGATGTCCATAGAAAGTCGAGATCCATTCTGCACACGTAAACGGATTGCTCGGAAAGCTATAATAAAAAAAGGAAAGCTAAAGTTTGTATTAACCAATTTTAAAAATCTAGTAACAAATAAATTGTTACAATACAAATCTACTCCATGCATCTATTGTTCTGTTACACACACTTTTGCGCCAACGTTGGTCAAACATTTGTAGCGGTGATATAAAATCGGTAATTTTGATTTAAATTTGATATTATTTGTTAGTTTAAAGCATAAAATACAACTTATTCTACATGTACTTACCGAAAGTAAGACACTCCGGCCGTTAAATTGTTCCTTCGGGCATTATTTTTGCAACTTTTGAATGCACATTGCGGCATTGTGACACGTGTTTACATTGGCTCTTTTACAAGCGAACTAAATAACATTAGAGCTCACATTTCAAGTGAGCTGTTATTCACCGAGACGTATTTTTTGCGCCGACCCGAAATCTAGTGTATTGTTGATCGAAGGTTATTATTAAACAAATCATGGGTGTAAACTAATATTCTAGTTATTTATCTCAAACTCAAAAACTTTTATTCATTATTATATTAGGTACAATTTGTGCACACTTAATGAAAGTCATACAGATGAATTATTTTGAATTATACATTCTACATTCATCCGCTTTGATCGCCCCTCAGGCAAAACGTAGACTGGGAGAAAAAAGCCGGTTTTACTCAGGATATTATTTGTGGATATTATTTATTTATCGGTGAGGCCGACATGTTTCAGTTCTGACCAAGGACCTTCTTAAAATTAAAATCTTAGTATGTTTTTTATTTTAATAAATTTAGTTAAAAAACACAGATACATACAAAATTATAAATATTTAAAAGCAGATTGTCTTTTAATACCGTTTAACTATGATTATTTTTTTAAAAGCAATTTTAAACTTTTTTTCAATAAAAAGTAGTCCCAAGATTGTTTACCAAATAGGACAAAAGTAAAAAACACATACTGTACTATGAAAAAAGCCCCTCAGCTATTATCATAAATGTTTTAAACAAGTTATAAACTACAGTAACCATGCCAGCCAGTAATCATCAATTAGACTGTCTGCGTCTAGTCCAATATATTCTTTCCCACGAGAAAAAATGTATGTTAATTAGAATTTATGAGCCTACGAGAAAAAATAAAACAACAATTTGCAAGGTGAGAGTTTATACTTGGCATATAATATTTTAAAGATAGTTATTTGACCCAAGAATATTGCAAATAAACCTTTTAGTGTTTTCAAATAATTTATTTAAAAAAATCATTGTTTAGTTTCTATTTAAAGTAACAATTCAATGATCATAATTATGTTTTACAAAACTTTCCTTAAACTGGGTTTTTCTCTGGATAAAATATAGTTATCAGAACATTCAGAACATATTTTTAGGCTTTCTTATAAATAGTAAATTTTTATATTTCATACATATTATTATTATGAAAAAAATAAACAATTTATAAATAACATGTTTATTATCTGCACTTCTAGACTAATGATATAGATGAAGATTAACAATTTGTTTGTTTGAACACCCAAATCAGAGTAATAACTTTTTTATCGTAAAAATGTGTTTGTATTTTTGTTTTTATTTCACATAAAAGGGTGACTGCTTGAATTGTTACTTATCATATATAAAATGCCTAGCTCCACTACAATCTAGTTAAATCATAATTATTTTTATTCATCACGAAGCATCCTCAGTCGGTGCAGTCGCCTTGAGGCAATATAAATGATTGGCTAATATCTATAGTCAATAACGGGCGTCTAGGCCGAATGTGAGGTCGATTGACGCCTCAATTACGTCTTGGTACTTTATGTATGGTGAAATACTTCCGTAAAGTAATTCATGGAAAAAATCTAATTAGTTTTAATAAATGAGTGATAGATTTTTAGAGGTTTTTTCTAAGAAATAAAATCATTTTTAAAATAACATAATATAATGAAAAAAATAATAACTGAAAAGAGAATAAAAGAAGATGGCGATTTTTATATTTAGTAGTCAATTAAGAAAAAAAGTCATAATTAGGTATTTAATGACTAGAATACTTAAAAAACTAGAAATTTTCTAGCTTTTACTACTTCAAAAACCTAGTATAAAAAAACAAAAGGAAGAAAAAATACTTTAACTTAGAAAAAAGTCAGTTTTAATATCATACGGACCCAGGTTATTAAAAGGATATTATCATTAAATTTTGGCGTCTCCGTCCTAAAGCAGTATGTTCTTCTTGTGTTGTGTTTCGCAGGGCAGGTGTGGTAGAGTAGCAAAGCACCCTCATACAGCCGCCAATAGGATTTCTTCTCTATTTGATGTTAGATGTGGGTTGGGTGGATGCCATTTTGGTTGGTTGCATGCCCGTTTGCTAATTACTATGAAAAATTCTACCCTAGAAACGGGTAACATTAAAATTCGGTAAAGAAAAAATCAAAAGTTAAAGATCATTTTTCAGACATGTGTTTGCCGCTCGCAGGCAGATTGGGGGGATCTTAGCCAGATGTTAGTAAGAATGCAACAGCTTCCTGTGTTGCATGTGTTTTTTATAACCGACCATTTCTATGACGTATGCAGGGCGTAGTAGCGTACTCGTCGAGTACGACGTATGAAGCGCGCATAGCTCCGCTGCTTGAGTAGATCGCAACGATCGAAAGAGTTCAGCAACGTCGGGTGCGGTCAGTTCAGTATTTACCTGGATGGGACCGCTAGTGGAGAATTACACGCGCTTCCGTTCTAAGCCGTCGGCCCCGGTTGTTATTGATACGATAGCAGTAGTTAAACCTTTATAATTTTTGTAACATCTTACTCGTGTAACAGTCAACAATAAACGCATTCTTTTCTTTTCTTTAAACCTTGTCGAAGGCCCTATGGGCGGTCTGAAAACATCCGACGTGGGTTGGCCACTAGCATCCCACCCCATTCGCATTGGAAGTTATTATTAATATGAAATAATAAATTATCTTATAATGCAAATTATTTGTTCAGAATAAGTTAAATTGACGCAGTTTTAGGCTATCAGCATCTCGAATCAGTAAATTGCTCTCAAATGACGCAGAAATTTACGTTTTTACTGTTTCAAAATTCACCGTGAAATCGTAAAACCGTTAGAAAGACAAATCGCATTACAGCCGTCAATATCACAGAATATTATTGTATTACATAAATAAATTATTATCTAACTTTCGATTGCTGATTGGTTCTGGAACGAAATGCGTAATTAAGTAGGTACAACAATACTCGAGATGCGACTTCTGCCACGCGTCCAGAGATGGCGCCACACGATCCTGAATCACGCTATCGAAGTTTTCTACATCGCTGGCATATAATTATACAACATTCAGACATGATGTAACCCGAGCACGGCAGTGTCACGTGTCACCGTGTCACCTCGCCTGGTGGGAGATCTCATTTTACCAAACCTTTTTATACCTAAACTAGCTAACCTGGGTAGGCTTTGCTTTGCAAAATAAAGGAATCTTTTATGGAGGAATAAACATAAAAAGTAGCTTATGACATTCTCCAGCTATCCAAGTATCTACACACAAAATATATCAATACGCTGCCCCGTTTCGACGTGAAAGCAGAACAAACAAACACTTTTCCTCAGCAATTTCTGCTAATTAATCATGATTAATTAGCAGAAATTGCTACTTCTCACACGTCATGACGTTACACGTTACACGTCATGACGTGTACTCGTATATCGTCATAATAGTTAACACTTTTAGGGGTCCGTAACTTCTATATAAAAAAATAATATTTCTACAATTTCTAAAATAGACAATATTAGATAGAATCGGAGCAGGGCGCGAGGGAGATTTCCCGCGAAAACTGACGTTTAGACTGACAGTGACATCTGTCATTGAGAGAGAAAGTATTGGCGTTAACTTAACGCAATTTTCTCGCGTTGCTTTACGCCGTTAAGCTTCCTTCTTCAAGAAACGACTTCTGTTGTAATTTCTTCATAAGGAAATAAATGTGGAAATTACCAAAATTAGGTACTGCTTTTCCATCAAAAACCCAACATTCTCGGATTTGAAAGTTACGGAACCTATCACGACGATATACAGTATTATTACAAAATACACATACTTAATTAGTTATTCCTTTCAGTTTTACGATTCGCGTAACTCCCAATCGTCCAGCAACCGTTGCGTGTTAAAAACAATAATACGAAGCGAAATGCGTTTTTTATCACGGTCATTAACCATCGGCTGCTTAAAAATACATAAATGAATATATTAAACGGACGGTCAACTCGGTTTTGCTACTGTCGTGTGTGGATGCCGTGCGTGAGATATAAAATAATTGGAGACATTCACAAACGCCCTGTAAAACCAATAACTAACCCATATTCGTGCAAATAAATGATTTTGATTTTGAATTAATTTCGAAATGTAACTCCCATAGAAACGTCTAAAAACTCACCTGAACATCCCCGAACTTAAAAAAATGATTTTTATTGCGTTCGAAAACAATAATAATTAACCAAATAAAACGAGAGAATAAAAATGAACTGTATGTATACGCGGTACATACATAATATTATTATGTATAATAACATTTTTTAGTTTTTGTCTGACTGACTGACTGCCCGTCTGTCTGTTTGTGCCGACTAATAACGGCTGGACCGATTTGGACGGCACTTTCACTGGCAGATAGCTGATGTAACAAGGAGTAACTTAGGCTGCTTTTATTTTAGAATTCCACGCAGACGAAGTCGCGGGCACAGCTAGTTTACAATAAAATGGGTCCTATTTAGAACCAACTGAACCCTAGTATCGGATGCACTCAGCTCACGTCCACAACGCCAAGTATATGTCAAGAACATGTCCCGGGCCAAGGCCGACGAATTCATTTAGCGTACATGTATGTACATGATAATAACTAATGTTATGTTCAGTTTGGCTGTAAAGATTTTGTTCTGCATACGTTCAACCTGTATGCGTTCTGTCGCATGTCAGAGGAATATAGAACAGCTCCACACAGCCTGTGCCGTGAAAGTAGACACTGTCGTCAAAGTATTCGTATAGTGATCATCAGTCATTAGTATGTCATGTGTCAGTCTGTCTTGACATCTTGCCATACTAATGGCATGGCAGCTCGATGCGGTTACTGTATGAAACTGCGTAAGTTCACGCTAGAGGCATTGGTCAGAGCTTTACATTTTGTCGTGTTACTAGGTCGATCGGTTAAAAATAAAAGCCTGTCTGGTTTGATGAAGTAATGACAAAGGAAGGTGAATGAGGCGTGTTATTTAGTTTTTTTTTTTGACTAAAGATAACTTTGAATTACATCGGCGGAAGTGTTATTAATAAATCACTTAAACAAAGAGTGTAATAAGGAGGGGTCACAGATAAAATCAGAAATACAATATTTACAAAACATATTAGCAATAAAAATAATTAGTCACGCTGTTCATATAAATCGCGATCGTATCAGCTAAGATATGGTTTAGTGTCTTGCAATTTGTCTTGAATGGAAATCGGAAAAGGCTAGTGAGATTTTAATCGGAAAAGGCTAGTGAGATTTTATTGCTGTTTAAATTATGATTTATTGTACCTATTTTGATTGTATTCACCCTATTCACGACTGGGTTTTACTTATGAATGAAGTCTACAGGGAAAATATCTCAATGTTAATTCATAAATGGTTAATTCCATCAAACACATAACTTGTAAAAAAACCCAAGTCTCGCAACTCAGCTCTTGCACCGTAAAAAGATGTGATATCCATGTATGCATCTGATCTGTTACCGGAAATGTATGAAATCTAGGAGTTGTAGGTATACAAATCCTAGGAAATTAATTTATATAATTCCGAAGCTACTTAGGAAATGTATAAAATATTGTTTCAAAAACTATTTACTTAATACATAAATGTCCTAGGAAATGTGCACAATTCCTAGGAATTGTAGATAATTCCAATATAGTATTAGAGAATGTATAAAAATAATGCTTTCTGTAATAAAACGCGTTGTTGAAATGAGAATAATAACTAACCTAACCCATTGAAGGGATTTCTGTGTTAAATTTAGACTTCTGTCACTGACCCTCGCTCCGCGAAGTGTCCTCCATGACAGTATATCCCAACACGAGCAAACCGGTTTGTTTATTAAATGGTGGCGAACAACGGCGGTGGAGAGGAAGGAGATTTACAGGTCCGATTGCTATTGAGGCAACGTATAGATTTCCTAGGAAATGTGTCCAATATAATTTATTTAACACATTTCCGTGCGATTTCAGGAATTACATACATTTCCTAGGAATTGTATACAATGACGGATTACGTGCATTTCCGGTAACATATCCATAGATTGACTTGACCATCGCATGAAAGCACAATTGTATCTCACATTTAACACATATTATGTAAATTAAATAAGATTGTTTACTGCGATTGTCCAGTTTTTTAATACCTAAATGATATATTATGGACGCGCATTGCTCGCGGCATAGTTCGTGTTGTACTTAGTTCGATTTTTCAAAAAAAAAAAATTATGGAAATCCCCTTTTTCTGGCGTTTAACAATGACAAAAAAAAAACGATGCAATAAAAACAATTAAAACCTTGAAGCATTTTTTTTCTTTTAATAAAACAAAATCTATATTTTTTTCTTTTACTCTGTCTTTTAAAAAGATGTTCATAAGTTTCCAGATAGTAATATGTATGCCACGATACAACAATTTACGATTATCAGTTTATCGCTCACAGGAAACATAGTATTACTACACAAATACATTAGTGATAACGTTCATTGTAGTTGGTTTTTAACGCGTTACTTCGTTGAAATTGTAAATTTAAAATGCTAATGACATGTTTGAAGCGGTGATAGCCCAGTGGCTTAGAATTCGACCTCAAATCGAGGGGTCCGGGTTCGAATTCCAGTGGCACGCACGGATGACTTTGTAAAAAAAATGTTATGTGCGCTTTATAAAATTAAATATCACCTGCTGTTACGGTGAAGGAAAACATCGTAAGGAAACCTACATACCTGAGAGTTCATAAAAAAGTTCTCAAAAGGTATGTGAATTCCACAAACCACCACTCTGACCCCGCTCTGACCTACTGGGTCAGAGTGGTGGACTAGGCCTACGTCCCTCTCATTGTGACAGGAGACCCAACCCTGTAGTTGGTCATTAATGGGTTACTGACAATAAAATACAACTATAATGTTTGTGTTTAAAAAAACAATAATTTACTATAAACACGTCATATTAAATTATTTCAAATTTGTTTAATGTCATAAAAAAATAAACGATTTGCCTTCAAATTTCTCGTGTTTAAAAAAACAATAATTTACGATATAAACACGTCATATCAAATTTCTCTCCTTAAAATTACTACAATATCAGTTGACTCTTAGGCCTGATACTTAGGAGGTATCGATATAAAAACATGTATGATAATAGAACATAGATCGATAAACGTAATTAACACGGTGTCGACTTATCGATAAATATCTTCGATTAGAACGAACACTATCTTTCAATTTATCTAACGCTTCATCATCAATTATCCGCCTTTAAAACCGGACCTCCTATTTGAATTTAATTTAAGTCTATCTTATTTTATTTGCAATTAGCTGTGCCCGCGACTTCATCCGCGTGGAATTCTAAAATAAAAGTTACTCCTTATTACATCACCCAACTGCCAGTAAAAGTCCCGACAAAATTTGCTAATGTTACTTTTTTCTTCCTTTACAGATTGCCGATCGACCGACGGACTGCGCAGTGTTCGTTAATACGTGAATAGCGTCCTATTTCTATTGAAATTTTCTCGGGGAAGTTTAAAAAATGCGAACGTTATTAATCGATGTAATTTTACATCCGACTACTAAATACTACTAATACATAGTAATATATTGTTACTGTTATTCCATCGAAAGAAAGCAATAATTTCAAAAGCATTAAATTTTAACTCGAAAAGAAATTAAAAACAAATAAAAAAATGATTTTGTGAAATTATGTCGAAATGTAATAGAATTGAACCGTTATATATAGTTTAATTAAAACAAATGAGCAATTTTATACAAAAACTATAAACTCGAAAATAATTTTGCTTTTATTACAGACTATTATTTTGACTGTAAGTAATTATAATTATTTATAATCGTTAACCTTTTCATATTATGTATGATGTATTTTAAGAATAAAAATGGAACAAATATAATAGCTAAACCTTCGCTAAGGACGTCTGCACTTCACGAACGTTCGAGCGATAACGGCAATGACATTACTAAGAACAATTAAATTAATTGTACTACAGCAGTTGGCAATGTGCCGACGGCACGAGTCGTGAGCACAATCACTATTGGTCGATTTGACATTCACTGCGCTGTTGGTTCACGCGATTGGTTCGTCAGTCAGCGTGCGTCTATTGGTCTAGCGCGTGTTCTTCGACTGCCGTAAATTGGCCGAAAGTGTACAATAGCCCTACCACTAATCATCTGTGCTCACGACTCGTGACGGTTATTATACTCCCATTGAGATTATTTTGCTGCCTTTTATTTCACAGTATGTTAGATTGATAGACTGGTGCCTAAGATCTGAATTCCAATCTTTTACACGTCCGTTTATTGGATTAATTCATTATTATTTTTTATAAATCTGCGTAGGTACCTGAAAAGTTTTCTATATACGGATCGATTAAAATGTGATTTTATATCTTATTCCAATCCAAATTCGAATCAAATTCTTCAAATCGACACTAAAATGAGCTATATTTTTTGTATCGTATCTAGTGTACTGTATATTAAATGTCAGTAAAGTTAATGTCAGGATTAGTTTCTATTAATACCAGTTATTTTAAACATAATTATACTTGCCAATGTGAAATTATAAGCCGTTAGATCAAAAACTTTGGTAAAATACTTTTGAGTGAATAGACGTTTTATCGATTTTTTGTGATCTTAGCTTGTGTGTTGCCCGATGTACAGGGCTACTTAATAAGTATGCTGTAAATTCATTTAGGTAAAGAATGTCTATTCGCACTTAAAATTAGATATTTTTACCATAAAAATTCCTTATTTTTGTATTTAGATAGCAATTAAACTTAGGTAAGTAAGCCTGACCAATGACGAAAAATCGGATAATTAATTAATTAATTGTCTTTTTGTATACCCCATTGCTTAAAAATATCTCAAAAGAACTAATGTGAACTCGGGTAACTGAACATAACCTATAAAAACGATTTTTTTTAATGTGGCAGTCATAGACCACAATACAACAGTTTAGGCGAAAAATCCAGAATCCAAGTTAGTAAAAGAGAGCATCAAAGTTTACGTTTAAACATCGTAAAAAGTTACCTAAATGTTCAAATTGCCTGATTTAAACCTATGCCAGGTATTTTCTGTATGTAGGTATGCCCTATGTATGTAGGTATGTCTTATGTGGAAGGTGTTGTTGCCAGGCTGTTTTAAATAACATACTCTCAGACATGGATAATAATATGGGATAGCCGATACAGTCTCCGCTTTTTTACTTTTGTCGTATTTGGTAAACAAACTAGGCACTAATTTTTATTGAAAAAAGTTAATAATTGTTTTAAATTATAAATGATAGTTATCCAAATTTGTTATAGCACGAAATAACAGTTTGTTTACCAAATAGGACAAGCGTAAAAATACCGAATTCATTTATCCGAATTTATAACTCGAAGCGAAATAACCACGTTAATAATGTTAGTTGGTTCATTATTTTTATCGCCTATTTTATGTGCTTGCTAATTAGTTGGGACTATAAATAATTTAATTTCTACTTTAGTTGATAATTTAAATTTTACTACTTGACCGGTTTTTCTGTTGCCAGCTTTTGTTTTTGTTTATTTGTCTTTAACCCATTCATCTCTTGTCTCGTGTCTCTCATAATGAAAAGGATGTAGTAGTAGTCCACCTCGGCCCAATGCTTGGTGGACTTCACATGCCCTTGAGAATAACAAGCGACTTTTTGTTTATTTCCTACTGCTAAGTTAGCTGGAATAGCCATAGTAGCTAGCCAGAAGAGGTAGGTACCTTACCGACAGCTCTTAACCCGTCGTAAAGCAGCACGTTCTTCATGTGTTGTGTGTCGGCTGGGGAGGTGTGGTTGCCGGGGATACTTTATTTGAACTAACGGAAAATATAGATAACAGAATAATAGCTTATACTGTACCTAGAAGAATATCAAAAACAAATAAAAACAAAATGGATATTTCGTTAGAAGATTTATTGTTATTAAGTTACTGTAAAGCAAAGCTATTTTATATCTTTATATCTGGCAATATTAAAGGCTGGTCGACTGTCTTTATGCTTATGTCTCAAATTATTTTCACAAAAATGATTATTTTATATATAGGTTATTGGCAAATTTTATATAATATATAATCCATGTATTTTAATTTTTAATGCGCTATTAGTTTAAGTGAATAATTATTTTAAAAGTATTATTTTTGTACTCTCTAAGTTTTCTCACTTGCATTTATGTTTATTTGAAATATGAATATATTTTTAGTTTTAAACCATATCATTTTGTTTTATTATAGTATATCCTTACATACTAGTTCCTGCAAAACCGAATTGGCTTTTCTGAAGTCTTAAACAGAAGTACTACGATAACATAATTAAGGTTGGTGCCAAAATTTAACAACAGAAACAAAATACTTGATACTAAAGACACCAACCTCAAAAAATAGTAAGTTTACTATGTAAAAATGTTATTTCATACTTTTTGTTGTCGGTTTAATTTTTTAAATTATTTCGTTTTGTTTGCTCAAACGGTTGTCAGCCCATTAGGAGAAGGTCTTAGGTTAAAGGTATAATATTCTATAATATTATAAAGCTGAAGAGTTTGTTTGTTTGAACGCGCTAATCTCAGGAACTACAGGATCAATTTCAAAAATTCTTTCAGTGTTGGATAGTCCATTTATAGAGGAAGGTTATAGGCTATATTTTATTTTCAAACAAATTCCGGGATCCGTAAGAAAATTTAATCGAAAACCTATTTGTAAAAACTATTGACAATAGAACAAAATGATGTACTACGGGTTTGTAGGTGTTATTAAGATCTACAAAAAAGTCTGCGAGAGGAACAAAAGAGGTTGCTAGTTTAGTCACAATAACCGCTTTCACTCTTTACCCTTCTCTGCACCAATTTCTAAAATCCACGCGAGCGAAGCCGCGCGCACAGGTTAGTAGTTTAAATAAAGCGGCAAATACAAAAACGTAAATCATTTATTCCTATCTACGCGAGATCGGGCGCCCACAGCTTCAGCGTGCGGTCGTATGAGCTTGTCGCGATGTACTTGTTGTCCATCGATACATCGGCACTCATCACCTGCAAGAAACGATACGATGAGATTCAATACTGGTTTGGCGGTGATAGCCCAGTGGCTTAGAATTCGACCTCGAATCGAGGGGTCCGGGTTCGAATCCCAGTGGCACGCACCAATGACTTTGTAAAAAAGTTATGTGCGATTTATAAAATTAAATATCACCTGCTGTTACGGTGAAGGAAAACATCGTGAGGAAACCTGCATGCCTGAGAGTTCAGAAAAAAAAAGTTCTCAAAGGCATGTGAAGTCCACCAACCCGCACTAGGCCAGCGTGGCGGACGGCGGCCTACATCCTTCTCATTGTGAGAGGAGACCCGACCCTGTAGTGGGTCATTAATGGGTTACTGGCATGACACATGACAATACTGGTTTGGAGGAAACGGGACCTCCAGGGCGACGTCACTGCCTGGGGACCGCGCTGCGAGTGCTAACTGCGGTTTTTATACAATGTGTTTGGCTTCGAACTAGCGATAATTTAAGTGCATAAAATAAACCAAATTGCAACCCCGTATATGGGTATAAGCACAGTGTTCAGCACAGGTAACAGCTGTGATAGCCCAGTGGCTTAGAATTCGACCTCGAATCGAGGGGTCCGGGTTCGAATCCCAGTGGCACGCACCAATGGCTTTGTAAAAAAAGTTATGTGCGCTTTATAAAAATTAAATATCACCTGCTGTTACGGTGAAGGAAAACATCGTGAGGAAACCTGCATGCCTGAGAGTTCACAAAAAAAATGTTCTCAAAGGCATGTGAAGTCCACCAACCCGCAGTAGTGGCGCGTGGTGGACGGCGGCCTACATCCCTCTCATTGTGAGAGGAGACCCGACCCTGTAGTGGGTCATTAATGGGTTAAAACAACAATATGGGTATAGCTTTTGAAATGGCAGCCATTCGAATCTTGTTTTAAAATTTTTTGTAGGTCCATGAAATAATGTCGATTTCTCTGGACCACTCCCTTCATTCGTGTACATGTCTTTCAATCGGAATTTGAATGTCAGTAGGAACATGGCTGTTATCAAATTTGTTTAGCTCTCATCTTACAGCCGTCAGGGGCCCGATTCTGTATGACCGTTCACACTCGTATCGCGGCAATGTCGTGTATAACCCGTGATAAAAACTCAAAAAAGGCTTAAAAGTCAAATATCGTGACGATCTATCGTGTGCCTTATAGAATAGACATTAAGGTTCCTTGTCGTGCCGAGTTGAAATGACGTACGGTTTGATGTCACACGATATCGCCACGAAATCTGAACGGTCATACAGAACCATTAGGTCACTAGTTCGAAACAAATGGGATATCGCGATTTTGAACTGACCAATCACGATGCTTTATCTTTCTTCTCCCCCTCCCCTCACCTCAATGTTTTGACTGAATAGGGTATTACGCACCATGCAAAGAAAAATCCAAAATTATGTAATATTGATAGATTTTGTTAAAAGCAAGTGAAAAATGGTGATTTCTGTTCTGAAAAATGTAGTATACATTTATTATTTCAATTTTAAAATTCAGGTTTGTTAATCTGTTTTTCAAATGTCAAAAACGCTATACGCCATGAAAGCTATCGGCGTGACGTCATTAGCAGTGTAAATAAACAATAGAGTATAACTTTCTTCCTTTACTGAATGTATTGTTTACACTGCGAGTGACGTCACAAGCATGGCGGCAGCGCCGAGCCGGCCGAGACAGTGTTTTCGCGGGGATTTTGAAATTTAAATTGAAAAGTCTTTTTTTACATTTGCAAAAATTTTTTTCCAATTTTTTTATGGGTTTTTACGACTTACGAATTCATATAAAAAGCTTTTTGACATAGGCCCTAATACCCTATTGTTTCGGCTGCAGCTATGACGTGTGGTGTCTTAGGTATTGTGGTGGTCGGTATCACTAGTGGTAGCGGTGCTTACCTTGTTGTCATGTCCGGACAGCGCTCTGAGGGGGTGCCAGGCGGGGTTGGACCACAGCTTCGCGGTCCTGTCGTACGACGCCGTCACTAGGAAGTGGCCGTGGCTCCTCTGGTAGCGGACATCTGAAAAATAATAACATTAATAAATAAGTGGTTGAGTATCTTCCGTTAGCATGAGTTGCCAATAAAAATAATAACATTAATAAGCAGTTATGTTTCTTCCGCTAGCCTGAGTTGCCAGTAACCCATTAATGACCCACTACAGGGTCGGGTCTCTCCTTCTTGTAATGAGAGGGGTGTAGGCCGCCGTCCACCACGCTGGCCTACTGCGGGTCGGTGGACTTCACATGCCTTTGAGAACATTTTTTTTTGTTAACTCTCAGGCATGCAGGTTTCCTCACGATGTTTTCCTTCACCGTAACAGCAGGTGATATTTAATTTTATAAAGCGGACAAAGTCATTGGTGCGTGCCCCTGGGATTCGAACCCGGAGCCCCTCGATTCTCGGTCGAATTCTAAGCCACTGGGCTATCACCGCCGTTAATGCATGTCATGTACGATAGCACGACCATGAGTTACTCGTGCATAAAGCCGCAAATTTGACGACATAAATAGTGCAAGTGCGGGTTTGAGGCCCACCGTGTAATAAAGAATGACTGGAGCGTTACCGCTAACGAGATGCGTGTGCGCCGGTATCGTGTATATTGAGGTCCGTCGCCGCAAGTCCCATATTTTAACCTGTGAACGACGTGCTGGATCTGAATTAGTTTATAAGAACAACATGAAGTTTTGTTAATGTTATGTATGTATTGATTGGCTGTGTTAGTAGTAAACAATGTACAGTGAAAACAACGTTTACTCTTGTCATATTTGGTAAATAATCTGATCGATACTTTTTATTGAAAAAAGATTGAAATTGTTTAAAAATATATATGTCATGTCAGTACCCATTAATGACCCACTACAGGGTCGGGTCTCCTTCTCACAATGAGAGGGGTGTAGGCCTTAGTCCACCACGCTGGCCTACTGCGGGTTGGTGGACTTCACATGCCTTTGAGAACATTTAAAAATATATATATATACATATATTTATTAGAAATTTGTTATAGCATTACCAAATAGGACGAGTGTAAAAACAGTCATAGTTTCTTCGAGGCAACCGGCTAATTATTGTTTTGCTTTTGCGCTGAGCAAAACTCATATTTAGACATATTGGAAGGTGGGCTAGATTTTCAGATAGCCGTGAATGCAGCTTGTAGCAGAATTACATTTTGAAATTGTTTGTGAACGGTGGCTACATGATACGATACATCCTCATTGTATCCCGTGAGCTGCACACGTGGCAGTGGGCGTACCTGGTGGTCGGCGGCGGCGGTGGCCAGCTGGTGGCCGGCGGGGCTCCAGTCGGTGGCCAAGAGGGGCCCCAGGTGGCCCTCCAGGAACATCACGCAGCGGCCCGTGCGCAGGTCCCACACTCGACCGAACGCGTCCATGCCGCTGGCAACGATTAAGTACAGTCGGCAAAAAAAATTATAAATAACCAGCCTAACCTAACTATTGAGCCAGAACCGCCGTATCCGACGATAGACCGTATCGTATCGTGTCACGTACGCCATGTTACGACAAATAATTTTTATGTTATAGCCATGGACATATAAAAACACTTTTTTTAGCATGGATTTTAAAACGTAGTCTCGCAATATATATATGGGTACATAATTTTGTGTCAAATCCGAGTACTACTCACTAACTCGCTTACATACATCTAAATTAATCTAATGTCAACTAATGAGTTCGATGGTATGTTTATTTTTTTCAGAAATATTTAATTAATAAGTCATTTTTTTGCAGAAAAAAAGGAGGTATATGTGTAAATGTGAATATTTCGTGTAAAAAGAGTATGGAAGTGTGTTTTTTTTGCCATGATGGGGCTTTCTCGGGGCTACACGCGCGCTCCTGCGAGGCAATTCGTGGAAAAATAATCTGGCAACACTGGGTCCGCAGTCAACATTCGGACCGCGGTCTCCAGGCAGTGACATCGCCTGGCGGGACATCTCCCCTGCCCCTCCAAACAACTTAATGGCATTATTAGGCAAATCTCTAATTGTCTAACCCGACTCACCCGGTGGCGGCGAGGGAGCCGTCGCATTGGAAGGCGACGCTGTACACGGGCTTCGCGTGCCCCTCTTGGTGCAGCACCTCAGTCGCTGCGAAAAAGATAATCTAAGTTAAGTTAAGATAAAAATATCGTGGTCCTTTACTGTGAGCCTAATGCACAAGCTCAGAGTCGCCCAGAGGGCAATGGAGAGAGCTATGCTTGGTACTTCTCTACGAGACAGAATCAGAAATGATGAAATCCGTAGAAGAACGAAGGTGACCGATATAGCTCTCAAAGTTGGCAAATTAAAGTGGCAATGGGCTGGCCACATCGTTCGCAGGACACTGACAACCGATGGGGAAAAAAGGTCCTCGAATGGCGACCACGTCTAGGCAAAAGGAGCACAGGCCGCCCTCCACCAGGTGGACTGATGACGTGAAGAAGACAGCGGGAAACCGTTGGATTCAGAGCGCCCAGGAGCGGGCGGAGTGGCGTCGATTAGGGGAGGCCCGTGTCCAGCAGTGGACTGCTAAGGGCTGAAAGGAAGGAAGGAAAAATATCTTATTAAAAGCAACACATTTGACCATAGATGAAGTAACAAGTACTAAGTAGTTCTTACATATTATGTAAAAATTGTGCAGTTCGGTCAATAGTAATATTGAATGTAAATGATGTAAGTAAATACATGCGTGTCGAATCAATAACCACCTTTTTTGAAGTGGGTTAATAAAAAGTTATAAGTTAAAAACTTTTTTAAAAAAGCTTTATTATTTTTTCGAGTTACTCTTAATAAACCCTTTCATTTGATACCCATATTGTAGAAATGCATTAAACATAACTATTCCGATATCTTGGATGGTCCGCCATATTGGATTTAGATTGACGTCACAAACCATATCGTGCATTGTCATCCACACTAAACGTGTATACAAAACTTCAGCTCAATCGGTTGAAGATATCTACTTCAAAATTGAGTTCAAAGATTCCACCCAAACAAACATACCAACCCGAACATACATTTTTAGAGGATGGGTAGTATTATGTTAATGTCTATCAGGAGGTTTGGAAATGAAAGTCCATATTATAATAAACATAATACATATATTATCACTCTAGTTATATTGCTAGCGCCTAGCGTATAGCGTTCGTCAAGAGAGAAGGGGAGCGACTGGCGCAGCCAGTCGTTTATGCTGATCATTACATTATTATTATAGTAGGGTGTCCCTACACAGGTTCCCTCTTTTGAAAAAAATGAAGTTATACAAAGCAAACAAATTAAACTTAAGTATCGCTTATAGTTTATCGCTTATAATAAGCCTTAAGCTGTAAGAACTTTACGACACATCATCAAATATCGCATTACAATTAAACGAAAGGTATGCATTGAATGTTTACAAAAACAAAAGTATCAAATTATGTTATGACGAAATTATGATATTATTTTATTAGTTTATTTTTACCTATGACCTTTAAAATTGAAATTAATTCAATTACAATGAATGCTGTAAATTACTTTACAATGTTGTAAAAAAAGTTTTAAATGTTAATTATACACATATTTACTTTACAAGTTACAAGTTAATAAAAAAATTATACATTTGGCTAAAAATAGCAATAAAAAGAAAATGAAAATAACATTAAGATGTAAAAATAACAGGTTTTGGTGTTTGTGCAGGTTGCACGGGAACTGTTGTTACAGAAGATAAGGGTTGTACAGGATAACGTACCGAAATTCGTTGGTCAATCCACTTCTTAGCACGCGAGTTACATTTTCTCCAAAGGAAATAGCATGCGAAGATTGATAGCAATGTTATAATACCAATAGTAACAATATGCAACTGCTGGATATGGGATTCCATTCCTTGACTTCCAGTGGTTGCTGTCTGGGCGATGACAACTTCCTTACTTTGAGATTTGCCCATAGTGATTATCATTAAATAGTGAATTTATTATAAAATGTTATACCTGTTGTAATGTTAAATGAAGTTTGTATGTAATATTAATGGTTAAGTGTTTATATTGATACTAAGTTGACCTAAAATTGTGTTAGTGCTTAATAAACATTAAAAGTTAACTACATAAAACGTACGGGTTTTCGTATTACACGACCCGAGGAAGTAGTTTTTAAACTAGATTTAGGGAAATTATTTAAATTATCATTTAATTTAGTATCTAAAGTAGGATTTACTTCCGATGTACGCGAAGTCGTATTTTGACTTAAAGAACTATAATCATTTAATATATAGGCAGGTTTTAATCTGTCTATTGAAATAGAAACTTTTCTATTAGGAAATTGTATAATAAAATATTTTTCATGACGCTCTATGACGCTGTAAGGGCCTTCATAGGGCGGTTGTAATGATTTTCGCACGGCATCTACTCTAACAAAAACTTTATCGCAAGAGCGCAAATCGCGATGTACAAATAAAGTTCGTGAATCTCTGTGCTCTACAGATTTAGCCTTTAATTTACTTATGGTACTGCGTAAATTGTTAACGTATTCTTCGTTGACGTAAAAATGTTTATTAGATGGCTCGAAAAATTCACCAGGCAATCTCAATGTCTTGCCAAAGGTTAACTCTGCAGCAGTGACGCCGGTGTCGGATCGTGGTGCTGCACGTAAACCTAACAATACCGTCGGTAGCTCGTCTACCCAAGAACTACAGTTTAACCTTGCCATTAAAGCGGCTTTAAGAGATCGGTGCCATCTTTCAATTGCACCGTTACACTGTGGGTGATAAGGGGTAGTATGTTTCTTATTAATCCCCAAAAATTTCATTAAATGTGCAAATAGATTACTTTCAAATTGTCTGCCCTGATCGCTTGTCAGTTTATTAGGACAGCCATAACGTGTAATCCAGTTTTCATAGACTAATTTAGCTACTGTTAATGCACAAATATCACGCATGGGAAAAGCTTCTACCCAACCAGTAGTTCTATCAATAAGGGTTAAGCAATATTTATAACCATCTACCGAAGTAGGTAATGGTCCTACTATATCTATGTTAATGTGTTCAAAACGTTCTACAGGTTCGTAATGACCTAATTCAGACATAGTATGTCTTTGTATCTTTGATTTCTGACACGGTATACATGATTTAGACCAAATGCCGATGTCTTTGTTCATTGCCGGCCAAAAAAATTTTTGACTAATTATTTTCTTAGTACTTCGTATGCCTGGATGGCTCAAATTATGTATAGTCTGAAAAGCTAAGAATCTAAAATTTTTTGGTAAGTATACTCTTATATGACCAGTAGATGTTTCGCAATACAAAGTTTTTTTATTATCTAAAAATGACATTTGTTTTAAAATAAATGTTTTGTTATTACTATCTAACAATTGTTTTAATTCTGAGTCAGTATCCTGTGCGAGTCCGATTTCTTCGAAATCGAGCGCACCTGGGCAGTGTATGGTTTCAACGCGCGATAGCGCGTCAGCAACAATATTGTTGCTGCCTGTTACATGCCTAATGTCCGTGGTAAATTCACTAATATATAAAAGTTGTCTAGTTCGTCTAGGTGTTTCCTTATCAGAATTAAGTTTTAAAAAAGCAAAGGTTAACGGCTTGTGATCCGTAAAAATAATGAGTTCTCTTCCCTCAAACATATTTCTAAAATATTGAACGGAAAGGTATATCGCTAACAATTCCTTATCATATGTGCTATATTTTTGTTGCGATTCTGACATTCGCTTAGAAAAATAGCCTAAAGGAATAAATTTGTTGTTAACATACTGTTGCAATACAGCTCCTATACAATTATTAGATGCATCGCACATAATCGCTACTGGAATATCCGGTAATGGATACGCGAGCGTAGCTGCGTTGGCGAGGCTAGTTTTGCATTCGTTGAATGCTTGAATAGCACTTTCGGACCACTGAATAACAGTTTTATCATTTTTCTTCGAATTACGCAAATAATCATTTAACTCTGATTGAATTAAAACAGCATTAGGTAAATGCGGTCGATAAAAATTTAGCATTCCTAAAAATCTACGAAGTTGTGATATTGTTTCAGGCCTAGGAAAATCTAATATACTCTGTACCTTACTTGGCAGAGGCTTTAAACCTTCAGTAGAAATTTCGTAACCTAGAAATTCTACATTTTTCTGACCAAAATTACTTTTAGATAAATTTATGGTAATACCGAATTTATTTAATCGTTCAAAAAGAGAGTTTAAATGTATTTTATGCTCGAGTTCGTTAGAACTAGCTACTAGAATGTCATCTAAATAAGCAAATATAAAATTTGATCCGTCTGAAATCTCGGATTCGATTATAAAGTCTTTTAGTACAGTATTATCCATAAAACGTTGAAAAGTTTGAGCGGCGTTTCGGAGTCCGAAAGACATGCAAGGAAATTCGAATAACCCAAACGGAGTAGTAATTGCTGTTTTCTCTACGTCCTGTGGAGCTACTGGAATATAATGATAAGCTCTATTTATATCAATACGAGAAAATATTGTTTTATTCGCCAAAATATAAGTAAAATTTCGTAAATGAGGAATAGGGTATCTATCAGGCTTGGTAACTGCGTTCAAAGCACGGTAATCGCCACAGGGTCGTATTTTACCGTCTTTCTTAGGAACTACATGTAATGGGCTAGACCAAGCACTGTTAGATGGGCGACAAATACCAAGATGTTGCATTAATTGAAATTCTTTACGTACCTTTTGATAACGATCTGGAGGTAGAGGTCTGGCTCTGGCGTGAACCGGAGGACCTGTAGTCTCTATATAGTGAAATACTGTGTGACTAGGAGGTTCCTTGAAAGAAATTGGTTTAGTTAAGTCAGGATATTGCTTTAAAATTTCAAAATAAGGATGCGATTCATCAATAGTTTTTACTGTAATCTCCTTACTATAAATTACGTTAGCCGAAACTGATAAATTCGTGGATTGATCAATTAATTTCCTAGAGTGTAAATCGACTAATAATTTAAAGTTGTACAAAAAATCTGCACCTATAATAGGTTGTGAGACATCTGCAACGATAAATGTCCAAGTGAAATTTCGTCTTAAGTTAAGATTAAGTTCAATTGTTTTTAAACCAAAAGTTTTTATAGGTGTGCCATTTGCAGCAAATAATGTATAACTACATGGTTTACAAATATTCTTACCAATTAACTTACAATTATACGGCAAAACTGATACATTAGCACCTGTATCTATAAGAAAACGAAGTCTGTTATTGGAATCGAAAATACATAAACGGCGATTAAATTTATGGTTGCAATCATCCGCCGAATGAGACTGCAACTGCTTCAGTTTTCCGGAGCAGCATCTGAAGGATTTTTCCACGCGCAGGGCTGGATACATTTATGTGCTTTCACTTTGTAACGATAGTGATAGTAACAGAGTTTGTGCTTCCGCCGATGTTGAGGATCTTGCGAACGAGAACGGGAACGATTGCGAAAATTATTTCTGAAGCGTGATGTAGATCGTCCTCTTTCTAAATTTGCTATCCGTTGCGTTAATTTTAATATCTCTGCCTCCATGTTATTAGCTGATGTACTGGGTGAGACTTCCGAAATATGACTGCTTCTAGAATTTTCTAGGACTTTGTCTGCTACGGTTGCCAGTTTGTCAAGGTCCTTAGTTTCGATGACTGCCAAAACTCCTCTAGCCGAAGTTGGTAATAAATTTTGCCATAGAACCATTAACGTGTCGTCGCTGATTTTATTACGCGCTAAGTCTCGCATACGTCTCAATAATTGGGATGGTCGCTGGTCGCCAAGTTCCATTTCTCCAATCAACTTCTGTATCTGCCTATTCTCAGATTCTTCAAATATTGACAGCAATCTCGATTTTAGAGCAATATATTTTCCTTCTTCCGGTGGACTGACGAGGATGTCGGTAATCTGTAGAATTACTTCTTTGCTAAGTTTCGATACTGTGAGATCGTACTTGGCATGGTCTCCAAGCTTTTGTGGAGCAAGCGTTGCTTCCAATTGAATAAACCAGGCTCTAGGTTGATCGGTCCAAAATTCAGGAATTCGGGAAGATAGCGAAATAGCAGCTAAGCCAGTGTCTTCCACTTTCACTGCAGTTGTAGGCTCCATAATTATGTGTTGTTTTACTGTCCAATTGCACTATAATGTCCGATAAGCACTATAACGAGTTAAACGCGAAACGCGGGACGAACGCTAGCGTGACGAACACTAAAGACGCTATTTTAATGAGTCGCTTATTGTCCAAAAAAGTTTAACGCGGGGTCACCAATTTAGAGGATGGGTAGTATTATGTTAATGTCTATCAGGAGGTTTGGAAATGAAAGTCCATATTATAATAAACATAATACATATATTATCACTCTAGTTATATTGCTAGCGCCTAGCGTATAGCGTTCGTCAAGAGAGAAGGGGAGCGACTGGCGCAGCCAGTCGTTTATGCTGATCATTACATTATTATTATAGTAGGGTGTCCCTACACATTGCAAGTTAAATAAAAGCTTTTAATAAGAAGTAAGGGTGGGTTCCTCACCGGTCTCCAGGTCCCACAGCCGCCAGGAGTGGTCGAACACGGTGGTGGCGAGGAAGCGGCCCGACGGGTGGAACTCCACTCGCGACACCCGGGATGGTGAGTGACCCTCTAACGATGCTATTGGCGACTCGCTGGAAACAAAAAATACATACATATATAGAAAATGAAATGAAATTAAAAAATGACTGAAAATTCATAGGCAACATTGTGAGTCTTACTCTTTAGACTTTTAAGTGAAGGAGACAAATTATGTATTTAAGTTGAAGTTGAGAAAAAATAATAGAAAATTTTCGGGAAAAAAACTCAAATTATTTTCTTATTTCGCCGTCAAACTCACTCTAGGCAGTAAAACTATGATAGTTGCATGTATTTTATTTGAAATTGAGAAAAAATAAGAGAATAAATTTAGGGGAAAAAACTCAAATTATTTTCTTATTTCGCCGTCAAACTCACTCTAGGCAGTGTAACTATGAAAGATACATGTATTTTAGTTGAAATTGAGAAAAAATAATAGAAAATTTTCGGGAAAAAAACTCAAATTATTTTCTTATTTCGCCGTCAAACTCACTCTAGGCAATGTAACTATGATAGTTATATGTATTTTAGTTGAAATTGAGAAAAAATAAGAGAAAAATTTCGGGGAAATAACTCAAATTATTTTCTTATTTCGCCGTCAAACTCACTCCAGGCAGTGTAACTATGATAGTTACATGTATTTTAGTTGAAATTGAGAAAAAATAAGAGAAAAATTTCGGGGAAAAAACTCAAATTATTTTCTCAGTTCGCCGTCAAACTCACTCAAGGCAGTGTAACTATGATAGTTATATGTATTTTAGTTGAAATTGAGAAAAAATAAGAGAAAAATTTCGGGGAAATAACTCAAATTATTTTCTTATTTCCCCGTCAAACTCACTCCAGGCAGTGTAACTATGATAGTTACATGTATTTTAGTTGAAATTGAGAAAAAATAAGAGAAAAATTTCGGGGAAAAATCTCAAATTATTTTCTCATTTCGCCGTCAAACTCACTCCAGGCAGTGTAACTATGATAGTTATATGTATTTTAGTTGAAATTGAGAAAAAATAAGAATATAAATTTCGGGGAAAAAACTCAAATTATTTTCTCATTTCGCCGTCAAACTCACTCTAGGCAGTGTAACTATGATAGATACATGTATTTTAGTTGAAATTGAGAAAAATTAAGAGAAAAATTTCGTAGAAAAAACTCAAATTATTTTCTCATTCGCCGTCAAACTCACTCCAGGCAGTGTAACTATGATAGTTACATGTATTTTAGATAAAATTGAAAAAAAAAGCAGAAAAAAATTCGGGGAAAAAACTCAAATTATTTTCTTATTTCGCCGTAAAACTCACTCCAGGCAGTGTAACTATGATAGTTGCATGTATTTTAGTTAAAATTGAAAAAAAATAAGAGAAAAAATTTCGGGGAAGAAACTCAAATTATTTTCTTATTTTGCCGTCAAACTCACTCTATGTAGTGTAACTATCGTAGTTATAAGTATTTTAGTTGAAATTAAGAAAAAATAATAGAAATTTTTTCGGGGAAATAACTCAAATTATTTTCTTATTTCGCCGTCAAACTCACTCCAGGCAGTGTAACTATGATAGTTACATGTATTTTAGTTGAAATTGAGAAAAAATAAGAGAAAAATTTCGGGGAGATAACTCAAATTATTTTCTTATTTCCCCGTCAAACTCACTCCAGGCAGTGTAACTATGATAGTTATATGTATTTTAGTTGAAATTGAGAAAAAATAGGAGAAAAATTTCGGGGAAAAAACTCAAATTATTTTCTCATTTCGCCGTCAAACTCACTCCAGGCAGTGTAACTATGATAGTTATATGTATTTTAGTTGAAATTGAGAAAAAATAAGAAAATAAATTTCGGGGAAAAAACTCAAATTATTTTCTCATTTCGCCGTCAAACTCACTCTAGGCAGTGTAACTATGATAGATACATGTATTTTAGTTGAAATTGAGAAAAATTAAGAGAAAAATTTCGTAGAAAAAACTCAAATTATTTTCTCATTCGCCGTCAAACTCACTCCAGGCAGTGTAACTATGATAGTTACATGTATTTTAGATAAAATTGAAAAAAAAAAAACAGAAAAAAATTCGGGGAAAAAACTCAAATTATTTTCTTATTTCGCCGTAAAACTCACTCCAGGCAGTGTAACTATGATAGTTGCATGTATTTTAGTTAAAATTGAAAAAAAATAAGAGAAAAAATTTCGGGGAAGAAACTCAAATTATTTTCTTATTTTGCCGTCAAACTCACTCTATGTAGTGTAACTATCGTAGTTATAAGTATTTTAGTTGAAATTAAGAAAAAATAATAGAAATTTTTTCGGGGAAATAACTCAAATTATTTTCTTATTTCGCCGTCAAACTCACTTCAGGCAGTGTAACTATGATAGTTACATGTATTTTAGTTGAAATTGAGAAAAAATAAGAGAAAAATTTCGGGGAGATAACTCAAATTATTTTCTTATTTCCCCGTCAAACTCACTCCAGGCAGTGTAACTATGATAGTTATATGTATTTTAGTTGAAATTGAGAAAAAATAGGAGAAAAATTTCGGGGAAAAAACTCAAATTATTTTCTCAGTTCGCCGTCAAACTCATTCAAGGCAGTGTAACTATGATAGTTATATGTATTTTAGTTGAAATTGAGAAAAATAAGAGAAAAAAATTCGGGAAAAAATCTCAAATTATTTTCTTATTTCGCCGTCAAACTCACTCCAGGCAGTGTAACTATGATAGTTACATGTATTTTAGTTGAAATTGAGAAAAAATAAGAGAAAAATTTCGGGGAAATAACTCAAATTATTTTCTTATTTCCCCGTCAAACTCACTCCAGGCAGTGTAACTATGATAGTTATATGTATTTTAGTTGAAATTGAGAAAAAATAAGAGAAAAATTTCGGGGAAAAAACTCAAATTATTTTCTCAGTTCGCCGTCAAACTCACTCAAGGCAGTGTAACTATGATAGTTATATGTATTTTAGTTGAAATTGAGAAAAATAAGAGAAAAAAATTCGGGAAAAACACTCAAATTATTTTCTTATTTCGCCGTCAAACTCACTCCAGGCAGTGTAACTATGATAGTTACATGTATTTTAGTTGAAATTGAGAAAAAATAAGAGAAAAATTTCGGGGAAATAACTCAAATTATTTTCTTATTTCCCCGTCAAACTCACTCCAGGCAGTGTAACTATGATAGTTACATGTATTTTAGTTGAAATTGAGAAAAAATAAGAGAAAAATTTCGGGGAAAAAACTCAAATTATTTTCTCAGTTCGCCGTCAAACTCACTCAAGGCAGTGTAACTATGATAGTTATATGTATTTTAGTTGAAATTGAGAAAAAAATAAGAGAAAACTTCGGGGAAAAATCTCAAATTATTTTCTCATTTCGCTGTCAAACTCACTCTAGGCAGTGTAACTATGATAGATACATGTATTTTAGTTGAAATTGAGAAAAATTAAGAGAAAAATTTCGTAGAAAAAACTCAAATTATTTTCTCATTCGCCGTCAAACTCACTCCAGGCAGTGTAACTATGATAGTTACATGTATTTTAGTTAAAATTGAAAAAAAAAACAGAAAAAAATTCGGGGAAAAAACTCAAATTATTTTCTTATTTCGCCGTAAAACTCACTCCAGGCAGTGTAACTATGATAGTTACATGTATTTTAGTTGAAATTGAGAAAAAATAAGACAAAAAAATTCGGGGAAAAAACTCAAATTATTTTCTTATTTCGCCGTCAAAGTCACTTCAGGCAGTGTAACTATGATAGTTACATGTATTTTAGTTGAAATTGAGAAAAAGGAAGAGAAAAAAATTCGGGGAAAAAACTCAAATTATTTTCTTATTTCGCCGTCAAACTCACTCCAGGCAGTGTAACTATGATAGTTACATGTATTTTAGTTGGAATTGAGAAAAAGTAAGAGAAAAAAATTCGGGGAAAAAACTCAAATTATTTTCTTATTTCGCCGTCAAACTCACTCCAGGCAGTGTAACTATGATAGTTACATGTATTTTAGTTGAAATTGAGAAAAAGGAAGAGAAAAAATTTCGGGGAAAAAACTCACATTATTTTCTTATTTCGCCGTCAAACTCACTCCAGGCAGTGTAACTATGATAGTTACATGTATTTTAGTTGAAATTGAGAAAAAGGAAGAGAAAAAATTTCGGGGAAAAAACTCACATTATTTTCTTATTTCGCCGTCAAACTCACTCCAGGCAGTGTAACTATGATAGTTACATGTATTTTAGTGGAAATTGAGAAAAATCAAGAGAAAAAATTTCGGGGAAAAAACTCAAATTATTTTCTTATTTCGCCGTCAAACTCACTCTAGGCAGTGGAACTATGATAGTTATAACAATGTATATATTTCAGTCGAAGCACCTGACAAAGTTCCACAGGTGCACGCTGCCGTCGTAAGCGCAGGACGCCATGGTGCACCCCTCAGACTGCTCGTCCGCCACGTCCATTGATGCGGCCGCCTCTGCGTCCTTCTCTTGGGACATCTTTATCTGTAAGCAATTGTGGAACTTTGGTTTAGAGCAGGATTTTATACAGTCCAGGGCATTGGAACGTACCTTTTCCAAAAAACACACATCTATATGTATATAAATAAATAAAATCTGAGCGTATGTTTTGTAATATAAAAATAACCACTTTTTAAGCGGCGACAGCCCAGTGGCTAGTAAATCGGCGTGCACAAATGAATTTGTGAAAAAAAGTTATGTACGGTTTATAAAATAAAATATCACTTGCTGTACCGGTAAAGGAAAATATCGTGAGGAAACTTACATGCCTGGGAGTTGACAAAAAAATATTCTCAATGGTATGTTAAGTCCACCAAATCGTACTAGGCCAGCGTGGTGGACTAAGGCCTACATCCCTACATCTTTACATCCTACATCTCATTGTCGGAGCACTATCAGAGAAGAAAAAGTATGAAATAAAATGTAACATACTTCAGTCCTACTGTTTTTTGAGGTTGGTGCCAAAAAACTTGGCTGCAAGCCGCATATTATGTAAAAATTGTGCCATTCTAAGAATAAGAAAATTACATACATACATACGTAAGAATATTACATACATAAGATAAGCGGTGATAGCCAAGTGGATTAGAATTCGACCTCGAATCGAGGGATCCGGGTTCGAATCCCAGTGGCACGCACCAATGACTTTGTAATAGAAGTTATGTGCGCTTTATAAAATTAAATATCACCTGCTGTTACGGTGAAGGAAAACATCGTGAGGAAACCTGCATGCCTAAGAGTTCACAAAAAAAAAAAATGTTCTCACGCGGCATGTTCGTCCACCAACGGGCAGTAGTGGTGCGTGGTGGACGGCGGCCTACATCCCTCTCATTGTGAGAGGAGACCCGACCCTGTAGTGGGTCATTAATGGGTACTGACACATACATACGTGTCGAATTGACAACCTCCTTTTTTGAAGTTGGTACAAACAAAATGTCCTCTCTTATACATACCTTATCAACAAAATGGTGTGGGATCGCGGCCTGGGGGTGGAACACTGCGGCGCTGACGTTGCACGTGTGGCCTTTCAGCGTCCTGAGCAGCGTGCAGTCGGGCACCGCCCACACCTTGACGAGGCCTGACCTGAGGACATATGTTGTGGTAACAGGGGCGATAGCCCAGTGGCTTAGAATTCGACCTCGAATCGAGGAGTCCGGGTTTGAAGCCCGGTGGCACGCACCAATGACTTTGAAAATAGTTATGTGCGCTTTATAAAATTAAATATCATCAATTAACGTATAGGACACTATTAATCCATTAGCATTCATTTAATCCGTCTTTGGGTCAAATTCTTAGGTCCATGTCGATGAAATCGCAGAGCTAGTTAGTTACTTAAAATTAAGCACTAGTTATTTAAATAAATAAATAAATATAGCTAGTTAGTTACTTAAAATTAAGCACTAGTTATTTAAATAAATAAATAACGCTTCACACTCACAGTCCCACACTAGGATCCCCCGTGTCGTGGACACACACAAGACAACAACACACACACCCAGACCAGAAACAGGAATTCAAACTCATCATTCAAATCTCTGCTCTGCTGGGAATCGAACCCAGGACCCTCCGCGCAGCGCACCGGTGTCTTAACCACTGCGCCACTCAGGTCGTCCCATTAAAGACATAATATAATAATTATTGTATGCCCGCATCGACTGTCGACTGTTCTTGACTTATTATAATTTTTGTAACATCTTACTCGTGTAACAGTCAACAATAAACGCATTCTTTTCTTTACTTTTCTAAACTAGAAGTGTGTAGGTACTCACCAACTAGATGTGACCAGCATCTGGCTGTCTGAACTGAACCGACAGAAACTAATGGGCCGAGTGTCACCAATCTGTACGAGAAATAAGTTGATATTAGCCTTTGTTTCTTATTTTTCAGTAACCCATTAATGACCCACTACAGGGTCGGTTCTCCTCTCACAATGAGAGGGATGTATGCCTTAGTCGATTCGAGGTCGAATTCTAAGCCGCTGGGCTATCACCGCTTGTTGCGAGTGGCGAGTAAACGCGAGTATCGTTAAAAATTTACTTTTTGAAAATTTGTGTTTTTTCTTATTTTTAAACCTCTATTAATTAAAATAAGAAAATATGTTGGCAGGTTTATGTCATTTGTGCTACAAATTAGTATACGATACTTGGGTTTACTCGCTATAACAATAGTTCTAGCATTAATCCTATTTGTTTTTTTTTACAATACAATTAGGACATTTTATGCTAAAACCCTTTTTATTTCATGATGACCGTAAAACATTCTAACAACATTTTTTTTCTTTAAAGCTAGTTCCAAACGAAATGTACAACAGCGGATTGTGTAGACATGAAGAACTTGACTCACTAAACTAACTAACTGACCTGGCTGCAGTGTATCGCCATGGCGGAGGCCCTCCTCTGCGACTCCTGCTTGGCGGCGGCGCGCACGCTGCCCGCCAGCTGGAGTTCCTCGCGGGCTTTTGTTAGCCTGGAACGTAACGTCGCATTGTGTTCTGAGTGCGGTGATAGCCCAGTGGCTTAGAATTCGACCGCGAACCGAGGGGTCCGGGGCCCAGTGGCACGCACCAACGACTTTGTGAAAAAGTTGTGTGAACTCTATAAAATTAAATATCAACGGCTGTTACGGTGAAGGAAAACATCGTGAGGAAACCTGCATGCCTGAGAGTTCACACAAAAAATAATGTTCTCAAAGTTATGTGAAGTCCACCAAAATAAAAAAAAATCAAAAATCAAGTCTTTTATTCATTGTCAGGTACGAGTTGTGCACACTTAATGAACGTCTTACATGATAGAATGTTATAAAAAAGATATCTTACATCCGCTTTCGGTACTCCTCAGGGTATCATAGACCAGGAGAAAATAGCGGACGGAAAAAAACTCCCGGCACGACACGGTGGAATAAGGCCTACATCCGAGAGGAATGTGAAAGGAGTGTGAAAATAATCACACCCTGTATTATTGCACACACATTATTATTGAAAATCGCCCTGTATAGGGTTCACACACACACTCACCGCATCTTAGCTCTGGGTAGAGAGTAGCGCGCGATCCACAGCCGCGCGGTGCGAAGCTCCGGGGGTCCCTCGTGGTACCAGGTGCCCTCGCGGCCTCGGTCCCTCTCGATGCGGGCCTCCTCCTCCTCCAGCTTCTTGTTTATCGCGTCTTCGCCTAAACTGGATTTAAATAAATTTTTTGAGAAAGGGCACAAATATAGTACATTTTTCTACACTACACCTATTTGGTAAACATAGTAAAAAAGAACAAGTTTTTGTCATTTGTGTTCGTTTGTGTGTGTCATAAAACTTATTTTTTACACTTGTCCTATTCGGTAAACAATTTTTTTCCAAAATAGGACTTTTTTTTTTCAATTTGGGATTTAAAATAGCTATATATGTTTAGTAATAGTAAAAAGATTGACAACACAACTCACTAGCTGAGCAGATCCCTCAGACGAACTCTCCTCTCGGCTGGGCCCTCGCCGAAGAGACACACTGGCTCACCGAGCTGGCGCAGACTTCTGCGGACCTGGTTTATTCAATTAAGGAATCAGGAAGAGTTTTGTAGCAGCGCAATACCTACAGTAATATGAGCGCGCGCCTCACATGCAACGCTGACCGCGCGTCACTACGCAAGCAGCTAGTGTAGTCAACAATAGAACACGTCACACGCATCATACTGAACTGGCAGATCGGAAGACATATCCTCAAACACACTATCAAAGTTCCATAGAATCTCTGCATATATACAAATGGTCTGAAGTTTACAACCTTTGACTACTCAAACCCCTGACTCTTCAGTCAGCGCTGTAACTATTCATATTCATATTCTCTTTATTGTGAACAAAAGGTAAATATACAGATGACAATAGTTTCACATGTTCACATTTGTCCTGCCTTATAGGGGCATACAATATTATATAATACATTATAAAGATAAAAGATAAAACATCTAGTGGACTCGTAAGCTCAAACCTTGGATTCACAAATAATTTTTATTTATATATCCATTGCACATTTACATATTACAGTTGAGGTGACATGTAAATGCCCGGTTAAGGTGTAGCAAAGACTAGAGGCAGTTTTTGACAAAAAATTGAATTCTAATGAAAATAATGATAATAATTTACACTAAATTTAAGATCACATAATCTGTGACACCAAGCCCAAACATACTATTACATGTTATAATCAAATACCTCATCATCATCTGTGGAGACGTTCAGTTGTCGAGCCTTCCTTCTCCTCTCAAATTCTTCTAGGAGAGCCTTCTTATCTTTTGACATCTCATCTTCGAGGTCCATGTATTCTGGAAGTAAGAAAAATCAATATAAATAAAAAAAAAATAAGAAGAAAGTTTATTCATTACTTACACATACAAAAACCCCTTTACTAAGGGTGGCCAATAGGTGGCATGTAATTGGCAGTCCTTTAAGGGTTGAAACGACAAAAAATAGGCAGAGCAATGCCCGCTTATCACTTAACATAATATGTGTGTACCCCGGAAGAGATAAACAGAGAAGCAGTGGCAAAGCTAGGTAACCAAAAGCTCGGGGGCAAAAAATAAAAATAAACTGGGGCCTTCAGATGGAATCCCCCTGTATATTTTCAATTAAGTTGCCATTATTAAAGTCGCGGTCCTGGAATCTGGTAAATTTATATTCTGAATGTGGGAGAAATTTCACTAATTAAATTTAAAGTTTGTAAGTCAAGAGTCCGAGTAGCCCTTGAGTTTGGAGGCCCCGGGGCACAGCCCTGTCTAGCCCTCCGGTAGCTACGCCACTACAAAGGAGGCATTAACGATTTAAGGGCAGAGTTATGCCGGTGTAACTATAACTACTAACCACTAGAAATCTGAATGTCTCCCAGCTCTTTCCCGCTGGGCTCCTCAGGCCCATCCCTCGCTGCAGCGGCGAGGGCCGCCAGCCGCGCCTTCTCCTGCTCCTCCAGTGACCCATAGTGCACTTGTTTCTGCTTCTTAGCCAGGATTATATCTTCGTCGTCCGACATTTTGAGGTTATTCTATAGTTTACACGGCAAATATTATCTAGTTAGATGCAGGATCTAAATTTTTAGGCTTTGGAGTAATCAGGGGTTATGTTTATATCTAAAATAGAGGATAATTTTTGATATATCAATACAAAGTTACAAACTACAACCAGGTACAACAGAAAAACTACAAAACCGTACATCTCCGTCATGCATGACTGACTGTCATGTCATCACATCATTCACATCACATCGATCAACTTTTGAAAATGTCAAAGTAAGTTGCCATTGCCAATATTATCCAACTTGCCATTGGCCAGTCTCCAAATTGTGCTGTTATTTTTAGATTATGAATTAATAATAACTCTTTTCTTGCGATAATTACTTCAAAAATCTTTTACAAAAATAAATAAAATTAGTTTGCGTTTGATTGGATTTATCGATAATCTACATTTTACAATAGATGAAAAAAAAAACTAATTCTCTAATTATTTCTCTATGGTCGTTGTTTACGTCAAATGTTGCAAAAACAACGCGTCGCTTTCCCACTAATATATCATGATTAAAACTCCATTTAATCTGATAAACGCATTGAAACAGCCCAAATATTAAGTGAACACCGATTGGTGCAAAATACTGCAAAACTGGGGGACAGTCACTCGATGTTGCGAAGGTAACCTCAAAGGTGCAATAAATTTGATTTTGTGTTGGTATTCTGGTTTTATTATTGGAGAAATGGCTCTGCAGCTATCTAGACGCGAAGTCGAGGAGCTGCGCTCGTCGCTGGACCGCGCGATATACCGGACGATCGGGAAGTCTGACAGCTCCTTGCTATCAACGGTATCCTCTTGTTTGAATAATGGGTGAGTTGAGTCCTATTTATTATGTCCAGTTATTAAATCTTATGTTCGTGGGTTCGACCTCGAATCGAAGGGCCCGGGTTCGAATCCCAGTGGCACGCACCAATGACTAAAAAAAGTTGTGCACTTTACAAAATTAAATATCACCTGCTCTTACGGTGAAGGAAAACATCGTGAGGAAACCTGCATGCCTGAGAGTTCAAAGTTTCTCAAAGGTATGTGAAGTCCACCAACCCGCAGTAGGTCAGCGTGGCGGACTAAGGCCTCTTCCTAATCCCTTATAATGACCTACTGCAGGGTCGGGTCTCCTCTCACAATGAGAAGGTTGTAGGTAGGCCTTAATCCACCAAGCTGGCCTAGTTTGGGTTGGTGGAAGCAGTTAGTTAGATAATTTCCAAAAAAATATAAGCAAATAGACATGATGTAATAAAACTAATTTCTGTTCACAATTATTTCTTTTTAAAGCTAATTCAAAACTTTTTAAATAAAAAAAAATATGCTAGTTTTTAATGAAGTGTCTCAATTGACAGGTCACAACCCTTTTGATAAACCATAAACAAATAAATGTAGGGGGACACATAAAAACGAAACTTTGCACTCTCTTTCCCCGTTGCAGGTACGAGCGGCGCAAGATCATAGATAAGATATCGGCGCACATCGACTCGAAGAAGGCCAGCAAGCTCGCCGACAAGGTCCTAGCCCTCGCCCAGGAGTATGTCTCCAGCTCCAAGACGCAGAAGCGGAAACATGAGACGGGGGACAAGGAAAGAGATGTTAAGAGGTGAGATTGGATAGAAGTGCCCCTGGATAAAAGCACAAAGTTGAATTGGATTCAAATCACAGTCAACCAATAACTTTAAGTTATGTGCGCTTTATATAATTAAATATCACTTACTGTAAAGTTGAAGGAAAACATTTTGAGAAATCCTGCATGCCTGAAAAAAATAAATGTACTCAAAGGTGTGTGAAATCCACCAACCCACATTAGGCCATCATGGTGGAAAGCCTTTATCCTTCTCATTTTGAGAGGAGACCCAATTCTACAGTATGTCATTGATGGGTTAAAAGAATGCTTAATTAATTAATAAATTGCCTTAATTTAATTTCCTATTCAATTAAATCCAGTAACTAAGTACAGTCTGTTTTTATACTCTTGTCTTATTGTCTTATATTGTATTGTATTAACAAAATTAAAAAAAAGTTTTAAAAGTGCTTTAAAAAAATAAATATAGTTACTAGAAATTAGCTTCAGAATTAAATAAACAAGTTGTTTATAAATTTTTATTTGATCGAGTGAAGTGTTTATGTCCTTTATCTAGTAGATATTGACCTCAAAACATGATAATTCCCAGATCCCGCCACGAAGAGAAACACGAGCCCAGAGAGGAGAAACGCGACAAGCAGGACAAGGACAAAGAGCGGGAGAAGGAGAAGGAGAGAGAGAGAGAGAAGGACAAGGACAGAGAGCGCGAGAGGGAGCGAGAAGACAAGATTGGGAACGGCATGGAGATACCGTCGACACTGCCCGAGGGCGAGACCATCGGCTCCAAGATGGCGGGGCTCAGTGCGGATAAAATTAAGGTGAGTTTTATAATGGGCGTGTTTCCAGTTTCCACTAAGAAGAAATCGGCTGGCATAGGGTTTCTAATGATTAATCATGTTATGTAGTACCCAAATGAACACTTTTTTCATTAAAATAATTAAAGATTTCCGTTGACGTTGCTTTTTCGATCGCTTGCGATCTACTCAAACGGGGCTATGCACGCTTCAAAAGAGTGCTGGGAGTTTTTTTCCACCCGCTTTTTTCTCCTGGTGAACGTTAGCCTGAGGGGCACCGAAAGCGGATGTAAGGATGTAATTGTTGTGTGCCCAGGGGCCCCAGCATAGTCTAAGACGGCCGTGAGTGTATAGCGTTGTTGATTGTCTATATTTATGTATACGACGAGTATTATATGTTGTGGACAGCTGATGATGGCCAACGCCCAGCGCGAGATCGAGGAGCGCAAGCGCATGCTGGTCTCGATGAAGACGGAGCCGAAGCCCGGCGTGAACGCCGCGGTGGCCGCCGCGCAGCAGATCAAGGTGCAGATGCAGCAGAACAACGCGATCCCGCCGCCCAGCGTCATCAAGCCCGTGCTCTACTCCAAGCCCGGTGAGGACTAACTAACACACACACGCACACACACACACACGCACGCACGCACGCTCGGGAGACACATGTGTATGTGACACAGACACATACAAACACACCCGCACACATCCGCGTACACGCACACCCTCACCCATACACACACTAACACACACACACGCGTACACGCACACCAACACCCATACACACACACAAACACACATTCTGTAGTAAAAAGAACTTTGTCCAGTACCCAATTTTAATTTTGTATCTGGGCCCCAAATATGACCTTTATCGAAAGCCATAGTATTTGTATAGCTAACGTGCCATTGGTATGGGAAGATGTCAGACAGACAGACTGAATGTGTGACTAGTCTTCATTCTCATTCAACATTGCACCGGAAGGCAGTTTTTGCCTCGAAAAATTCATTGGGAGCTTTTTATTGAATTTGTGTAACGGTTGCTTTCAGAGGCATTACCGATCACGCAAGAGGAGTTAGAGAAACAACGCAAGATCGCTGAACTCCAAGCCAGGATACAGAGGAAGTTGGCGGGTAAGCGTCACCACCTAAATGCACAATGGATTTATCTATTTATTATTATTAGAAATCGCCAAGTAGTCGAATTTCGACTATAATTGAATTGACATGTAACGGAATGTATTTACACGCTATGTTTGTCAGGTTTGCCTATGTGTGTATGTAAAAGTACTCGAACTTTAGTGTGCGTGGCGTGTTTTTTTATTGAATTTCATATATTTCTTATGCATTTCATTTAAAAAAATTTAGTAACTGATTTAATGCTAGTTTTGCTACAGATAAATGATGAATGCTAGTTTTGCTACAGATAAATAACTAATGTTAGTTTTGCTACAGATAAATAACTAATGATAGTTTGCTGCAGATAAATAATTCTGTCTCACGTTACAGGTGCGTTGGGTGCCGGAGCGCCGGGGCGGGCGGGGCCTGCGCCCCTCATACTGGACCGGGAGGGCCGCACCGTGGACCCCACGGGGAAGCGCGTCCAGCTCACCCACGTCGCGCCTACGCTTAAGGTAACATATCCAATATGTATGTATCTGAAGCCCGTTAATGACCTCCAGGGTCGGGTCCTCACGCAATGCGAAGTCTTTGTTGTGGACTTAATGGATTTAATGGTAGTTTAAGGCCTTGTCCGAATTGTCTGACAGACAGGACACCCTTCCTTCCTTCCTTCCTTTCAGCCCTTAGTAGTCCACTGCTGGACACGGGCCTCCCCTAATCGACGCAACTACGCCCGGTCCTGGGCGCTCTGAATCTAACGGTTTCCCGCTGTCTTCTTGCTGGTCGGAGGGCGGTCTGTGCTCCTTTTGCCTAAACAGAACACTCAACATAACAAAATTTAAACGCAGGGCTTTTAGCTCAGTCAAAATAGCCCAATAAGTAGGGGTTTCATTGCATTAATTCCAAAGAAGCCGAAAGTTTACAGAGCATTAGGGATATCATTATAATTAAATTTCGAAAAAATTGGATTTTGGTGTTTTTTTGTTAAAAAACACACTTCGAACCACGTTGACCATTACTCAACATACACACACACACAATAATACAAATTTTTCCTCTTAAAAATTTTGACTCTTTATAATATTAATGTAGATGGCTCGCGTCCTCAGGTCCATATAACTCTGTGTCTATGACTTACACTTCGAAGCGCTCACAAGTGATGTGTTTGTTTCCGTTTCAGGCGAACATCCGAGCGAAGCGCCGCGAGGAGTTCCGCGCGCAGCTGTCGGGGCAGGCGACGTCGGAGCCCGCCGCGGACGCGTCGTGGGTGGACGAGCGCGTCACCATCAAGCCGCCGGCGCGCGCCAAGCGGGCGCTGCGCTTCCACGAGCCCGGCAAGTTCCGGCAGATGGCCGAGCGGCTGAGGGTCAAGGTGAGGTGACCTCGTAAACTCGACAGCTCTCACAAGGTCGATGAGCGGACCAGGGCCCCGATTCTGTACGACCGTTCGGATTTCGTGCCGATATCGTGTGGCATCAAACCGTACGTCGTTTCATGAACTCGCCACGACAAGGAACCTTAATGTCTATTCTATAAGGCACACAATAGATTGTCACGATATTTGAATTTTGATCACGGGCAAGACACGACATAGCCGCGATACGAGTGTGAATGGTCATACAGAATCTGGCCCCTGCTCTTAGACAAGGTCCAGTGGGCCGGTCAAGGTGAGCTCTAGTCATGATCTAGTCTGGTCCCACAGCCTGGTAAGTGCAGGCAGAGATGGCTACACATCTCCGGGTCAAGGTGAGATGGTCTCGTCGGCTCGATAGCTCTCACAGGGTCTAGGGACTGAAAGGCCTACTCTCTGGCGAGATCTGGTGGTTTGGTCAAGGTGAGTTCAGGTCTTGACAGCTCTCAGGTCCTGGCAAGTTCATGCAGGTGGCCGAACGACTCCGGCTCAAGGTGAGATGACCTCGTCAGTCGATAGCTTTCATTAGGACTCTGGCAAGGTCCGATGGACAGGTCAAGGTGAGCTCTAGTCATGATCTCGTCAGCTCTCAGATGGCTGGATGTCTCCGGGTCAAGGTAAGGTGACCGATGATGAGGTGATGATGAACCTCGGCTCTCACAAGGTCTCCGACCGATAGATCTGTTGTCTGGCATGGTCCGGTGGTTAAGGTGAGCGGGTCACGAGACCGGCTTCAAAGTACCTCCCTGGACCACCACGCGTCGTAGTCGCCCAGTCGTAGCTTATTATTTATCATGTATGACGTTCATTTAGTGTGCACAAAGTGTGTGTCATAATAAATAAGAGCTTTTGAGTTAGAGTTTTTGCTAATCGGTATACGTTGTCAGGCGCAACTGGAGAAGCTGCAGAACGAGATATCGCAGATCGCGCGCAAGACGGGCATCTCATCCGCCACCAAGCTGGCGCTGCTGGCCGCCGACGCGCCGCTGCCCGACCGCCTGCCCGACATCGAGTGGTGAGTCGCCCTTCGCCCTCCACTGTCCTCCCGTAGCGCCTTTATACACACACACACACCTACATACACACGCACGCACGCGCCGCTGCCCGACATCGGGTGGTGAGTCGCCCTTCGCCCTCCACTGTCCTCCCGTAGCACCTTTATACACACACACACACCTACATATACACGCAGGCGCCGCTGCCCGACATCGAGTGGTGAGTCGCCCTTCGCCCTCCACTGTCCTCCCGTAGCGCCTTTATACACACACACACACACCTACATACACACGCACGCACGCGCCGCTGCCCGACATCGAGTGGTGAGTCGCCCTTCGCCCTCCACTGTCCTCCCGTAGCGCCTTTATACACACACACACACCTACATATACACGCAGGCGCCGCTGCCCGACATCGAGTGGTGAGTCGCCCTTCGCCCTCCACTGTCCTCCCGTAGCGCCTTTATACACACACACACACCTACATATACACGCAGGCGCCGCTGCCCGACATCGAGTGGTGAGTCGCCCTTCGCCCTCCACTGTCCTCCCGTAGCGCCTTTATACACACACACACACCTACATATACACGCAGGCGCCGCTGCCCGACATCGAGTGGTGAGTCGCCCTTCGCCCTCCACTGTCCTCCCGTAGCGCCTTTATACACACACACACACCTACATATACACGCAGGCGCCGCTGCCCGACATCGAGTGGTGAGTCGCCCTTCGCCCTCCACTGTCCTCCCGTAGCGCCTTTATACACACACACACACCTACATATACACGCAGGCGCCGCTGCCCGACATCGAGTGGTGAGTCGCCCTTCGCCCTCCACTGTCCTCCCGTAGCGCCTTTATACACACACACACACCTACATATACACGCACGCGCCGCTGCCCGACATCGAGTGGTGAGTCGCCCTTCGCCCTCCACTGTCCTCCCGTAGCGCCTTTATACACACACACACACCTACATATACACGCACGCGCCGCTGCCCGACATCGAGTGGTGAGTCGCCCTTCGCCCTCCACTGTCCTCCCGTAGCGCCTTTATACACACACACACACCTACATATACACGCAGGCGCCGCTGCCCGACATCGAGTGGTGAGTCGCCCTTCGCCCTCCACTGTCCTCCCGTAGCGCCTTTATACACACACACACACCTACATATACACGCAGGCGCCGCTGCCCGACATCGAGTGGTGAGTCGCCCTTCGCCCTCCACTGTCCTCCCGTAGCGCCTTTATACACACACACACACCTACATATACACGCAGGCGCCGCTGCCCGACATCGAGTGGTGAGTCGCCCTTCGCCCTCCACTGTCCTCCCGTAGCGCCTTTACACACACACACACCTACATATACACGCACGCGCCGCTGCCCGACATCGAGTGGTGAGTCGGCCTTCGCCCTCCACTGTCCTCCCGTAGCGCCTTTACACACACACACACACCTACATATACACGCACGCGCCGCTGCCCGACATCGAGTGGTGAGTCGCCCTTCGCCCTCCACTGTCCTCCCGTAGCGCCTTTACACACACACACACCTACATATACACGCACGCGCCGCTGCCCGACATCGAGTGGTGAGTCGCCCTTCGCCCTCCACTGTCCTCCCGTAGCGCCTTTACACACACACACACCTACATATACACGCACGCGCCGCTGCCCGACATCGAGTGGTGAGTCGGCCTTCGCCCTCCACTGTCCTCCCGTAGCGCCTTTATACACGCACACCTACATACACACGCATGCGTACGCTCTCACTCGTGCTCTGTGGTGAGCCAACGTCCACCCGTAGCGCTGTCAACACACGCACAGCCACACACATATATACACACCCACCATACACACTGACGCGCGGCCGCCCGACCGCCTGCCCGACATCGAGTGGTGAGTTACTGTCCATATATAGCGCTATTCACACACACCTCACACGTACAAACACACACAATTGCCCCTCGGTGAGCCGCCATCGCCCCTAGTCACTCTCGACCATAACCACCTTTAGTAGCTTAGTGACACATACAAACCGACAAACCACACACGCACACGCACTCGAGTGAGAGGCAGAATTCTTAGCTACTGTGCTCTCACCGCTTTCCGCTTATTGTAGACTTGTAGTCGTTGTGTTGTGTCGTAGGCGAAGATTTAATAAATAAACGTAGCCACAGGTGGCCTGCCGCAAAAGATGCAAGATTCCATAACGTTAGGCTTCGTTTCGCTCGTAACGTTTCCAAAACCGTTATTCCCGTTACCGTTATCACCTTACGTGCTCTCACCGCTTTCCGCTTATTGTAGACTTGTAGTCGTTGTGTTGTGTCGTAGACGAAGATTTAATAAATAAACGTGGCCACAGGTGGGACAGCGTGATATTGATGACGGCGGAGGAGCGCGAGGCGAGGCGCGCTCACGACGCGGCGGGCGACGAGCGCTCGGAGGCGGCGCGCGTGGCGGCGTGCAACACCGGCGCGGACGACATCGTCGACAACCTCAACGAGCGCGCCGTCACCAACCTGGTAGAGCACCCGCAGCAGCTGCGGCCGCCCAGTGAGTTGGCTCTTCCATGTCTATGACCCTATGACCCATTAGTGACCCACTGCAGGGTCGGGCCTCCTCTCGCAATGAAAATGTAGGCTAAAATGTATCAAAAATGTACCTACGCAACAGCGGCCGTTCCGAAACGGCTAGTCAGTGCGGCCTCACGCTCGAGCTGTGAGTGACGTAGGTAAGATTTGTTCCGTTGTTCCTTTGATTACGTAGGTACTTCATTTGTTCGTTGCATTGTTTGAAACATGGAGAAAAAGATACTGTGCAGTGTTCAATTGTCTTAACGAAGATAGCGATTTAGATTAATTTATTTTTTCGTTCGTTTAACCCCGTTTTCGTCAGAAAAGGTAAGAGTTACGCGCTAGAAAGAGACGCAAGATGTAGGTATCTATCAGCGTAGGTGATAAGCGCTGCGCGATCCGAATTAAACTTAATCGAATAGTAGCTAGAGTCCATAAATTTGTTTAAATGACTTTTCGAAGTGGGTCTTCTGTACTTGTACTATTATGTATTCTGTGCTATAGTCCACCACACTGGCCTATGGGGGTCGGTGGACTTCACATGCTTTTGACAATCTTCCTCACGATGATTTTCTTCATTATGATATTAAATTTTACAAAGTGCACATTACTTTTTTACGAAGTCATTGGTGCGTGCCACTGGGATTCGAACCCGGACCCCTCGATTCGAGGGCGAATACTAAGGCACCGGGCTATCACCGCTTCACGGTATGAACGTTATATCGTCGTGTATCGGTGAAAAGGGTAGTTTTTATGTTCCAAACACAACGCATTGACCAAAAATTTATTAGCAAAATTTAAAAACTACATAATATAAATACATGAAATTTAGGAGTTAACGTCCTATTTTTACGCAATAAAAACCGACTCTTTTAGTCGACTTCGGACATCCAAAGCTGCCGCAAAAGATGCAAGATTCCACAACGTTAGGCGTCGTTTCGCTCGTAACGTTTCCAATACCGTTACGCCCGTTACCGTTATCATAATTGATATAGTTGAAATCCCCCGTCGTACTGTTGTATATCGGAAAAGGATTATATCCATACACGATACCGTTATTCGTACCGTTACTAATATTTCCAAAACCATTGTAATTGACATAGTCAAAATCGCCTGTCGTCTTGTTGTATGTGTTGAACGCATTATATCTGTACACTGGACTGGTACCGTTATTCGGTATATTATTTGCAACGTATGTATTGTTGTACGTCGGATATGGATAATATCTGTTGTATCCGTTATAACTATTTGGGTAGAGGTTAGCATTAGTATTGTATAGAGGGTAAAAACCGTCATTAGAACTGTTTGCAGTTACGGCATTTTTATAATCGTAGTACGGTTGGCGGTTGCTATAACTAGGCGTTACAGCACCAGGCAATATATTCTTGTTACTATTTGAATAGAAACTGGCATTATTAGTATTGTATAAAGGTCGAAAGCCGTTGTTTATACTGTTTGCAGTCACGCCATTTTTATAATCGTAATACGGTCGGGTGTTGTAGTTATAATTAGGCGTTACCGCAATTGGCAACGTTTGCCCGTAACTGTTATATTTATAGCCGTTATACGGTATCGGTGATATTTTCGTTGTCGCTTCGTTACGGTACGCGGCATTTGCTTCGACATTTCGGTCTGTGATAACGTATTTATCGTGGGGTTTTATTAAACTGTTAAACCAACTCACGGCTCGGTTCAGTGTCGTTTTCTCGGTGACGAAGTAATTGCTTTTTTGATCGTTCACATTTCTTTTGATTCTCTCGATAAGCTTACTTGACTGTTCGAGATTTTTATCATCCATATCTTTCACTTTCAATTTTCCTGCGTTCACATTTCTTTTGATTCTTTCAAAAAGGTCTTTTGATTTTTTTAGATTTATTCCCTCCAAATCTTCAGTCGTTTTCGATTTTCCATTACTATCAACACGCACATCTGCGGTCTCACTATCTATCTCGGTCGCACCTTGTCTAACTCTTTCGTTTTCTTCTGGGATGTCATCATGTGTCTCACTCGTACGACTTCCATCTCGTTCCTTTGTTTCTTTCAATACCTTGCTAATAATGTCTATAGCTTCTTCCAGTGATATCCATTTGTCGATTTCACTATCATTTTCGTGCAGTCCTCTATAGTATCTGTCATTGGGATGTGTTCCTTCCGATTCCAGTGCTCTATTGTATTTGTCATTGGGTTCTCTCCTTTCCAAATCGTCCTTACTTGCTTTAACAGTGTCACCTTTTGATTTCAAACGTTCTTCTTTCTTCAGAGCATCCAATACTTTCGCGATTTCTTCGTTTATTCTCCAACTGTTGACTGAATTGTTATCACTATCAAAACTATCATTAGCTTCCTCGATGTTTCGTTTAACTCTCAATTCGTACGGGAGGTTCTTGGGTATTTCTATGTTGAAATTATGAGTTTTGGCGAATATATTAATTAGAGCCACCACGGTATATATCGGTAGTAACATTGCAACTTCCTCGTGCGTCTGCGCTCGTAATAGGAGCCTATGAATGTGACGTGTGATAAGTGTTGTAGTACTCGTTGGGTTACGCGTTAGGGTCGTAGCACACGTGCTACTTTGTTGTATTGGGTGTCACTTGGCACAAATAGTTGTTTTTATACAGGGGGAATTTTTCAAGTGTGCGTGGATTGGGAATTTCGGAACCATGAGGAATAGCGAAAAATTGTGAGAGGAGTCAAATCCAATGATGCAGTTTTAGTTTTCATCAAAATCGGTTCCCAGACTCCTTTCAGCATTTTTCACTATTCCTTGTAGTTTCGGATTTCTCCACCCACGCACACTTGAAAAATACAGCCTGTGTATTGGTTCCAAAATTTAACAATACAAACAAACAGTACATACTTGAAACAAAAGACACCTCACAAGATAGTAAGCCCAAAGTATCTAACAAATTTTACTTTTACATACTTTTTTGAAGTCGGTTTCATTGTGCAGTTCCGTTAATATTACATACCTACATACGTTTTGAGTTAAAACCTCATTTTTTGAAGCCGGTAATAAAATAAGATGTGATGTGAAACCTCGATCAGACTTAATATTAAAATCGGCATGTAGCGGTCGTCTGCCAGAGCTCTTACCTGTTATGAGTCATGTTTCCTGCTAATTTTATCTTGTTTACAATTAAGTCTGGAATTGTTAAAAACAATTGTTATCCACCGTGCTGGCCTACTGCGGGTTGGTGGACTTCACATGCCTTTGAGAACATATTTTGTGAAATCTGAGGCATGCAGGTTTCCTCACGATGTTTTCCTTCACCGTAACAGCAGGTGATATTTAATTTTATAAAGCGCACATAACTTTTTTACAAAGTCATTCGTGCAAGCCACCGGGATTCGAATCCGGACTCGACTCGATTCAAGGTCGAAATCTAAGCCACTGGGCTACCACCGGTATGTTTTTCTTACATAACTCGATAACTAGCTCGTCACGTCATGCTTCAGTATGTACCTACACGCTCGGTCGTCATATCTCGGTCTGTGGCCGCTGACTTACCAATATTGTTGTTCAAATTACGTCATTTGTTTTGTTTTTAAAATAATAACCTATTTATAAATCGATGGATTCATGCGCCACCGCGAAATGATAATAATGGGGAAAAGTCGGTGGGCAAAACAAATACTTGTGAAAATATAATTATTTTATTAATATTAACAAATGCATTTTATTATTAGTACTACATCACACATAGCGAGTACTTATCGTCTACGAACGTTATATCTTTGTGTGAGTCGCGGACAAGCTCTATCTGTCCCTGACTGTCACTTTGTCGCCAAAAGGGTGACAGATCGAACTTTTAATTTTTCTGTCACCCTGGGGCACAAAATTGGGTGACAGATGGGAATAATCCCTTTTTCATCATTTAGGTCTAGAGAAATCGAAATTATCGTCCTACAAAAAAATTTAATTCAAAATTCGAAAAGAGGGGGACCCCATAAAAGGGGTGGGGGGGTGTTTTTTTGTCGATGAAATATGGTCTATTTTGTTTCTAGTTCGAGGCCAAACACACTGTATATTTCAATTACAAATATAATTTAATTCAAAAAAATTCTTATAATGATCATTAAACGTCAACAACCAAAGAATGTCAATATTGTAAATCCATTCAATATGTCCATTTATCAAATTAATACAAATTACAACAAAAAATATGTCACAACATTAAACTTATTAAAACATATTTAAAATAATAATAATAATTAAAAACTACATTACATGAAACATTGCGAGCGAAGTGCTCTTTTATTAATTATAGCCTCGCGCTCTCAGAGCTCGTTCCCACTTGTCGGTTGTCGGAGCCGTATAATAATCGGGTGTCGGCGCCTCTGTTCACACACACGACTAATAATTCGGTTGTCGGCCACGGTCGAAGCTCGAAGTCGAAGCGATGTATGTGTGTGCGATCGCAGCGATGACGTACGCACGGAAGGAAGCGGGGAGAAGATTATCGGCCCCGACAGCCGACAAACGACAAATGTGAACAGCGCCATTCTTAATCATAGGCGAGCGAGATAAGACACGATCTTTTTCCGGCCGTAGAGGGCTCGCCAAACACCCGACATTTCTTGTCGGCGCCGACACAAAATCGGTTTCCGATAAGTGTGAATAGCTTCATACAAAATGCTCTGCCACTATAACCTCCGATTAATAATCGGGTCCGACACCCGACAAGCGGGAACGAGCTCTAACTTGTTTGAATTTCATATTTTGGAAGGTAACAAAAAGAATGCCTGTCCTAATCTTTGACGCACTCACTCGCAGGAGTCTCAGGGTTAAATTTCAGATTGATAGTAATTCTGATATTCGGTACAGCGAATGTACTCGCTACCTCTGTGTCGCTAACCCCTTCATCGCTCTTGTTTTCGTCTATATGGGGTTTGGTTGCTTTTAATGCACCCTCCTTTGTGTGTTCAGGTTTGATAGGTGTTGGTTCTGGAAAAATGCTTTCCAAAAGATCTTTTAGCCCGGGATCTATCTCTTCTGAATCGTCACTTTTTGTATCACCAGATGCTTGTGCGGAAAATAAATCATTTAAATATTTTTCATGTTCTTTCAATGAATCTTCGTTTTGCTGTTCAGGTTTGATAGTTGACGATTCGTTGGTGTTCTTGGAAATGTATAAAATATATTTTAGCCAGGGACCCATCTCTTCTGTTTTGTCACTTTTTGTATCATCAGATGCTTGTGCGGATAATAAATCATTTAAATATTTATCAGTTTCTTTCCATGAATCTTCGTTTTGCTGTTCAGGTTTGATAGTTGACACTTCGTTGGCGTTCTTGGAAATGTCTAAAACATATTTTAGCCAGGGATCCATCTCTTCTGTTTTGTCACTTTTTGTATCATCAGATGCTTGTGCGGATAATAAATCATTTAAATATTTATCAGTTTCTTTCAATGAATCTTCGTTTTGCTGTTCAGGTTTGATAGTTGACACTTCGTTGGCGTTCTTGGAAATGTCTAAAACATATTTTAGCCAGGGATCCATCTCTTCTGTTTTGTTACTTTTTGTATCATCAGATGCTTGTGCGGATAATAAATCATTTAAATATTTATCAGTTTCTTTCAATGAATCTTCGTTTTGCTGTTCAGGTTTGATAGTTGACACTTCGTTGGCGTTCTTGGAAATGTCTAAAACATATTTTAGCCAGGGATCCATCTCTTCTGTTTTGTCACTTTTTGTATCATCAGATGCTTGTGCGGATAATAAATCATTTAAATATTTATCAGTTTCTTTCAATGAATCTTCGTTTTGCTGTTCAGGTTTGATAGTTGACGCTTCGTTGGCGTTCTTGGAAATGTCTAAAATATATTTTAGCCAGGAATCCATCTCTTCTGTTTTGTCACTTTTTGTATCATCAGATGCTTCTGCGGATAATAAATCATTTATATATTTTTCAGTTTCTTTCCATGAATCTTCGTTTTGCTGTTCCGGTTTGATAGTTGACGCTTCGTTGGCGTTGTCAAACATATAATTTAGCCAGGAATCCATCTCTTCTGTATCGTCACTTTTTGTATCATCAGATGCATGTGCGGAAATAAAATCATTTAAATATTCACGAATTTCTAAGATATCTTTTAGCCAGGAATCCATCTCTTCTGTATCGTCACTTTTTGTATCATCAGATGCATGTGCGGAAATAAAATCATTTAAATATTTACGAGTTTCTAAGATATCTTTTAGCAAGGGTTCCATCTCTTCTGTGCGGCTATTTTTCATATCATTCTCGGTATTGATTGTCGCTTGATCACGAGTAGGGTGTTGAGAAGCCACAGAACCACCATTATCAGCTGAAGGAAATGTATCAAAATCAAAGCTTACATCCTCGGCATCGCGTGTTATTCGATCTTCGGATTCCTTTCTTGGTTCTTCTTTGGCGTCGGTATTTGCCTCAGGATTGCTTATCGTGTCTTGAAAATATTTTATTTCCGTATTTTGATCGTATTTTGGCGGCAGTGGGATTGTGTGTGCCGTAGCACTGGCTACTAACATGAATATTAGTAAGAACATTTTTGCAATAACAGCCCGCTTCGTTCGTTCGCGGACCACAACGGTTTACCTCAAACTCGGTGCGCAATATATAATATATACGCTCATCGAGGATAAATTGTAATTGTAATATTGGAAAATACGGATGTGTAACAATACCGCATTATAATGCGTTATTAATGAACACCAAAGATAATTTAATGATAATTTTATTTATGGACACATTGTATGGTTTATTGGAACTGCAAAATATTCATAACTAGAATTTTCCTGCGGCTTCGGCGTGGACTTTAGAATTTTGTCCAAAGAGGAATAAAAGAACTACGAAAATATTGGCGGGCGCTTCACATTAGATTAGTTTTAAACCAAATCTTGATTGTTGGTTAATTTGAAATAGGCAAAAGATAGGTACTCTTGATATTGTAAAGTTGTATGATTTATTGCTCAACATTAATTATTGTTTAAATTTGTTTATTCGTTGTTCGTTAGTCGAGCTAAAACTCGAGAACGGCTAATTGTGAACGGTGCCCACGTCCCAATGGGCATGATGACAGTAATCTAGTATCGCCAAAATATTTATCTGATCTAATGAAATAGGATTCAAAGATTCCGAAACATGTATTTATTCTCTTATTAATGTCGAGATTAATAATTTATTTGTTAAAATAAATCTCCAAAATACAACAATCCGCCATGATAGCTTAAACACCCATCAGATCGAATTACGTCAATTTACGTCACGTCTTAGTAAAAGTCATTTGGTTTCGTGTAAGCGTATATGCGATATCTGCATTTTTTACTGAGCCGTGACGCAATGACAGACGCCATGACACCGGCGAGCGTTGGAATGAATTTGAAACTTAAAATTTAAATGTACTTTTATTGCACAAAAACCTTAATTTTCTTCAGAAATATGATATATTTTAGACATAATAGAAACTTCTGAATATCATAGAAGAGATTTTGAAAATTGGTCATCATGCCTATTGCAAATGAACGGTGAACGCTGTGTGATGTACATAGTGCACATGCCAACGGTGGTCGTGTGTGTGTTGCAGCGGAGCCGCTGAAGCCGACCTACATGCCGGTGTTCCTGACGCGGCGCGAGCGCAAGAAGCTGCGGCGCCAGAGCCGGCGCGAGGCGTGGAAGGAGGAGCAGGAGAAGGTGCGCCTCGGCCTGGAGGCGCCGCCCGAGCCCAAGCTCCGGTGAGACGGACACTTACACAGACGAATTCACGTACAGTGCACCCCCGGTAACCCGGCACGCCTGTAATCCGACATGCTCTGTTATTTACTATTGAACATTTCAAGTATGATTTGTACTTCTGAAGATTGAATCTGTAATATGTCGGATTACAAGGTACTCTTTTAAAAAAAATCCCGGACTATACTCTTCTTAGGCAGTATACTCTATAACTCGACAAATTCGATAATCCGACACTGCCCTGCGAAACGTTTGTCGGATTACCGGCGCTCCACTGTACTTTGTTTAGACGCGCCGCACACGTGTAGCACTCAGGTATGCCTGAGAGTTCACAAAAAAATATTCTCACGCGGCATGTTCCCCCACCAACGGGCAGTAGTGGTGCGTGGTGGACGGCGGCCTACACCCTCTCATTACGAGAAGGAGACCCCACCCGCCAGTGGGTCTTCCTTCCTTCCTTCCTTCCTTTCAGCCCTTAGTAGTCCACTGCTGGACCTTACTCCCCTAATCGACGCCACTCCGCCCGCTCCTGGCCGCTCTGAATCCAACAGTTTCCCGCTGTCTTCTTCAGGTCATCAGTCCACCTGGTGGAGGGCGGCCTGTGCTCCTTTTGCCTAAACGTGGTCGCCATTCGAGGACCTTTCTTCCCCATCGGCTGTCAGTCCTGCGAACGATGTGGCCAGCCCATTGCCACTTTAATTTGCAAGCTTTGAGAGCTATATCCGTCACCTTCGTTCTCCTACGGATTTCATCATTTCTGATTCTGTCTCGTAGAGAAGTACCGAGCATAGCTCTCTCCACCGCCCTCTGGGCGACTCTGAGCTCGTGCATTAGGCTCGCAGTAAAGGACCGCGTCTCGGCACCGTAGGTCATCACTGGCCAGTGGTCACTGGTCGCTGATGGGTCCCTGACACGTTTCATTGCAGGATATCGAACCTGATGCGAGCGCTGGGCACGGAGGCGGTGCAGGACCCCACGGCCATCGAGGCGAAGGTGCGCGAGCAGATCGCCAAGCGCCAGAAGACGCACCTCGACGCGAACAAGGCGCGCGCGCTCACCAAGGACCAGAGGAGGGAGAAGGTGAGACCTTGGGAAGGGAAACTAATTTCAAAAAAAAATGCAAAATTTTTTTTTGGCAACGGTATCCTGAATATGATTGCAGCCAGCCTGGCTGCCCCTTTCAGAGGCAATGGGTGGAAGTCGCGCTGGGGTCGGAGAAGTAGGACTGGTGCTACTAACCACTCCAAAAGTGACTTTCTACAAAGTTTTTTGTAATAGCATTTAAAATTAATTACTAACAATACTAACATAGTTATAAGATCAAATTGTTACTAACTTATACTAATATAAATATGGATTATAGTGAATAGTCTGAAAAAAAAATTATTATTATTATTATTTCATTTTTTCATTCATAAATTTTTTTTTCAAAAATAATTTTCATAAATTTTTCAAAAATAATTTCAAAATTTTTTTTTTCAAAATTCATGTTCATTAAATTTTTTTTTTTCAAAAATAATTTAGGGCTCCTGTACTAGGTTGTCGCTAATGAGGAAAGGAGAATTAGAATTTACAATGAAAAAATTCAAAGAATACTTTTCAAAAGTCAGTCAGTAACCCCTTAAAGAGCCACTACAGGCGCGGCTCTTGTCTCGTGTGTGTGTGTGTGTGTGCGTGGCGCCGCGACACAGGGAGTCCTGGTGCCGGGCTGTGAGTGTGAAGCGTTATTTACTTGTTTATTGTCTTGTTTCAGGTGGACAGGAAAATCAGAGAAGACACGACAATGGGTGTACACGTGGCCGTCTACAGGTATGACCCCTTCGTATGTTCTATTATATATATTCCTATTCCGAGAACTATGAGTTTGAAGTATATATGTATATATATTTATATAGCTTGCATGCCTGAGATCTCACAAAAAAAATGTTCCCACGCGGCACATGTTGGTGCATACCAGCGTGGTGGACGGCGGCCTACGTCCCTCTCGTTGTGCGAGGAGACCCGCCCGCCAGTGGGTCACTAATGGGCTAGTGACGTTAGCTGTATAATAGGGTATTACGGCCTATGTCAAAAAGCTTTTTATATGAATCCCTAAGTAATAAAAACCCAAAAAAAATTAGAAAAAACATTTTTGTAAACAAATATGTAAAAAAAGACTTTTCAAAAGAAATTTCAAAAATCCCCGCGAAAACACGGTCTCGGCCGTCTCGGCGCTGCCGCCATGCTTGTGACGTCACTCGCAGTGTAAACAATACATTTCAGTAAAGGAGGAAAGTTATACTCCATTGTTTATTTACACTGCTAATGACGTCACGCCGATAGCTTTCATGGCGTATAGCGTTTTTGACATTCGAAAAACAGATTAACAAACCTGATTTTTCAAATTGAAATAATAAATGTATACTACATTTTTCAGAACAGAAATCACCATTTTTCACTTGCTTTTAACTGAGGTATGGTAGCTATGTAATATGTTAGATGATTATTAAATGAAGGAAGGAAGGAAGGAAAAATAAAAATTATATGATTATTATATCGTGTTTAATTATTTGACACCGGAAGGTGTCCAATAAGGAAGGAAGGAAAAATAAAAATTATATTATTATTATATCGTGTTTAATTATTTGACACCGGAAGGTGTCCACCGGAAGGTGTCCAATAATTAAACACGATATAATAATAATATAATTTTTATTTTTCCTTCCTTCCTTCCTTCATTTAATAATCATCTAACATATTACATAGCTACCATACCTCATAACACAATCAATCAATATTACACAATTTTGTATTAGTCGTTGCACGGTGCGATAGTAATACGAGTACTATAATAATTGTATAATGGTCGTCGTCGGTGGGCAGGGTGAAGGACCTGTTCGAGTGCGCGGCCGCCAAGTTCAAGGTGGAGGCGAACGCGCAGCAGCTGCACATGACGGGCTGCGTGCTGCTGCAGCGCGGCTGCTGCGTCGTGGTGGCGGAGGGCGGCCCGCGCCAGCACGCCAAGTACAAGCGGTGAGGGCTCACTACACTTACCGTCGTTGCGCGTGCGAGTCGCTATGTGTGTTTTACAAACTCTACAGCAGACAAGAAACGTGGTTCGAATTTTCGCAGCGGTTCGTTGTGTGAATGTCACGTAGCTACATATACTCGGTAACCCTTGTAACTATTGAAATGTTTCATTCATCACGTTTTTACAGTAGATATGTAAATTGATATAACGATTGATACTGCTTAACATATCGAAAATGACTAAATAACACATAGGGATTTTTGCACGCGCAACGACGTTGTTTGGTTTTTTTTAGTTTTTTTCAATTTTTTTTCAATAGGGAGTGAAATATGGGATAAAAGTTTGTATGAGACTTTTTATTCCTTGGACACATTTGACATGAAATTCCGTACAAATTGAGAGCAGGAAAAATATTGAGTTGCGTGTTTCAGCGTTTTCCAAAATGTAAACCCGAAGAGGGTAAAGTAAGCGATGAAAGTTTTAATATAAGCAGGCGCACGGGCCCGCTCTTCAGAGCTAAAAACAAAAAAAATCGCAAATGTATTCCCCTAATGACATAGGGAACTACTAATGAAGAATTTTTCAAAATTCAACCCCCAAGGGGGTAAATATTTGTGTGAAACTTTTTATTCCTTGAACATATTTGCATGCAAATTTCGTATGAACCGAGTACGGCAAAAATAATGAGTAACATATTTCAACGTTTAAAAGTTTTATATAAACGCAGAGGGCGGTAAAATTTTATTATATATATGAGCGGTATATTTTTCATGTCACGTAACTGTGAGCCGGCAGTGTTCCACCCAGCTGCTGACCGCCCGACGCGGTCGCTTAACTTTTTTAATCTACTTCGATCTACTCCAGCAGCGGGGATATGCGCGCTTCATTCTTTTTTGAAGTGATAACTTGTTATAGGAAGGTAAATCGCTGTAATGTTCAGTTGGCAACACTATATAAGGAACATTGAAGCGTGGCATGCGGCATTCTTTCTTTTTACGTAATGGCGGTCGTCTAAACTCCTTCCTTTGTAATTCAGTATTAAAGTTTATGTTAAAAATAAAACCTCAAGTGCTTCAAGAACTTTATAGTTTTATTTAATATTAATATTATCGTTCAAAGAAACAAAACAATATAATACAATCGCTTCGTTACCTAACGCGTTACGGCGTCACTCTGTCTGTCGTGTGACGCTTTCCTAGGCTTACACAAGCACAGAAAGTAAAAAACGTCAAAATTCTAGAGCTCGGTTTTTAAACAAGTTACTGGGGACAGTGGACCGCTTCGTGCTGGATAGTATAAATGACGGGAGCAAGGACGTCGCTATCCAAAGAGATTGGATATAATACACGCAGAGCGAGCGATAATATGTATGAAGGAGAGCAATAAACTATCAAACTTTCGTACAAATTTCGAAAGACATGAAATATTTATTGGTGTTTTTTTCGTTTCAAAGGCTGATGCTGCACCGGATCAAGTGGGAGGAGGAGACCATCAAGGAGACGGGCGAGAAGAACAGCTGCGCGCTGGTGTGGGAGGGCGTCGCGCCCAGCCGCGCCTTCGGGGACATCAAGTTCAAGGTCTGGCGCTGCTTTTACTTTATTATCTGTGGCGGCGCGATGCCTACAGTAATGTGAGCGCCTCACATGAGCTGACCGCGCGTCACGACGCGAGCAGCGAGTGTAGTCAACAATAGAACACGTCACACGCGTCACACCGAACTGGCCAATCGGAACACGTATCCTCAAACGCGCTATCAAAGTTCCATAGAATCTGTGCATATATACAAACGGTCCGCAGTCAACATTCGGACCGCGGTCCCCAGGCAGTGACGTCGCCTGGCGGGAGATCTCCCCTGCCCCTCCAAATATCTTAATTTTTGTTCGCAGGTGATGCCGACAGAGAAGCAGGCGCGGGAACACTTCGCGAAGCACAAGGTGGAGCACTACTGGGACCTCGCCTACAGCGGCGCCGTGCTCGCCGCCGCCAGCGAGGCCTAGGCCCTGGCCCTCCCGCTGACGCCAACATACGATACACTATATTGCTATAGGAATGGATACATTTGGCTAGGCGTAGCGATACCTACTCGACAACCGGCCGCTGTAGAGTCCACATCACCTGATGATGCTCCGTGTTGGGGCGAAACACGTGTCGTGTGCTATTGGAATAAGTAGTGATGGTATATACCTACTCAGAGAGATAAGGGAGGGTGGTGGGTCCATACCAAAACAAGTTCCACGTGTGCGGATTGTTGCAAAGAAACATAAATACAAATCAAATACCTACAGCAATACGAGCGCGCGTCTCACGTGAATTGGGATCAGGCCTATATGCAATTAATTTTATTGGTACCCGAACATGAATTAAGATGAAGGATTAAATATGAACGGTTTCCAATTGGGGAAGTGCGGTTGAAGCTTAGATGGAGGCCCACACATGAAGATGTAAGACCATCTGACGTGTGAGTTATCCTCAAAAAGGATATATTATCCTATCTTTTTCTCTTCACTCAGCGATGGGTTACATGTGGCATATAGCCGATGAGTTCTCACTAATATTCTTTAGTGTATGTAAGCATTTTTTTCATTTTCATTCTGCATTCTTACGACGCACGAGTATGAACGAAATAAGTAACCAGAATCGTACGGAGAAATTGGAATTAGTGTCCTTTGTACAAAATTATCAAAAATTGTTTTTGATACTGTATTAAAGAGATGATAAAAAAATTAAAAAATGTTAGTTCACAAAAATTTTGAACATGTATATAAAGTTGATGTTATCAAATTATTATTTTACAAAATGTATGCATGCATTTCAAGTATATATTGTGTGCATGTCGAGTAGGGCTCATTCATGCAAGGATGTAGGTATTAATGAAGTAATGTTACGTATTGTGTGATTTAATAATAAAAATATTCTTCAACTATTCTGCTGTTTTAATGTGTGTGACATTCAGATTTATAATAATAATAATGTTTCTAGCTGACATGACAAGCATCGCTCTGGATTTAACTTACTGAATCTCCGGGGTAACTTACAATTTGGGAAATTTTGGAAGCGTTTTGAGCTTAATGATCGTTTACTCATCTCATATATAGAAAGATAAACTAATTCGACTTTTGGCCCTAAAACCTACCTTCTTTTCATTTTCATTAAGACTTAATGTATAACAGAGAAATCTCATTTCTATCAGAAACTAATTCCCCGTAATTTCCCCAAATACAAGTGCGAAGAAAAATAAAAGCAAATCAAATTTTCAAATATCTTTTAATTTTGTACAGCGATCATAAACTTACATAATACCTGCGCGGCGGCGCGGCCCCGCCCCGTTTAGAGTTCACTGAGCGAGCACAGCGCGCCGCCGACGACGTCTTTAATAATAATATGTACAAATTGCATATTAGAAAATATTAAACCTACAAACAACGTTAGGATGTAAAAAATATGGAAGCGCCGTCGAATACGATAAAAAATAAAATGTATTTAAAACAATACACGTAGTGATAAGCCTAGTTTTATGATACTCGTAAGTCTTGAAGTGGGTAACTTTATTCATAACCATTTCGATAGTTGAATTGTTTACTTAACAAATCGGACAAACTGAATTATTTTTGTTTTTTTCGGGTGATTTTTAATTCGTTTCAAACCAATAACGATAGTCAGCTGATTGATAAAGTTATGAGTACAAAAAATGTGTCATACAAAATCTATGAAGGCTGTTTTTTACTAATATTGCCACTTGAGTAATGCAAGGATTTCCATAAAATAGTTTTAATAAATTATAACTTAATAGTTAATTTTTCGTAACTTCTAGTTTCATCAGCTCAAGAGCTCTAATGCGAGTGACCTGGCAGTATACTTATAATAAAATTGACTACGTTCTAAAAACTAAGGTAAAATGAAACGGCGGTTCCATATATTGTTTACAGCCTGAGGGAACATATACTACCAATTCAACTACGCCCGCGTCAGAGGAGGTACACAGTATATACACACTTGCTCCCTCCGTTTCTGAGAGATCGTTCGAGCCCCGCGCGCCAAAATGCTACTTTAAAAACAAAAATCATAATTAAAATATAAAAATTACAAAGAACATAGGAACGTTTTGCTAAAACTAAAATATTTTCGACAATTATAGGTAATAGTATAATTATTATTGGCTAAAAATAATAATTAAGTATTTTCGTTTTTGGACGTTTTAGTTAAAATATTTTGAATCATGTCATTCACAAACCTTACATTGAATCAATTAAATAACAATAGTGCACAATCAGTTAAATAAACAAAAAAAAAACTTTTTTAATACGTTAAAAAATAAAATTTTCCCTTCAACATAAATTGAGTAGTCAAAAAATAAAAGAAATAACATACAAGATGAAACAAAATAGTTCAAAATGTAATTCAATGTTCAAAGTGCAAATAAATTGAATAAATTCAACATAAATCCAATATCTATTCAATTTTATGATTGTATCTTGAAATATACTGAGAAAAGTTAACATAATATTATGTTTGTGTTCTCATAATTATGTATCTAAAAAATACCTTGAGTAATAAAAATTTTGAATTTTGAACGTTATAATCAAGATATAAGATCAAGATACAATTGAAGAATATAATAAAACTAATAAATGTAACGGAATAGTGACTTTTATCCTTATAAAAATCAGTATTCCGTTACATTTATAAGTTTACAAATATAGTATGCCGGTATAGTATAGGGTGGAATGGTTAACGTTATAAAAAGGTAACTTCTTTATGTATCTATAAACGCATCCCTTTCGTTTTCAACCCTGAAAATCGCAAGCAAGCCATAACACAGACAAATACACACCTCCAAACCAATAAATAGAAACGCATTTCGGAACGGCGGGGCTACACAATTGTATCACAATAACTACCTTAGACTAGATCTACTAGCTAGTTCTTCGTCGTGGGGGTGCCGATGTTCAGCAGCGAGTAGCCCCTGAACTGGTGCGCCACGAAGTCCCGGTACAGCGCCAGCTGCCGCTGGTCCATGTGGCCCAGCCCGCCGCACAGCGCGCCGTACACCGGCTCCATGAACTGACTCACGGTGGGCAGCGAGCTCTTCTGCATCTCCAGCAATTGCGCCAGGTTCGGTTTGAACGCGTTCTGAGCCGAGGAGGAGTCCTTGGATCCCGTGGAGCCGGTGGGCGACGCGTCGTCTCGGCTGTTGGACTGGACGTTGGGCACGACTAATGGGTTGGGGGTCTTCTTCGGGGATGGGTAGGGCTTGTAGTCTTTCGGCGGTGTCGGGGTTTTGTTCGACACGAACTGCCCGTTGGAGGATCGCTTCAGCGAGGGCCGCTTCGTCGGCGTGACCTGAGCTTTGGGGTTGACCAGCGTGATCTCCAAGTTGGAGCCGACCACCGCCTTGCCGTCCAGCAGCGTGTAGTTCTTCGAGAGGTTCTGGGCCGCGGTGGTCGTGGGCGACGGTGCGGGGGGCACTCGCACTATCTCGACGGCGGGCTTGGGGCCGGCCTCCGCCTTGCAGGTGAGGTCGAGGACGTCCCGGGGGGGCGTCGCGGGGGCCGGGACGCGCTGCGGTTTCACGGGGGCGCCGTGGAGGATGTGAGGGGGGGGCATGAAGGGGTCCTTGGGGTTGCCGTAGACGGTCTTCTCGGGGCCGGGGGAGCCGTACGTGCAGGTGGCCTGGATGACCTTGGGGGGCCGGACGCCGTTGAGGGGCAGGGCGGGGGGCATGATGTTGTACATCTGGAAGATGTGCGCCTGCTGCGTCATGAGCTGGTGGCGCACGGCGGGGTCCAGCAGCAGGGCCGGCGGCCAGGCGGGCGCGGGGGGCGCGGGGGGCGCGGGGGCCACGGCGGTGACCTCCAGGCCGCGGTCCCGCAGCAGGTCCAGCTTCATGTTCTTGACGTGCTGTGGACTCTCCGGGTACTCGTCCAAGTCTATAATCTCTGGCGTTTTCGGTTTGTACGGCACCTGGAAATAATTTTTAGTTTATAAATTAGTGAATATTAATTATTGACAATTTATTATTGAATAGTAAAAAGACTAATGAACAAAAAAGAAACTAATAGATTACAATACTAAGAAAAACTATTTACAATAAAAACAAACCATCTAAAATATCATTTTGTGGCATGGTGCCCAGAACGCTGGCAGCGTTGCCCCTTTGAACACAAATATCAATTTTTTGAGCTAAAAAGCTGCCAGCCTTCTGGTCACCCGAAGCGAGGATAAGCTTCGCAGACAGGTCTTTATAAAATTAGTTAATTCAACTCATTTTAAGGAATTAAAACAATATTTTCTATAAACATTTTAAAAGACATTGTTGGATCGTGCACATTCTCTAGCTCGCGCGTAGTGTGAGTGCTCCCGTAGTAACTCCAAGGTCGGGATTGTTGTAAAATTTAAGTAAAAGTCGCACTGAATGCGGCCTTACTTGCGAAGCGCATAAAAATTTCAGTCAAGCAATCGGTTTGAATCACTATGTTACACGTTAAATAATAAATTAAGCAAAATTAAAGTACGTGTATATTCACTGTAATTAAAGTTGTCTGGAAGAGACCGCTCTTAGCGATAAGACCGCTTTTTGGGTATATCTATGTAGCTATTTTTGTTTCTTATTTTTACATCCTTGTTATTGTTGTACAATAAAATGTTTTGTCTTATATTTGTATTAATACACTACAAATATAAGATAAAATAATATAAAAAGTAGAAAGAAATAAACTCCCGGTACTCTTTGTAAGGAGAAAAGGTACATACCTCGACGATATCGTCGTCGCTGGCGGCGGGCGGCTGGGGTGGCTGGGGGGGCGGCAGGGCGGGCGGGGGGCGGTGGATGCCGAAGTTCGTCACCGGAGACTCCGAACTCGTGGCTGGGATGGGCGCTGCAAACGAAGTAAACAATCTTTTAAATTAATTCGCTTTGTGGAGACATCGGCCACTTATCAAGAGATGGCGCTGTAGGTGTGTATTATTGTATTCCGAATGTAATGATACGAACGTGTGTTGGCGGCGTGGTGCGGTCTCGCCGGCTTCACGCGCACCGCCCGCAGCGAGCTCCTGCCCGCGGGACGCGCCTTCTGCAATATACGACCAATACCAAATATAAATAAAAACATACATTTCATTACCAGTTTAAAACTATGAGAAACGAAGAAAAAATAGTTTAATCGCTCTGATTATTTCTAGCAGAATTTATGAACATTTTAACTATAAGCAGGCCCGTCCCACTCCCCGTGTTACCTACACGTGTCAACACACAGCGGCCCATCCGAGGCGGCCAGTCAATGGGAGTCAATGGGGGAAAGGAAAGTGGAATAGGTAAGAGTTACGCGCTAGAAAGAGACGCAACATTATCGTAGGTGTACGCGCTGCGCGATCTGAATTGAACTTAATGGTATCGTAGCTAGCTATATATAGCGTGTATATTTGTTTGAATGTGTTTTCGAAGTGGGCCTTCTGTACTCGTGACTCGTAGTGTGATGTCATTGTATTCTGTGGTGGTATGAGGTGGTGAAGGTAGGGAAGGTGGTACTCGTAGTGTGATGTCATTGTACTCTGTGGTATGTGGTATGAGGTGGTGAAGGTAGGGAAGGTGGTGACCTGGTCGGCGGCGGCGTGTCCGTTGACGGCGTACTTGTCCCCCAGCGAGCAGAGGCTGCTGAGCGCGCTCGAGCTCACGCCGCCGCTGTCTTTTGTATCCGTCGGGCCTGGAAAACGCATTTTTATATTTATTTTTAAACATATTTTTGAAATCCAAAATGGCGGCCATGTACTTTTTAGTTTTTGAGTCATGTGTTTCGTTTTCGGAAGGACCATTATAAAGAGTTTAAGTTTACTGTACTTATATTTAACGGAGCAAAACTCGGTCGCCCAGGTGCTACATAATTATATAATAGAACTACATTATGCCCGCGACTTCTGCGTGAGCTTTAGAATTTGGTCAACAGATCGCTTTGGAACATATTTATAACACTTAAAAAAATAATTTAAGTAAACATTTGAATAAATTCGAAATACGTAAATTCCATAAATTCCTTCCAGAAATTCTATTATTAAAGAATGTTTACGCGAAATTAGAAATAGATTGGACCATGGTATCGCGTTGTTCCAAACAAACTATGCCCCGTTTTACCCTTAGCGGTAGAATTCGGGAGAATCCTTTTGATAATTCAAAACCCACCTAAGTTAAGCTTCTGCGACAGCTCCTTGAGGAACATGGCACTGTTCTCGGCGAGGGCGTCGGTCGCGATCTCGTCTATCACTCGGCCGGAGCCCGTCACGCTGTGCTTAGCCGCCAGCCCGGAGGCCAGCGCCGCGTCGTCCTCGAGCACCTGGGAGACGCTCGCCTTGTCCAGCTCCGACTCCAGCAGTTGTTCCACCTGGAGAGGTAATGGGGTCTAATAATATGTTAATAGTTTTCAGAAGCGAATTTACTAGATTAATTTATTGGTAAGAAGTTGTTAAGTTTTTTTTTAATGTTGTGGGACAACTCACACACACAACAACCGCATTATGTGGTTAATTTTTGGGTTCTTTTACAGCAAAAATTTCCACATTTTGAAAATCACAAAAAGCCAAAAATTCAGAATCTAGATGTTTTTTTTTGATATCCGAAATGAAGAATATGACTGTAAATTTTGAAACACCCAACTCAAGATCTTAATTTTCTGAATATAATCGTCAAAAATGTCGGTCAAAATTTTTTCTATTTTTTTTTCGTTTATTTTTTAATTTTCTTCAAAAAAATTTTGTTCGTCTTTTTCAATTTAAAAAAAGCCTCAGTTTTTAAAATGTGAAAATTAAAAAGAAATACTAAAAATCTCCTCACCGGTTTGACATGAATCTTGGGCTCCTTCGGCAACGAGTCCAGGAACTCCCTGTTGAGCTCCTCCGCCGGCTTGGTGGTGATGTCCAGGTCGTCGCGCCCCCCCCTGCGCTCGACGTGGGGGGAGGGCGTGCGCAGCCGCTTGGCGGCGAGGGGCAGGGGCGCGGGGAGGGGCGCGGGCTCGCGGAGCGGGGACTCCGCCACCTCGATGGTGGGGATGTCGTCGAGGGCGCCGTTGGTCAGTTTGAACAGCTTCGACCCGTTGCGTCGCTCGTGGTTCTCGTACGGGAGGAGGTATCTGGAAACGGTATACGTTTAATTATAGACATTTCGAAAAAGCGTTTTGTATACCTACAAATATTTCAGAGGAGCATTTTTGATTTGTTTGTTTATGGGTCATTGGGTCACCCACTGTATTCTTTAGGTCATTACAGCCGAAACGTGGTCACCCTTTGAGGATTTTTCTTTCCCATGGGTTATGACCCAATGCATTACCGGTGAATTGTATTTCCGCCTTGTTTTGAAAATAAATTTAAAGATAATCTAAAATCTTGTTTGAACAACTTCCGCTACTCATCAACAGACGGCGCCACAGGTTACCTAAATCACGCCATCGGTGTTCTAAAGACATAATATATATACAAATCGTAGTATTGTCACAATTTGTGCTCGATCGCTCCCTAGGCATTCAATTCGTTTCAAGTCTACACTTGTTCGTCCATGACATCCAAGGATACAGGAAATCCAGCCTGTAGTAGAAAAGAAAAGAAAAGAAAAGAATGCGTTTATTGTTGACTGTTACACGAGAAAGATGTTACAGAAATTATAATAAGTTAAGAACAGTGTACCCTAGTAGCTACGAGTGGGAAGCTTTATTTTATTTTTGTTTCTACTACTACAGTATGAGTATGAAGTAGCTATGATCAATACTGACTTTTCATATAAGCGTCTAGTTCTGGCGGGCTGGTCGGCGTGCAGGGCGCGCCACAGCTTGCGGCGACACACCGCCTCGTAGCCGCCGCGCGCCGCCACCCCGCGGTACAGCTCGCGCAGCGACACTGGAACAGATCGTGACAAACACTCAATAAAAAACTAAACTGTAACACACATTTACAATAATAATTCATACTTGATTTGAAGTTTACGGGAGTTCTTATCCGCCCGACTTTTTCTCCCGGTCTACCTTTAGTCCCATGTGAACAATATGGACGAATGTAGTATAATGCAATAATTTGGAAAGTGTGTAGAATTTGTATTTGATGATATAAAGGCTTAGGCTAAAGTTAACCATATTTTTATAATTATGTTTATCGTCCGAATCGTATGTGTCTACTCACCCTGTCAGGTAGGAGGCCTGGGGCATACTCCATCACGCTGCTCCACTGCGGGCTAGTGGGCAACCTGTGTCGATCTGACACTGTCGGATGTTTTCAAACCGCCCACAGCGCCTCCGACAAGGTTTAACGACTGCTATCGTATCGATAACAACCGGGGTCGACGGCTCAACGTGCCCTCCGAAGCACGGAAGCGCGCATGTGATTCGCCACTAGTCGTCACGCTACTGACCGCTCCCGACGTTGCTTAACTTTTTCGCTCGCTTGCGATCTACTCAAGCAGCGGGGCTAAGCGCGCTTCTAGACTGCGCAAAGTTGACAAGAAAGTGAATGTGTGAGGGTGCAGTACTCACAGTGCGGGATCCCTCGAAGCGAGTGCGCTCGGTCAGTCCTGGCGTAGAAGTTCCGCAGTTGAGTCATGAACGCGGAGTCTTCGGCGCTCTCCGTCCTCTCTCTCTCCTCCTCGTCTTCGCTGCGGTGTCTCTTCTCTGCGCCGTTGCGGAGCGATAGTCTTCTGGGAGTCTGGAAGAAGAATTAACGTTGCCTAAGAAACGTTACGTGCTAGGCCGTGTCCTAATCGGTTGTCGCCACAACCGACCGACCAACGCAACACAATTTGAACACAGCTCTCTGAATTAAGCCATCCTTACTGAACTTGCACGGACATGCGACAAATGGACCGAATGATTTTGTCATCGAAGATAACAAATAGACAATATAATATGCGTTACAGAATACATTTATATATTTATTTTACTGAAAGTGGTTGGAGTGCTGAATACACTGGATGACTACTATCTCGTGTATGTGTGCTATATTATTATAACGTATTATGTTCGAGCGTGTAGGCTTGCGGCTTCATATGAGAACACGGGGGTGTTTATAAGGAGGCTTTTGTATATTGTTATGTGTGTGTGTGTGTGTATGTCCATGCTTGCGTGTGTGCGTGCGTTCGTGTGTGTGTGTGTGTGTGTGTGTGTGTGTATGTGTGTGTGTGTGTACATAGCATTGTAAAGGTGATGAAGGGTGAATATAAGTGTGTTTTGGTGGCTATATGGTCATGAATATTTGTGTGTGTCTGTCTCTCTCTCTGTGTGTGTGTGTGTGTGTGTCTGTGCGTGTGTGTGTGTCTGTGCGTGTGTGTGTGTGTGTGCACGTGTTCGTACTGACCTGAGGATCTCTCGGCGGCAGGCACACTCTGTGTGTCTGCGGGTCGCTGTCGGACGATCGGTCGGAGGGCGAGTGGTCGGGCGCGCGGCGGCGGCGGCCCCGCGGTCGTCCTTTCAGTTTGGGCGCGAGGTGGTTGCATACGAACTCGTGCCCCTCTAGCTCTGGGTACTCGAACGTGTCCTGGATAATATGAAAACATGTTTGTAGTTCTCGGTGCTAAAGCTATTTTGTGCGCTTTGCGGAGGGTCATGGGTCAGCGGAGCAGAAATTTGATTGGAGAATTAAAATTTCTGTTTCTGGTCTGGGTGTGTTTGTTCTTGTCTTGTGTGTGTCTGGGCACTAATGACAAGGAATCTTACTATGGGGCTATGTGTGTAAAGCGTTATTTATCTATCTTTTGATGTGTTCCTGTCTTGTGTGTCCACAGCACCCACGAGACAGGCATTCCAAGTGCGGGGTTTTGAATGTGAAATGAATATATTATAAATTTGATGTGTTGTTGTATCGGGTGCGTCCATGGCACAGTGAACCCTAGTGTGTTCTACAAGTGCGAAGAGCTATCTCCACGGACCTTGCAGTAGAGGTGTGCGTGTGCGTGTGTGTAGTCAGTTCAAAAAATTAAAATCAAAATCTAAGTCTTTTATTCATTGTCAGGTACGAGTTGTGTACACTTAATGAACATCATACATAATAGAATATTATCTTACATCTAACATCCGCTTTCGGTGCCCCTCAGGCTAACGTAGATCAGGAGAAAAAAGCGGGCGGAAAAAAACTCCCGGCACTCTTTTAAAATCAATTATGAACTAATTATGTTGTATGATTTTCAACCGATAAATGAGCACGCGTGACAGCAATCGCGTGTGTCAGTATCGGTCTAGTGTCATCTGCTCACAATTTCTTAAATTATACATGGGGTATAGAAATAGCCAGGTGAAGCTTATTCAACCCCATGATGAAGCGTCGTCTCCACGCACCTCGCACTAGAGGTGTGCGTGTGTGTGTGTGTGTGCGTGTGTGTGTGTGTGTAGTCAGTTCGCACGCACCTTGCAGTACAGTACCCCGGTGTCGGTGGTGGGCGCGGCACAAGGGATCCTATGAGGATGAAGCGTCGTCTCCACGCACCTCGCACTAGAGGTGTGTGTGTGTGTGTGTGTGTAGTCAGTTGGCACGCACCTTGCAGTAGAGTATCCTGGTGTTGGTGGTGGGCGCCGCGTACCCGCCGAGCGCGGCGACGAGCGCGTCGCGCAGCCACGCCGCCTGCACGCCCTCCAGCCGCGCCAGCAGCGCGCGGTAGCGGCAGTAGCGCGGGTACGAGAACACCACCACGCCCGGCCGGTCCGCCTCCACCGCTGTAACGTACATTACATTATGGGCGCTCTGTTGACTACAACTTGAACTACAGTCAGTCGTGTTCAAACATAGTTGAATACTTTCAGGAACTGACGAGGCAACAGCAAGCATTGTTATCCGTGGTTCTCCGGGGCAAAGGCGCCGCACCCGCTACGCCGCTCCACACCCAGCTCACCAGGTCCCCCTACGAACGACTACTTTATCGGTGATGGCTAGTACTGATACCAATAACCTCGTTGCCAGCGTCTTCCAAGTTTGTAGTGCGAATAAGGTACGAGTATCTTACTCTACTTACTTAACGTTTTAAATAAGGCGGATATTCCTTAATGACGTTTATTTTTATGAGCGTTGCTCGGTGTGCTGGACGCTTGCGTGGGCCTCTCTTTAAGACAGGAGATATCACAGTTGACAGACGAAAATTGCACTTAGAACGCTGTTGCTACAACACCAATAAAACTCGGTTATCACGCTCTTCTCTTGGTCATGTCATCTGGCATTTTAGCCTAATTCGACTATTAGACACTTCCTGCTGGTGCTTAGGTACTGTCCCAGGACAGCTTACCAGTAACCACCCTAAGGAACAATTCGACTGTCTGATAGTGTACTCACGCATTTTGCTCTTCTCGATCGCAAATATCGTCCGGTATTTTGGCTTTTTAGACACTTCCTCCAATTTCACTCTAAGGAACAACTCGACTATGGAACAGTCTGGTAGTACCACCTCCTCACTCATGTTGCTCTTCTCTTAGACACTTCCTGCCGGTGCTTGGGTACTGTGCTGGTCAACACCCTAAAGAACAACTCGACTGTATGGAACGGTCTGGTAGCAGTCAGCACTCACTCATGTTGCTCTTCTCGTGGTCGACGTCGCTGAAGTCGAGGCGGGTGTGGTGCAGCGGCGCGGAGGGCGCGGCGGCGGGCGGCTCGGGGGCGCAGGCGCCGCGCCACACGGCGCGCAGCCCCCAGCGCCAGCCCGCGCCGCTCCACACCCAGCTCACCAGGTCCTCCGCCCGGACGACTACCTTGTCGTTGATGGCTAGCACTTCGTCCTGTGGACAGTACATGGTCTTTAGCAGGGCCGTCTGAGACTATGTAGCCCTTGGGCACGCACAGGCGCGTCACGGGGGACATGACCCCCCCAAAACTTAAGGTCAAATTGAAAATAATAAAAGGAAATTTCTAGCTATCCCCTAACAGCGATAAATTTATAGTTTGTTGACATCTAGTGGTGTTTTTATGAACTACGTACGATGGCTTAATAGCAAAAAAATACATTAGTGTAGTGAGTGACGCCCTCCAAAATTTCAGGCTGCGACCGCGCCTGGGCACACTAGAATTCGTGGCCCTTTTGGAATGTAAAGAAAGCGAACTTAACAATTTTTTTCACTATCATCTGCTTTATTATTATTATTACCAACAGAGGGATTTACAGAATCAGGACCCTGAAAGGATTATGACATGGTTCACTGGCGGCTCTCCGGGGCCTGATTCTGTACGACCCAAAAGATTTGGTGCCGATATCGTGTGTCATCAAACCGTACGTCATTTCATGAACTCGGCACGACAAGGAACCTTAATGTCTATTCTATAAGGCACACAATAGATTGTTACGACTTTTAAGCCTTTTTTTACTTTTTATCACGGGTAGGACACGACATTCGCGATACGAGTGCGAGTGGTCATACCCGTCGGCCCTGATGTTGCTTGTGACTTTTAGGCGACAATGACTACTTATGAGACGGCACAGAGTAGGATAAAAATATTCTATATGTTAATCCAGATTCCAGGTAACAAATTTCGTACATACCAAATTTAATATCAGTTCACGCATTTTTGCGTGAAAGAGTAATGGCGGCTGTACACACTCGTCGAGACGCCCAGAGACAGACCGAGAGCGAGTATGTTGTTCATGGTGCTCTCGTCATGTCTCGCTTTCACTTCGGTCGGTCTCGGTCTCTTGTCGGTTCTCGCGCCCGAGTCAAGGGATCTCGTTGGGTCTCGCGAGGAAAACGATGTTTGTATGAAGATTTCAGCAATTTCTACGTTCATTACTGCGAGAATCTTCAGTATTAATGAAAAAACGCGTGTGTACACTGTACACTACAGGCAGGTATGCATCTCGTCGAAAGCCTCATCGGCCGAAACTCGGCGAGACCTCCTCGGTGAGTGTGTACAGCCGCCATAACAAACAACATACATCCGTCCTCAATCTGTCACATTTATAACCTACAGTAGTAGGGTTTACGGTCGCGCATAATGTAACCTCTACACATAGGCCAGCGCATTCACTAACGCGCTGGCGGTGCGCTTGCCAACGCGCTTGTGAGTAATCCACACATTGGAAGGTCGTTCAGTATGGTTTGGTTCGGGCCAATGTGCCGACGGATTCAAAATGGATGTTGAGTCGCTAACTCTTGATCGCTCCGGGCAAACTGATCGCGCGGCCAATGTGTGGATGGTGCGCCAGCTTGCGACAAGTGTCCTTTGATGGTGCCGACACCGCGCGGCAAGCTCGCAAGCGCGCCGGCCAACGTTCAAATACCTACGGCCAATGCGCCAACGCCCGTTCTACACATTGGGCCAGTGGCTGGGCCAGCGCGCTTGCCAACGCGTTGGCCTATGTGTAGTGCCTGCTTAAAGTTCAAAACAAAGGCTTCTAACTCTGCTTCATAGTAATTTCGTGTCTCGGAAAAATGTTTTAATTACAACTGGATAACAAAACCGACGACACAATCACAGCAGTTTTTGCACGGCTCGAAGTAACCTCGGATCTTTTTGTACTTCCCCGTAAAGAACGTGAGTTGGAGGTAAGTAGGTACTTATATTGGATCAACCTAGATTTGAACACTTTGAACACAGGTCGCCCTCAATTCGGATGCGTTTTCGTATGACTACTACAGGGTGGGGACTCCTCTCACAATGAGAGGGATGTAGGCCGCCGTCCACCACGCTCGCTGGCCTACTGCGGGTTGGTGGACTTCACATGCCTTTTGAGAACATTTTTTTTGAACTGTCAGGCATGCAGGTTTCCTCACGATGTTTTCCTTCACCGTAACAGCAGGTGATTTTAATTTTATAAAGCGCACATAACTTTTTTAATTGGTGCGTGCCACTGGGACTCGAACCCGGACCCCTCGATTAAGAGGTCGAATTCTTAGCCACTGGGCTATCACCGCAGTTTTAACATAATTTAAAGTATTTTTAAATCATTTAATTACTGCTAAATTATTATGATCTATGATTCAGGTGCCATAACGTACAAATAACTTAGCGTATAGTGACAAACAGATCGATATACTGAATCCGACTCTGGGAATCACACAGTAGGCAGCAGGGGGTTAACGCAGGGACGGACTCTGAGACTGTAATTTTATTTAGCTATCAGCGTTTATTTCATAATTAATAAATATAGTTTAAACTAAAAATAGGTACCAACGCTTTTGAAAAACATCGAACTAAAAATTTAAAATAATTTTCAAAATAAGTTTAAAACAATAATGAACGAAAAATACTAGTATTATTGTGACATATAGAACTACACAATAGTTACAAAAAATCAATCAGGAAGATATGTAAAAGAATCTAATATTAACCTAAAAATGCCAGTAACCCATTAATGACCCACTACAGGGTTGGGTCTCCTTCTCGTAATGAGAGGGATGTAGGCCTTAGTCCACCACGCTGGCCTAGTGCGGGTTGGTGGACTTCACATACCTTTGAGAACATTTTTAATGAACTCTCAGGCATGCAGGTTTCCTTTCACGATGTTTTCCGTCACCGTAACAGCAGGTGATATTTAATTTTATAAAGCGCACATAACTTTTTTACAAAGTCATTGGTGCGTGCCACTGGGATTCGAACCCGGGCCCCTCGATTCGAGGTCGAATTCTAAGCCACTGGGCTATCACCGCTATATACAGCATTATAATATAATCGAATATAAGTCTATTAAAACACAGCGCTAACAGCTTGATAATAACAAATAACGATAATTATGTTTACGTAAAAAATCTCATAACACATGGACGTAACCTAAATCCGCCCCTGAAGTCACAGGGGTGGCACTTAGGGGGTGGAGCAGGGGCGGACTGTGTTGCGCTTCAAATGGGGTTAGTTCACTGGAATATTGTTATTAAATTGACTATAGAGGTTAATCATTTATTATATGCTGTCCTATCAAAGTTAATAGCAAGGTACATTTTTTGAATGAAATATTTTGACGATTAAACGCCCAATTTAAGTCTCAAATTTGGACCCAAATACAAAACGCTAAATGTAAATATTAATTGATCAAACTAACTTGTAACAACTTTATATCTATAATAGACCAAATAAACTTTTTGTTGTTGTAATTTACACTTCTAATCAACATTAAACACTTTTTGCTGTTAGCTAGATTTACTTATATTAAAAATAAATAATTTAATTCAGCTAAGTCCGGCCCTGTGCCATTCTAAATGAAGAGGGGGGAAGCAAAATTGCTTTCAAATAAGTAACCAGCTCGCGTGCTTATTCTGGACGTACGATTATTACTTTTTTAACGTTATCGCTTCGTTATCATATCGTTTTTTATTATGTAAGTAACATACGTAAACAAATTTTTATGGAGTAGAATTTTTTATATGTTTGTAAATCTTTTTAACTAAGAAGTCCACTCGGTATCTCAAACATTCTTAACAATATTGTAAATGCGACGTACCTATGTAAGCAAAATGGCTGAACGGATTTGGGTGAAATTTCATACACAAATAGTTTAGTTATATCACATTTAAACAAAGTATTATTATTTTCGTATTATTATTAATAATAGAATATCAGTCATAGCGTCCCCTGTAGATATGCGTAATTTTTGGGCTAAAATTTGGGAAAATCCCATAAAACATAATGAACAAGCAGAATGGATATCTACGGAAATAGAGTATAGTAATAAAATAGAACCAATGAACTTTGAGTGCATTCCTGCAGAAGCTTTTCACGACACCCTGAAGCAATTGCATAGTTGGAAAGCCCCTGGTTCAGATCACATCCATAACTATTGGTATAAAAAATTAACTTTCATTCACCCATTTTTATATCAACATATAAATAATTTTATTAAAAATCCACAAAACTTACCTAAATATATCACTGAGGGCATTACGTATATGATACCAAAAGAGCAAAATAATTTATTAGATACGGCTAAATACAGACCTATCACATGTTTACAAACTATTTATAAAATTATTTCCTTCCTGCATTAGACACACAAATATTTGTTATTGTTTTGAAATTGAATTTGGTTACTAAACCTCGGCTATAAGATGCTTACTAACACATTTATGGACTTTGTCTGATTTTAAATAAATTGAATTGAAATTGAAATTAAACCAATAACGCCGTCCCAGGTTTACTTCTCCTTCCTTCTTAAAACAAAATACAATATTTAAAGTTTGTAGTTTAAGGCAGTCTAATTAGAAATTTCTGGAAAGGGATCAGAATACGGATGTTAATTACTGAGCCTCGGCAGGAATTTCCAGATCCGCTGGAATCGTGTTATTGTCGATGTAGTGGGTACATTGTTATCCACTGCCGGGCAACCTCCTTAACCCATTAGTGACCCACTAGTGGGCCACGCTATTTAACCCATTAGTGACCCACTACTGGGCAAACTCTTTTTCTCTCTTTTTGCTTTAGTTTCCCATTTATAATATTAATAGTGAGAATAGAGATACATATCCAAGGATTGACCAGGTTTGGAACTTAATACCTGAGCTGTCAAACCGGCCTATTTTCAATGATTGATTCAAAAATTGAAAAAAAAAGTTTTTTTTTTATTTTTTGGTCCACTGCTGGGCACGGGTCCCCCACAACTGCTCCAATGCGGATTATGGATACCCACTTTAGGGCAATGGGCAACCCCTTTAACCAATTAATGACCAATGCAGGGTCGGGTCTCCTCTCACAACGAGAAGGATGTAGGCCGCCGTCCTCCACGCTGGCCTACTGCGGGTTAGTGGACCCAACGTCAATTAGCGTCGATTAGGGGAAGCCCAAGCCCAGCAGTGGACTACGAAGGGAACGTGGGCCACTACGCCAATAGGCATGAGTGCAGTCTGAAGTAAATTTAACATTGCGCAACGTTATATTATTTGAACGATGTAATAACAATTAAGTTCAAATAAGTGTGTAACATGTAAATATAGAACATCTCTACGCGCATACATGCATAAATTGTCATACTATAACTCACACACCAACAGCCGTGCACAGACAGTATGCGCGGAGATCACTCACACATCCGCACGTATATTGAAAACATGGACATTATACAGAGTGGTGTAGGAGATCGCCTTTGATATACCTAATAGGTTGTTCGTCCTTCACCATTAAAATGACCACAAATAAATTAAAGGATGCCTTTCAGTGGTTTAACAAATTAAATATATACAAAAAATAAAAATATCTACAGATTGAATATGCCATCCAAAATATAAATCATATAAAATATACCTAATATGTATTATTAAATTTGCGACTTACAAATTAACGAATTAAAAAGAAGTTACATACTACACGAGTATCGCAGTGGATAATAAGTATGCACGGGTTCTAGGTTTGATTCCAAGCGAAGTACAGATTTGAATGATAAGTTAAAATATCTGTTTCCAGTCTGTGTGTGTTTTCTTGCCTTGTGTGTGTCCATGGCATCCACGACACAGGGAATCCCAGTGTGCGGCTATGTGTGTGCAGCATACATATTTTTATTATTATTTTTATAGATTTTTAGAGATACGGATATTGATACTCCTTCCTTCTATCCGGCACTTCATAGTCCATCGCTGGACACGAGCCTGCCCTAATCGACGCCCATATTGATACTCACAAAACATTAACCACATAGCATAATTCCCAAAACTCAGGCTGTAGATAAGACACACACACACACACAGCTGACAGCATCGGATCTATTCGGTGCAACGCCCCGTTCCGCGTTCACACTGGTAACTGTGTACTACACACCACTCATTACTTCGACAACAAATGACACATCATCACATGCATTCGCACTCGGAGACGTTGAACGGTTACTTAAGTGGCTCCTTAGGAGAGAATCAAAAAGTTCACTCACACTCATCCAGAAACATCCGTTGTCTGCAACATTTATGGCCCACTGTAGGGCACCCTCCCCACAAGAGGTGTGGAGCATACTTTACCACGCTGCTCCAATGCGGATTGGTAGGGATGCGTGTATTGCGGGTATTGATACTCCTCCTTTCTTTCAAGCCCTTCAATTCAACAAGGCCTTAGCATGATGTGCGTCTACATATATCTTCACGTGCGAAAAGTTCAAAGTCAAATTAAATACAAACATAAAATTCAGCAAGTGTGCACTGCGCCTTACCGACATAAATTCTCAATAACACGAGGAGGGGGAGGGGGAGGGGCACAGGGCCGGATTTGCGCTGCGTGTTATTATTATTATTTGTTATTTTATTTTTGTATTTAGTTTATTTTAATTTTAACGATAAAGTTGCGAGAGGTGGAATTAATAATTACTTTTATCTATTTATGTATACTTTTATCTATCTATTTTCTACCAGTCTAACTTTGAACTGAGCAGAAATATTAGTACAAATAAATGTACTAATAGATAGGATAGACCAACAACAAGAACAATAAAAGGAAAGGATAACGAAATGTGACAATAATTTAACACATAATAACATTCATATACATACATACATCTTTAACTGCAATTTAAATGATTTGATTTTTTTTTCAATATTAAATTTAAGGATAATATTTTATCTTACATACTTCTCATTACTGTTGTTATTAATCTATTTTTTTTATTTTAGTTACTTCTGTTTTCTATTTTGCTCAATATTCTTACTACTATTACTACTAGAATATAACTACTACTACTAGTATACTATATTCAAAATTGACAATTTATAAACCAACCTCTCTATAAAATGTTACAATTAAAATATTCTTAAGTTACATGGTATACACAAATACCCAATTATCAATACTGTCAACATTCTATTTTCGAAAAGAAATTCCTAATAACTAAAAACTCCTTCCAATTTCCGAACCGCAAATAAACTATAAAACTCGTTACAATTTCAAAACAGTCAAATTCGAAATTTAAATTTGTAATAGAACAGATGCAACACTAGCGATTCGGTGTAAGGCTGATAGGACTGAAAAAACAACACAATAAAAGTGCCTCCCTGGCGGAAAGCAGTGAAAGATGAGAGCGCGGCGCGCGCGGACCGAGACCCGTTGGTACTGGGGCTTACGTAATACAAATAAATGAATTAACTTGAAATAATAATAATAAAAGGTAGAAATATAATAAAAATAAACTATGTTCAATTAGTGATAAAAGAATTAAACTTAAAATGAACGCAAAATAATAACTTACTTTTTTCAAAATATTGAACATCTCAATAACGAGGAACAATAGGCATGATGACTAATTTTCAAAAACTCTTCTATGATATTCAGAAGTTTCTATTATGTCTAAAATATATCATATTTTTGTAGAAAATTAAGGTTTTTGTGTAATAAAAGTACGTTTAAATTTTAAGTTTCAAATTCGGTCCAAAACGCGCGCCCGTGTCATGACGTCTGTCATTGCGCCACGGCTCAGTAAAAAATGACAGATCGCGTATAATATGCTTACGAAAAAAATGACGTTAACTAAGACGTGACGTAATTTGACGTAATTCGATCTGATGGGTGTTTTAGCTATCATGGCGGATTGTTGTATTTTGTAGATTTATTTTAACAAATTAATTATTAATCTCGACATTAATAAGAGAATAAATACATGTTTCAAAATCTTTTAATCCTATTTCATTAGATCAGATAAATATTTTGGCGATACTTGATTACTGTCATCATGCCTATTTAAAAAATCCAACTTATAACTTTATTTCAGTTCCATTATACGAACCTATATTCTGATCAGCAGTGTTATGCTGTAACGTTTCAGAACTAGAAAAAAATTAACAATAAAATGCACTGAACATTAGTTCGCAATTCATTTTTAGTATATTGCAGAGATTAGTTTCAACGTTTACGTTCAACAGCACATTTTCAATTTAGTTTTACATCTTAGATTCCATTGTTATAAATAAGTTTATACAATTATGTTTCACAATCCGTCCCCACGATTGCAAATATAGACTTCACAAGTTGAATATTAATGATATAAACGATAATTGTGATAATGACTCACGGCACTGCACGAACCTTAGAGAATACATGATAACAAGTGTAACGATACGAGTATATGAACTGTTGGTATATGTGTGAACACTGCATAGTGAAACGAGCGTGTGTAAGGAAATATGAACTGTTGGCATATGTGTGAACAGTGAAACTGCAATCCTACTACTATTACAAATGTGAAAGTATATGTGGATGGATAGATGATTGTTACTCTTTCACGCAATAAAGACTGAACGGATTTGGATGAAATTTGATACGCAGATAGTTTATAACCTGGATATCAGATACTGTCTAACCCTCTCCCTCTCTGGACCAAATTCTAAAATTTATGCGGGCGAAGCCGTTAGCAAAGTCTAGTAATGAATATAGAAGCATTGTTGATTGCATTCAATACCATTTTTTCATACAGCCTGACTCCTAGACTTTACCCTACTCTTTAACATTTTAATTCATTATTTACAACTTAATTATTTACACTCCTTATTTATTATTATGTGATAAAAAATAGTGGGATGAATTAAAAACGTTATACGTCAGTTACATATTTTATTTATTTAGTATTTTAACATCTGCATGTCGTATGTCTAAGATTTATAAAGTAGGTAGGTACTAAATATTCTTAATATGTATTTGTTATTACAATTTCTTCTACTTCGATTCGTAACTCTTATTAATAACTCATTATAAAATTCAGTATTTTAAATTTAATACATTATTATCATTAGTTAAGTCTTGTACCCTATTGAGTTAGACTGTTAGAGAATAAAAATTTAATTCAGTATTTTTCACGGCCAAGTGTCAAGACCGCGCCACCGTGCTATGGAGCCGTTCACCAAGTTTGAAAGCCTAATGCCTACAAAAGGGTGTATCTGCAAATCGCTCACTTCCCTCACAAACAAAACTAAACCTTATTCGGTTGCAATAAGAGTCATTAACAGCAAATTGTTTGTTTAACTTATTAATGTAGGTAACTAGTCGGTATAGAATTTGGATATTAGGTTGAACCAGGTTTTTTGGCTTATTTATTTAAAACGTTATTATGTATTATGTATGTACATGTACATACATAGATGTCTTACATAGAAATTAAATTTAAATGAGGCAATCTTGTTATATTATTTTAATATACTTTTTCGGAAGCCAAAAGACAAAAACACTTAAGTACATAAAAAAGGGACAGAAATCTAAAATTATATTTGAAGGAATAGTTAATCCCCTACCAATGAGAAGGATCACATCACCATCGATTGATGTCCTTGGCAAACCATATTATGATTACTTGACATCAGACATATTATAATAATATGTTGTGATACGTCACGTGGAGACGCTTCTCGGTTGCCATGACAACCGGTCGCTCGACGCGCCACAATCGATACATTCGATACAAAACCCTGAGATTTCAGATACACAGGGTAAACATCATATAAGACATAGAGTAGCTTAGATAACATGGGGGGTACATTACCGCCGCACTTTATACTTTAAGGCGAAAATGCGAGACGAAAGGCGATTATTTATTTATTTTTATTTATTAATTACCCAAATAATACACATAAAATACAATTACGATTAAAATACATACAAAATACTACAACACTAAACTTCAACTCGGAAGATCATTTGTTCTGTTTTTACAAAATTAAAAATGACTTAAATTTAAGAAAGAAAACATAAATAATGTATTTCATAAACTAAAGGAATCTATCTACAGACTGAATATGCCAATAATTAAAATACCTACAAATAAAAATATAAAACATGATCTCCACACTTCTCCAACAGAAACACAAAGTTAACGGCGGCTTACGAAGGCGGCGGTAAGTGCCCTGGACGTACTTCACGTAAATTCAGAAGCCACAAACAGACGCTGTCGCATTAAGGCGCTTATCGATTGGTTACTAATAATAGAACCGCGTAAGTGTACGGTGAAGAGAGGCGCGGGTAGCGGGTTAAACGGGTTAAGAGCGATTATAACAGTTTATTCATTCATCGTGTTTATTGTTATTTCACAAGACCGACCACCAATTTTCAATCAATTTATTTCATTGAAAATTAGTTCATGAATTGTTTCTGACTTCGGCTGATGGCTGTCCAAATATGCATTAATCTGCGACAAATGTATGCAACTACTTTGTCGTATGAGCAACTATTGCGTGCGACTTGGCGCACTTAGGAAACGGGGTAGCCGGGATATCACAGCTATTTATCCCAATTTTGATGTGAGTTGAAATTGCAATCATATTATAACGTGAAAGTTCTATCAATAAATTTAATTTAATAACCGCGAGGTCGTAGCATTGCATACTTTAGTGAATTAATTACATACTGTTATTCGTACCAGTTTACATATGTAAATAGGGTAAGCGTAGGTGCATATTATTCAGTGTTGAATGAAATAACAATTCAGTTTTTGCTACTGATACGATGTTGTATTTAAAAATATATTTCTGAGCGTGCCTCAAAGATAGAGGAAAAAATCCAAGAAATAACAGATCAGTAAATTAGTTAACTTATAAACGATGTGGCATAAATATTTATAATTTATTGTTATAAACATAATTTTTCAATAAAAATCATGTCTAAATCCTGTCACAAAGTCGCTGTTCCCGCCACTAAGCGAATTCTGCGAACCGGTTAGAACTGGAACGAACCGGATAATTCCGGGCCAAAGTTGATATAAAGCTGTTTGTTCACCGTCGTTTAGTCTATTCTAATTATCTGTTCTAATTATTTCTCTATTTTATTCTAGCTATCTATACTTGGGCTCGAATTATGCGAATTATTATATTTTTGAAACTCATTATCTTCTTGTTAATTTGAATAAGACCAACCTCCAGCCACTCATCCATAAATCTACACATAAATCTCTCCAACTATCTGTCTATCCATAGATCTATGGATCACCATTATATATATTCTAATATTTTTAATAAGTTTTTTTTTGTTCATTTGGATATCTGAAGAGACAACTACATAATTATGTTCTACCACCTATGTATAAGGTCCTTAACACCGTTTTTCCTTGCTCACCGGATGTGTTCTTGCATTGGTCGAAATGTTAATTAAAGTGAAGCGAGGTTTCAAACTGTTTCGTACTATACATAATGTACACATATTTATTTTGCTTTTTTATACATATAGCCAGCCACAGGTTTCATATCTATGAAATGAAACGATGAAAGGCCGGTCGAAGGAAGTGCCGGGTCAGCTAGTTTTAATATATGTATCTACACAAATAAATAAAATTTTATTTATTGCAGACACTCCAATTGGATGTGATGGTTTTACTAAATGCATAAATGTATAAATGTTCCATATACCAAAACAACATTCTTTACAATTTTTGTCTGTCTGTCCGTCTGTCAATTTGTTCCGGCTAATCTCTAGAACGGCTGGACCGATTTTGACGGGACTTTCACTGGCAGATAGCTGATGTAATAAGGAGCTACTAAGGCTGCTTTTATTTTATAATTCCATGCGGACGAAGTCGCGGGCACAGGTATTAAATTAAAAAAAAATGTAATCAGAATAATGAAATAGTATCAAGTAGTGTGAGCCGAGTACACAGGCGGAATCCGACGTCGCGCGCCGCTTACGAAATGTTATTCCGCTCCACTGCTAGAAGTGAGCAACTGATCTTTTTAAGTTTTAATTTTAGATAATGATTTTTGAAGTGAAAACTTCCTTAGCGGCGTTGTGGGTAAAAAATGCTAAACTCGCGACAGGACACGTGACCCTGATCGAAAATGCGTAAGACGGAGGGAGAGTGTTTTGTGATTAGCGTAGTCCATCTAGTAAAAAGTGCAGAAACGATTACATGACGTTCGTGAAAGACGGAAGAAATAGATTGCTGCTACACGAGAAAAAATATTTATTTATAAATTATACATTTTTTAAACGTTTTCGAAAAATCGTTTGCTCTTTGCTTGAATTCAATATCCTATGCGCGTGCTATAAGTACGTATTTATTATACGAATAGAAGTTAAAACTCCAATCAAACAATAATTTAGTAAAGATAGGCAAATAGTGTCGGTTATCAGTTGCGTCCTTCTGCCGGCTGTGCGCGCTAAGTACAACGAAGCAAACCCGGGGGCACAGGGTTGGCACACTTTGATACATTTATAATTTGACATTTTAATTTATTTGTGACGAGTGGTGCAGTGGTTAAGACACCGGTGCGCTGGGTTCGATTCCCAGCATCACAGCAGATTTGAATGATGAATGTAAATTCCTGTTTCTGGTCTGGGAAGGAAGGAAGGAAAGAAAATCGCTCTGAGATTATTTACTTATTATTATTTATTAATTGCTTTATTTATTACTTTATTTTGCGTTACTCATGTTACTCATTTTACCACTCATGGGGACTATTATGAGCGTTATGGATGTAGCATCTTCAGTTACTATACCTCCTGAACCGACACTCAATTCATCAAGAATGTCTTGATTCACGGCGGGTAACGACAGCTTTATGTGCCTTATCTTTCTAGAACAATTACAATAAATCTAATAAAATTTGTACCAGCTTCCATTTTCATACATTTGTTTTCATTATAAATGAGTAGTAAACAGACATGAAGACCGACTGATAAATAAAATAAAAACAAAATAAATAACGCTTCACACTCACAGCCCCACACTAGGATTTCCTGTGTCGTGGGCGCCATGGACACACACAAGACAACAACACAACACACCCAGACCAGAAACAGAAATTCAAATTCATCATTCAAATCTCTGCTCTGCTGGGAATCGAACCCAGGACCCTCCGCGCAGCGCACCGGTGTCTTAACCACTGCGCCACTCAGGTCGTCGATGTAAAGAGTTCACTGCAAGCCATGTGTACGGTACGTCCACACCACATCACAATCACAAATAGAGAAGAAATCCTGTCTGATATTGTATGCTACGTATGAGGACTAAGATATTCACCCCAAAGAAAGATTCTATGTAAGTTTTAAATCTCGTTTTCTAAACTCTGTGTTTGACCTACAACATAGCGTGAAATATATTTTATCCCCTGAATGTAGTAAGGATAGTTTTAATTTGTTATTCGTTGAAAGAAATATCGCTATACAAACAAAAACAGATAACAATCGATTTAAAATTTGAAGGTCACTTCCAAATGACTTTGTTACCTTCTGTTCTGTTTTGTAATGAGCTCCGCAGACGGCTTAAATAAATAGTTATACGAGTACATCCGACTTCGCCCTGGTTGATTGGGTTATGATTCTTATGATGTCTTTTTTGTCGTTTTGAATGTTTACAAGTGAAAAATTATGTTTTAATGCTATTGACTCTAGGTGTGAATTATGTTAATTGCGATTTAGGCAAGGTCTATTGGACCAAACGTTTGAACAGTAAATGGAATTGTACAGCAAATAAAGAATATTGAATTGAATTTTAAAATTAATCTATAAAACTTTAACATAAATATCAAACTAAATTAATAAGACATGTATTTATACATCTTATTAAGTAATTTTGCCAATTTAGGCAACCTCAGGCCGCTTAGGCCTTCTTAGGCCACTCAGGATTTGTATTTTTATATCAATTTCATATGTCACCCCGCCATCGCCACCCGTCTGTCTTCACCTTTATTTCGTCCATCTGCTTTGCAATCGAACAATAGAGTTTCTGTGTCGCTTAAGTAGGTTTTTAAATATTTAGGTATATTTCCGTGCACAAATTAAAAGTGGCGTAATTTGACCTATTTTATGATCGAAGCATCATTAGTGGGTTAGTGCAATACTAACACCTATGATTTTTTAAAATATAAAATATGCTATGTCATAGCCTTCCACGGACATAACCTTCCACCAAAACAATACGTATATCGAAATGATACATCATACATCGATTAAATGTTAAAGTAATCTTATTATTATGGATGTAAAATTGTAGAGAAATAAGAAAGTTGACTGACAGACATATAACATACTAATGACTACTTACGAATACTTTGACAATGGTGTTCAAATGTTCACGACATAGATATGAAAATATTAAAAAATAAGTAATAATAATAATAACTATAGCAGCGACAGCCCTGAGTACCCAAGTATGCGCGCGGCCGATATTTTTTCACCGGGAGTACAGGAAGCCGTCGAGTCGATTTAGAATTATTGATTTTTTATTCGAACCATTTTAACCGATGCACGAAGGACCGCCGGAAGCGAGGCATGTTCATTGTTTGAGTAAAGTGCACTAATAATTACTTTGGAACGGAATTTTTTAAAATAATGGACTGTACGCGATTGTGATGGAAGATTTCTGAGATATTTACTGTGATTGAACAATAAGAGATTTGTATTATAGAAGAGTTATTAAGTATTAAATAGTAATGTAAAAATTAAATAATTGAACAAAAATTTTTCGTTCAATTATTATATTAATTAATATGTTATAAAATCCAATGTTTCCTACTTTTTTCACTTTTTATATTTTTATGAAAAATATAAGAAAAAAGATAAAAAGTACTTAATTTCCAAATTATAAGTCTATTGAATCATAGCAGTATTAGAAACCAATCAATCCTTGTTATCGATTTCCACGTAACACTTAAAGCGTTGTTGATACAAAGTCGATAATGTCTGTGGTGATAATTAGGATAATACATTTTTCATGATAGAAAAAAGATCAAGACATTTTAATAATTTAAATTCTTTCATAGTCGTTTCTTCCAATAAAATATTAAAGTTAAACAGCAAATAAGCTCGATTTTTTTTATCGAGAATGTAAAACATTTGCACGCGTCAAAACAATTAAATAATGCTTACATTTTAAAGCGATTAGTAACTATTTTTATTTACAATCAATATTTGGTTTACTTGACATTTAAAGATAAATTTACACTTTAACGTACATTACATATTAGTATTTTTAATTAATTTCAGACTGTTTTGTGTTTTGATTATATTGACACTTTTAAACTAGACGTAAAATCAATTTAGTAATGTTTTATGTCTATGTCTTCTGTAGCGGCATAAATGAAATCGAATTTCCGCAAATTAAAATAGCGTTTAATGCGTCTCTATCGCCGCCTCTGTGCGTGTCATCGTGCATCTCGCTCGCACGGTAATTCCGTCCTCCCCCCGCGCGAAGGGTTCAGATGCGCTGTGGTATGAAACTGCTAAACATGAGATTAAAATTAAAATATTTACTTAAATATGATTTTACACTCATTTAAGAGTTTGTTATTTCATGGTATTTTTAAAGATAAGATGTGAATTTGTGTGTATTTTCCGTTTTAATTTGCAATAATATGTTTTTTAACTTTGAACAAGTGCATAGAATAATAAAATTGACAGATGCATGTTAAGTAATTTATGAGTTAAGTTATTAGGTAATTTATTATTATAATGTACAGCCTTATACACTATGCAAACGGAGCAGCTTGAAATTCGGCACAAATGTAGTTTATATGGAGAAGATGAAGAATTGTAAATATTGTAATCAATATTTTTTTAATAAAATGTATAAGAAATATTACCGCACATACTACCATAACTTAGAGGACTTTCACAAGCCCACATGTTTGTCACGTCGCGCGTCGTGTACGTACCTATATTCCGTTACGCGTCAAATTTAAATATCAATAAATTTCAGTCGAATTTCGACCCCTTGACGACCTCTTGTGTAATCTATAAATATAATTAAACGAATCGCTGTTCGTTTTGATACGTTCGATCCAAGGAAGGTTTGTGTGTGTTTGTGAAAGATCCAACGCGGTAACAAAATCTAAAAAGAATGCGAGAAAAATAATAGAAATTTCTTTATTTGGCAGAACGAAGTGTGCCAAGTGTGCCAAGTAGGTAAGCTAATTTATTAATATGTATTACAAACACCGTGGTGGCTACATACCACACGGCTGATCACACAGTAAGTGCCAGCATGTGACCGTTCGTTTTATCTTTTTATTTAAACGCGTATTATTTATACCTACCTGACGACAGTGCACTGACTATTTAGTGTTTTGCTATTTAGCTACGCATTTAATATGTCAATGTTAGACCGCTATACCCTAAATTTAAAAAAAACTAGGTCGAATTTAAGGTTATGTATCGAAAAACGAAAATAGACCTAATAAATACCCATGACATATAAAAAAAGGACAGACAAAAACTTTATTTGACATTGTTTGATTTAAATCTCCAGTAGTCGTAACTCGACTACAATTTATTGGAATTTGCCATCGAGATGTTCCAAATGAAAAAAATATCGTGGTTTTGATAATAAATAAGTAATTTTCAAAGGTATAAATCTACATTGACACTGGCAAGTAACTGACACAATTTTTAGTACAATAAAAAATTATTAAAATAACAACCGACGTCAAACTAAAAAGTAAAAAACAATTTTGCAAATAGATTTTTGAAGTCTACATAAATGGTAAAGGCCCTCCTCCCTTATTGAAGTCGGTAAACAAAAGCTCATATAAATAACCATCCACACGACATCCAGCGAACTGTGCCAGTTAATTCCGATAACGTTTTATGTTCGCTTGATAAGGATTTCTGTTAGCCAGTCAGTAGTATGTGTTCATGCTAAATCGCTTGCTTAGACGCACTAGACGAATACGGTTAAATTGACAGGTGTTTAACCCATTAAAGTACTGCACGGTCGGGTTTCCTCTCACTAAGAGAAGGATGTAGGCCGCCGTCCACGTAACGGTGAAGGAAAATATCAAAAAACCTGCATGTCAGTAACCCATTAATGACCCACTACAGGGTCGGGTCTCCTTCTCGTAATGAGAGGGATGTAGGCCTTAGCCCACCACGCTGGCCTACTGCGGGTTGGTGGACTTCACATACCTTTGAAATATTTTTTGTGAACTCTCAGGCATGCAGGTTTCCTCACGATGTTTTCCTTCACCGTAACAGCAGGTGATATTTAATTTTAGAAAGCGCACATAACTTTTTTTCATAGTCATTGGTGCGTGCCACTGGGATTCGAACCCGGACCCCTCGATTCGAGGTCGAATTCTAAGCCACTGGGCTATCACCGCAAAAAACCTGCATGCCTGAGAGTTATCCGTAATGTTCCCAAAGGCATGTGAAGTCCACCGACCCCCTGTAGACATCTCGTCGTGTGAAGAGACCCGAACCTTGAATGTGTGATAAATGCGTTAACGAGATACATTTATTTATTAGTTTTATTACTATAATAATTATTAAAAAAAAATTATTATTCATAATACATACATATTTGGTATATCTATATCGTTTGTTATAATAAATTTTTATGTTTATAATAATATTTATTTTTAATTAATAATAAAATTAATTAAATATTCCCGCAAGTAAAGCCGAGTGCATAGCAACAGTACTCCCAAAGAGAAATTACCCGATTGTACATTGATATTTATGCGGCCGACTGCCGCAGTGGTGCAACTCGTTTTTATTTGTTTTTCACCAGTTTTTTCGTGCCAATGTGAGATGTTTATTTTCTTAGAAACCGATCGTTTGTCAGTAACAATAGGTTTTATTGATGCTTAGACGCCGTAAATATGTAGTCAGGTAAACTTTATACATGACATCGATACACACGAAATGTTTGCCGATACAGGCTGGAACAAATTGCAGTTTAAAGTCTCTATTCATATATCAACGTCTCTTTTATTTATAAAACATTGCTTTGTTTTCAATTGAAATATGAAGTGGAAACGCATTTTACGTTTGAAGAGTACTTTAGTATTTAAATCTTAGTATTTCATGAATCATTTAACTAGTAAATGATTTATAAATAAAAGGTAAGTAATCGCCACTTTTTGTATTTTGAATTACCTAAATGGTATATTTCAATTGCTATTGGTTTAAGTAAAATACATATCATATATACATATCACATCATTATTTCTATACTTTTCTTGCCTTAAAGCCAAAGTAGCTAAAACCGACCTAACATTACAAAATATTTAATGAGAGAAAATAACTGAACGGGAACTAATGGTAGTAATATACACTATTTTGCACTGTATGTTTTCTTAATCTACAAACTATACACGCACTGAATAAACACAACTGATAAGGCACTACACTACACATACATCAACTTTCTCCTGTCATCTTTAAAAGGTGATAAAATAAGGTACCTATCAAACAAATAATTATTAAACAAATTAATTAATTCCGGTCCAAGTTACAACCGTGTTCGTTTCAACTCGCCAAGCAACCTTTAATATACGCACACATGCGCACCTAATTTTATGGTCACGCACACTAACACAAAACGTTTCAATGAAATGTGAACTTTAATAGTTCGGAATAAGACTCATTTTCGTATGAATTAGAAGTCACTTCCGACGTTTCGTAAGACGGAACTCTGACCAAGTCGAGCGTGAGTCGAATCTGTGAGGATTGTTTTCGGAATTAGAATTTTAATGCGTTCGCATTAAGGTTCAATTTATTATTGATAATCTCCGTTTACACTTGCAAGGAATTATCAACTATATTCCTATAGCGATAAGGTTGAGTTTAGTGTGTGACTGTATTTGTGACGTAACAGCTAGGTTTTTGGTTTATTTTTCGAGCTAGTCTGTCCTAGAGTTAGGTCTCTAAATTAATATAACTACGTTATATTAATTTGACCTGTCTACTTATAAACAAATACTAACTTTTGCATGCGACGTTATTTATAATTAGAACATTTAATTTTGTCTTAAGTATTTGAAATTAGAATTTGACACGTAACAGAATGTACGTCATGTTTATCTATGTGTGCATGTCAAAGTACATTCGTGCATTTTTAAACCGACTTCAAAAAGGAGGTTATCAATTCGACACGCACGTATGTATGTCATATTAACGGAATCGCACAATATTAACATAATATGTTGGTCTATTTCAGCTTCCAACTATGTGTAAGTATACCAAATTTCCAAGGTGTATGTATTATAATGTATACATGTAATATAGATATATTGTAGATAATACTATGTTTGCCCTCGCATATCACCGAAACTAATTGACTAATCTTGATCGTTCTTTTTTTGTTTGCATTAAATCGGTTAAGCAGTCTCTTCGTGATGTCGACTAAAAACTATACTTAGGAAAAAAAATAATTTTAAAAAATAAATCCGACTTCAAAACAGTATGAATTTGTTATTATACTTCCAGTTTAATTTCCGAAATTATTTTGAAATTGGAAAATTGTCCCAAGGAACCCTAAATCGGAGGCAAGTAATCCTCAAATATACATGTATTGAGGCCAAGGGCGCCCTCTCGCGGCGCGATTTGGTTAAAACACTCGACAATGCTGCATTTACCGTATAAATACGTAATTTTTAAAAATACATAAGTATGTGTTCTAGTGACAAATCTTTGACCATGAAGACTGTTAGTCATGTCATAAAAATATGTCATGTCAGTCTGCCTGACATCTGCCCATCCCAAACTAATGGCAGACGTTAACTATACGAATATAGTGTTCATTCATGACTAATAAGCTATATGTAAACGTAATACAACATACATATACGAAACACATACAAAAAAAATAAAAGTTAAAACTACTCATACTGCCTTCATTAAAAAATATAATCTTAAGTTGGTAGCCCTGAATTGCAAATAATAATTGCGTTACAGTAATATAATAAAACATAATATATTGAAACATTTGAACACTCTCACAAATACTCTTACAAATAACTTTTGTTTGAAAGAGTTAACAACAGACTTTTTATTTACATTCACAAACGCAAACAACAAAGTCAAAAGATACACATACAGACAGACAAAACTAAAAATGCCACAGATAATATATTTTTCAAACACTGTCATCATTAAAAAATATAATCTGAGGTTGGCAGCCCTGGCGCACTGGTAAATAATTGCTTCACAGCAAATGTGTGGAGACGAAAGACCGTTTATTTATAGAATTTATTTAGTTGTTTGTTTTATATACGCACTTAAATTACACACAATTCACGAATATAAGTGTTTAAATTTATACGCAATGATAAAAATAAGTATGTAGTTAGTAAGGTTGTTATAAAATTTTACAAGTTTAATTCCTTTATTTATATCATAGTTGAATTACTTAATAATAGCTTTGCGACTGTATGGAGAAGTAGATGCATTTGTTTATTGAATTTATAATATAATTATTTTATATACGTACTGATACTCAGAATAATCATCCATTGATATTGATAGACATTAATACAATACTAAACATCCTCTAAAATACAAAATGAAATCACCCTTGCCAACTGATACGAGCAACATCACGGGAGTTGCTAGTACGTTGCCGGCTTTAAGGAGAGCTCTCTTATAACCTTTTTGATGTGTCTTACCAGTTGATTTCTTCTTATGCTTTATGTTTTGACTGTGGTATTGAAAACGTAACGAGAACATTTCAGACATAAGCAAATATGTACGTTTAAAGTTTTAGAACCTGCGCCTGATACCGCTTATCGCGGTGCGGACATTAAAAAAGGCATTCACTCCGACTTACAAAATATCATTATTATTACTTTTCGTACCGGCGATAACACAAGTGTACAAGTGTATAATATAAGGATTACGCGATAGTCGAAACAGAGTTTTCTTTAGTCTTCATTAAATATATTGTTTTATGAGCCAAAACTGGTATATGTCACTTTTGAATATACAGTGTATTGACGAATAAACACAAATAAACAAAGTAAATAAACAATAATTGAATAAAAACCCAACCCAATATTCTAATATAAAGTATCTATAAATGTAGAGTACTTATAACTTTAAATTACAATTCAAATTATTTTTGGTACCTAACTCGGGACCTCTTATTTCATCGACCCCATTTTAAATTATTATAGTTCCTAACACTTCATCTAATTAGATACAAAAATTAACCAAATAGCTTTATGGCTTGCAAGTAAAAATCACATTAAACTAACACTTAATATCCAATTTTAGCACATACATAAAAAAGGTGATTAAAACTCAAAACACCAAGCGCTTATCCAGCTGAGTGTACAGTAACGATCCGGCGTTATCAGTTATTTACTCAGAGTGAACTCGAGATAAGATACACAAATACCTAGAGCTTGCAACGCACCGAATATTTCGATATTTGATTGGCGTGTTAGGGACTAATGTGTTCTTGAAGGGTTAATATTTAAGGGATATATTTAAGGGATATATAATTAAGAGTCAGATTTAAGCATTACATTCATTTTTCAATGAATGTTTTCTTTTGTTTCACTGAATACTTGTAACAAATATGAAATATTTTTATTATATTTAAGCAGTCCTTTGTGTCAATTTTTAAAATTCCTAAGTATAACAATAGGTAGTCTTATTGCTTAAGTAGCAATTTCCTCCAAACATAGCTTAGGCAGAAACTATAATAATAACTAGATCAGTGGGTTATACTCGTAAGTTATTATAACAATGAAGGCACTATGTTACTATATTACTATACGTCAATAATCAATAATAACAATATGTATATCAGAAAGACAGATAAAACGATTTATGCAATAATCATAATCATAATCAATAAATAAATAAATAAAGAGATATGTACAATTCAAATAAAAATAAAACTTAGATCTTTGTAATACGCATTTTATATGATAGAGAAAATAATAAAAACGTAAACAATTAACCAATATGCCTCTCATGTACAAAAGTTAATGATGTAGTTGTTAGTATATCACTGAACGAAACAAATAACGCGGAGTAATTAGATAGTTAATTCGATAATGTAATAGAATACGTCATAGATTTAAGAATGAGCTAATGTTGCATGATGTTTGTTTATATCATCAAGTTTATGATGTGGTTATGATAGTTAACTACGTTAATATTGTATTTCAGGGTGTATGTAATGAATATAGGTACTAAGTTTAGGTTTATTTATTGAAAAACGTTATAAAAATTTTAAAGAAATATTTTTAGTATGCCAACTGTCAAAATTAATTAAAGCCAATCCGTGCGACTATAGTACAGATATCTATAAGGATTCAATTTCTCTAGGTAGGATAAATAAGTCTACTGGTAGATATTTCAATTTGAGTTATTTTTCCCCTATGTACTGTTACTGTGTACAAAAAAATGAGAACAAAAAAAGATATTACTCGTATTTTGTACAATAGAGATTTTACATGATAGTTGATGTAAAATATTGTACAATATACATGACGATATTAATTTATACTGTGCAACAAGTACTCATTATGTATTATTATTATTTAACAAGTGATTGTCCGTTTCCGTAATAAAAGTAAATAAACAAATACGGTATAACGCCGTCTCCACGGGCGCGCTGTGCGACAGTCGTCACATGGCGCGGTGGGGAGAGTGTATCGTACGCGCCGCACACGTTTTGATACTTGCTATTATTATTTATTATTAAGTTTATTAACGATTGTTGTAACAGTTTCCTTGTACTGAAACTGGAACGTCCTGTGATAGAAAAATATTAACATACTAGCTGTGCCCGCGACTTCGTCCGCTTGGAATTCTAAAATAAACTTAGCCTAAGCTATCTGCCAGTGAAAGTCACGTCAAAATCGATTCAGCCGTTCCAGAGATTGGCCGGAACAAACAGACAGACAAAAATTGTAAAAAATGTTATTTTGGTATATGTACCGTATATTCATACATATGCATTTAGTAAAAAGCGGTTATTTTTATATTACAAACAGACACTCCAAATTTGCTGTAGTCTACAACATTTAAGTGATTTAAATAAACCCACGTGCAAGAATTAAAGAAACATATTTTGACGGTGATTTTCTCGAATGCATTATCAGATACACGATAATTTGTTTTCGATAATAAATATAAATTTGTTTGTCTTTATCCTTATCATTACTGATAGAATCCTATTAGTGAGATTACATTAGATAGGTAAAGTCCTGTGTTACGTTTAGACCCATATAGCGCAGTGGCTGCAACGCTTGTGAATAGTCTTGGGTTCCTTCCCATAAAAAAGTAATAGATCTGTAGGGACTTTTGAAAAGTATACTTTTTTAATATTTTGACACTGATTTTTTGGCCATAGCCCAAATTTCTCTGAATTCGAAATTTGAACTGATTTTTAATACAATAAAATATATTGTAAATATCCATGTCGTCAATTACATTACATAAATTAAAAATATTTAACTTTATATTTTCAAAAAACGTAAGCAAGGCAACTAACGTTATTTATATCCATGGGCCGCATTGAAAACTAATCCGATGAAGACTACCGGCTCGTTAAATAAGAAGTCATAAATTATATAAACAATCAATTACTATAACATACTTAATTATTGATATACATATTTATTTCCGCGTAAGAAATATAAAGAGGAAAACCCACGACCAGAAGACATCAGTTCGCAGGTTTGCAATAGGCAAAGACGCATAATAATAAAAATGTACGTACGATTTTTTTTATTATTATAACAATTAAATAAAAAGTTTGTAAATATTGATGCATAACGGATTGACAAATCTATGAAAAATATTTATTACTTTTTGGGCCATAATTATTTCACAATCAAATACATATCAATATTAAAATAGAATACTTTTTATAATCCAATCTCCAAACTATATACAAATTAAAAAAACAAATGTATACGCGTCTTGAGAGCACTGCAACATTCCAGTAATCCAGTTGTGATATTAAAATAACAGTAAACACTATAACGCCCTAGAAGCGATATAACATTATAAGTCATTGTTTATCATTATAATGCTATCGCTTCTGAGCCTGAGTTATTAGTATTACTCACACTTTGTACAATACGAGTAACTGTAATTAATTATCTTTATTTAATAGTTTCTTTACTATGGCTCAATGGTCGGGGTACTCACTGACGGGAAAGTAAAGTAAGTCTTGCCTTGCTAAGAGAAATAGTATTTGCCCTCTGACTAGGAAGAACATTAATTTTTAAACTTTTTTCCATTGAATTGTTCCCATGAAAATTTCCACGGTAATAGTTTTTTTCCTGTATGGAATCTTGGTAGGTTTATCGCAAAGGTTGACTGTATGAGTTTCATTAAGTGTGCACAAATTGTAACTACTCGTAATAATGAATAAAAGCTTTTGAGTTTGAGTTGATTATGTACCAAATTAGCCAAGAGCAAAAAACGGACTGTACATTGACACTTTAAAACCAAAAAATTGCAAGTATCAAACCTTATGCACCCTAGTAAGAGACCCATAAAGTACCTACAAAATTACTCAGCCGCTTCCCCGAAGGATTATCGACCTTATGTTCGAATAATACGGCTCCATTTGGATTGGAGGAAGGCAATGGGATTTGTCGTATGGTGCAATGTGGAAATAATGCAGGAAATACTTAATGAAGTAATTCTTAATTCGAATTTTCGGTTTTTTAATTGATGTGTATTGCGGTTGGTTGTGATGATGACGGGATTTAATATTTTAAGATATTAGTTACTTAGGCCATGTTAATGATTGGATTCTGGACAGTTTGAGAGTTAAACATTAACAATTAAATAGACAAGTCTTTTAATGAAAGACGCGGTTTTATCATATACTTTATTTATTAATTAAATTTATTTATTATACAATATAAATAAAATAAAATTATATTTATTATACAATACAATACGTTGATTCAATACAAAAAGCCTACAATGACTTCATTGTAGTCCATATTTTTAGAATAGAAAGAAAAGAAAAGAAAATGTTTATTTGCACTATTGTTTGTCTGTTTTAAGTTTGCATAATTTTTTTATATTTTATACTATAACTTCATTAATTTTTGAGTTAGTGACTACCGTTATTATTGGTTTGCAGTACGAATTAAAATCTTAAGTGCAATAAGAAAGTAATAAACATTTTAGAGAATAATCGGCTTTTATCGATGTCCCGCGAGTCTACTGTGTCTTATAATTGCCGCCTAAGCTAAGGTGTCTACTTACTGGACAGGCAAAGTTTTAAGAATAGTCGATTAGATCCACAAATTAAATTTCGACAACATTTCAAAAGCTTACTGTAAACTTCTAAATAAAAAATAAACTTTATAATACCAAACTTTAAACTTTTCAAAAATAGATCAAAACGCAAATTCTTTCACCTTGGGCCGCACCCCATTCGTAATTTCATCCATGAAATAGTTGGCGTTACCAAATAGGGGCTAGAGCGAGACGACGATAGAGCGAGCGAGACGGCGCGATTCGTAGAAGTGGACGATTTTAGGGTTCCGCAACTAAACCCTTATATCCACAAGGCTTATATTATGTTTCAGGTCTAACTACCAAACTACGTACTATGTAATTAACATTAGTTCAATAGATTTGTCCTAATCCCATACAAGTAATACTAACCATCAAAACCATAACTTAAAACCCAAGTCTCGCAACTCAGTTCTTGCACCGTAAAAAGTTGTGAGATCCAAGTACATAATGTATCCATAGATTGACTTGGCAATCGCAGTAAACAATCTAATTTAATATTAATATAATATTATTACATGTGAGATAGGTACATTGTGCTTTCATGCGATGGTCAAGTATACTACTTAACCTTATTAGAACAGAATAAAAGGTTCCCCCTAAATGTTGTTGATAGCTCTAAACTACCATGACATTGGACACCATAAACATACCATGAAATTTGGAAAATAATAAGAAAAATTTTTGGAAAAAAAGTGTCATTCGACAAAGCGGAAAAATGTGACATTCGTTATGTACGAATTATTTTTTTACTATATTATAAATGGTGATGTCGCGCGGTGTTACGGAACCGCTCGTGTGCGGGTCACTCTTGACTGCTTTCGAGGTTTATATGGAAACTGAGTTTTTGTTGCGTTCGCGTTATCTGGTACCTGGTTGATAGTGGTATTGGCCGTTAGTTGGTTTTTAAAATTAAGAACTATTCAGTGAATGATTTACGTAAGCTTTTGGCAGTACTATCATTCTTTATTTCACACCAATTACACAGGAAAATACAGACAGTATATATACTCGTACATAAAACTGTATAAAATCTGTGAAGCGCGCATAACCATACTGTTTGATTAGATCGAAAAAGTTAGCAACGTCGGGCGCGGTCAGTACCTGGATGGGTGACCGCTAGTGGCGAATAACAAGCGGGGGACGCCTGGAGCATACTCCACCACGCTGCTCCAATGCGGTGCGGTGGAGTAATGGGCTAAAACTGCCCGTAGAACCTCCGACAAGCTTCAACGACTGCTACCTTATCGACAACAACTGGGACCGACGGCTTAACATGCCATCCGAAGCACGGAAGTTCGCATTTAATTCGCCACTAGCGGTCACCCATCCAGGTGCTGACCGCGCCCGACGTTGCTTAACTTTTCGACCGCTTGCGATCTACTCAAGCAGCGGGCTTTTTTATAAATAGAGCAAGCAAACGGACAGACGGGCCACCTGATGGTAAGTGGTCATCGTCGCCTACTGACACGTGCAACACCAGGGGGGTCGCCAGTGCGTTGCCGGCTATGAAGGAGAGCTTTTTATGCCCTTCTTGAAGAACCCTGAGGGGCTGTGCGCGTCACCATCACCTGCCCTGCTACAATAGACTTAAAAACCTGTGGATGGACTAGGACTCACCTCGCCGTGCTGGCAGCGTCCATCAGGAGTGTTCTCCGGGAGGAAGTACAGCCGCAGACTCACCAGGGTCTGGTCCGACACCCGGTCCGTCCACAGCAGCTGGAGTTCCCCTGGAATATAACGGGTCTTGGTTACTTATTTGGAGAGTTTGATGGAGTTATGACGACCGGTGGTCCCGGGCATAAACATTTGTACACTATCGTCAAAGTATTCGTAACTATAGTAAACGTGCGCCATTAGTATGGGATGATGTCAGACAGACTGATACGATATATGACATTCAATGACCTGAGGTTGATGTTAGACGCCGGTGAGCTGTGCTGAAGGTCCTGGGTTCGATTCGATCGGAGCACAGATGCGATTGATGTGTTGAAATTTGTGTTACGATACTTCAGAATACAGTCTCGTCGTAGTTCAGCTTCTTCAAACAAATTCTTTTCGGGGAAACATTGGGATCCGAAACAAAATTATCCTCCGCGGTGCAAATAAGTCATTACAGTGTTTACTATAGCGGTAAAGTCATTAGAGAGACATTCGATGACCTGAGTGGCGTAGTGGTTAAGACGGTAGAGCACTACGCGGAGGGTCCTGGATTCGATCTCAGAGGCACTGAGCCTTAAACAATGAGTTTTATGTTTCCGATTTTAGCAAGTAGGTACTTAATTCACGCACCATTTAATATATTTATATATATAGGGCAAGTTATTTTATACACAATGAAAAGATACGTTCATTTATCAAAGCCTATAGTGTACTACTTGACCTAGAATGATGAAATTTGGCAGCAAGCGAGGTCTCACCGTAAAGGGAATAATCGAATTTATTTGACGGTTCTTGTTGGTATTGTTAGCAAAAATATTCTTTAAGGTTTATTTCGAAATGAAACTCATAGTCAATCTGATTTTTCCGACTGATTTTTCTTTAAATTTCATCAACAAAACACCCCTATACACACACATGTATTGCCAGCCAGTAAACTATTAATGACCCACTACAGGGTCGGGTCTCCTTCTCGTAATGAGAGGGATGTAGGCCTTAGCCCACCACGCTGGCCTACTGCGGGTTGGTGGACTTCACATACCTTTGAGAACATTTTTTTTGAACTCTCAGGCATGCAGGTTTCCTCACGATGTTTTCCTTCACCGTAACAGCAGGTGATATTTAATTTTTATATTTTATTAAGCGCACATAACTTTTTTACAAAGTCATTGGTGCGTGCCACCGGGATTCGAACCCGGACCCCTCGATTCGCTGTCGAATTCTAAGCCACTGGGCTATCACCGCTGTATACACACATGTATAGTAGAGTATAATTTATTGTTCACTCACCGATGGAGACGAGCTCGGAGTCCTGCCATATCTTGACGAAGAAGAAGTCGCCGATCGCCACTATTCGCTCGTGCGGTCTCGTGAACCTGATGGCCTTGTAGAACGTGTACTGCCCGTGCTGCCCGCATGGAGCTCCCACCAGCTGGAATGAACGAGAATGAACTATTGTCAGTAACCCATTAATGACCCGCTACAGGGTCGGGCCTCCTCTCACAATGAGAGCGATGTAGGCCGCCGTCCACCACGCACCACTACTGCCCGTTGGTGGACGAACATGCCGCGTGAGAACATTTTTTTTGAACTCTCAGGCATGCAGGCTTCCTCACGATGTTTTCCTTCACCGTAACAGCAGGTGATATTTAATTTTATGAAGCGCACATAACTTTTTCACAAAGTCATTGGTGCGTGCCACTGGGATTCGAACCCGGACCGCTCGATTCGAGGTCGAATTCTAAGCCACTGGGCTATCACCGCTAATGAAGTATTAGAAAAGGCAAAATCATAAAACTAATACGTTAGAAGTTTTTAGGTGATAGTGCCATTTTCAGGATATCCGTGAAAGAACGAAGGTTACCGACATAGCTGTCAAAGTTCGCAAATTAAAGTGGCAATGGACTGGCCACATTGTTCATAGTACTGACAACCGTTGGGGAAGAAAGGTCCTCGAATGGCGACCACGTTTAGGCAAAAGGAGCACAGGACGTCTTCCGACCAGGTGGACTGACGACCTGAAGTAGACAGCGGGAAACCGTTGGATTCAGAGCGCCCAGAACCGGGCGGAGTGACGTCATTTACCGTGCCACTGGACTTCGAATTCGGACCCCTTGAGTAAGTGACCGGATTCTAAACCACTGAACTGTCTTTTGAGAATAGTTTTATATCGGTACACAATTAAATATAAAAGCTCTTAGCTGTCTTGTGGAAGCTACATTGACCTACTTTTCTCGGCCTTACTTCGCTGAAGACGTCATTGTAAAATAAGCAATTAAGTCCTGCAAGAGTCCTTCTTAGAAATGTTTGGCGCAGTGGTTAAGACACCGGTGCGCTGCGCGTAAGGTCCTGGGTTCGATTCCCAGCAGAGCAGAGATTTGAATGATGAATTTGAATTTCTGTTTTTGGTCTGGGTGTGTTGTGTTCTTGTCTTGTGTGTGTCCATGGCGCCCACGACACAGGGAATCCTAGTGTGGGGCTATGAGTGTGAAGTGTTTGTTACCAATATCCTTTTAACGGAGGAACTCTCTACCTATCTATAGGTACATATAATAATATTAACGCCAATTTCGTCATGCGTTTGTGCCCGCTAATCGCAGGTACGGCTGAACCAATTTGAATGCAATTTCACTCTTGAGTGGAGGGAATGCTTCAGCAACATATAGGCTAAATCTAAGCTAGCTAATTTGCTAAGGCTACTCCGTGGCGCCCACGACACAGGGAATCCTAGTGTGGGGCTGTGAGTGTGAAGCGTTGTCATGTCAGTAACCCATTAATGACCCACTACAGGGTCAATACGCACCAATGACTTTGTAAAAAAGTTATGTGCGCTTTATAAAATTAAATATCACCTGCTGTTACGGTGAAGGAAAACATCGTGAGGAAACCTGCATGCCTGAGAGTTAACAAAAAATGTCCTCAGAGGTATGTGAAGTCCACCAACCCGCAGTAGGCCAGCGTGGGGGACTGAGGCCTGCATCCCTCTCATTGTGAGAGGAGACCCAACCCTGTAGTGGGTCATTAATGGGTTGATGACATGATAATTTTGGCTAAGATAGTTTTGAATGGATGGTAACGTAAAGGTACACAATATAGAATAAATATCGATTACGAAAACCGCCTGGTAGGCATTCAATTTCAGAACCCATAAATAATTCAGCCGGTTAGTTGTTTCCACGATACCTTTAATGTGGTTCGATCAGATCAATACTTAACAAAAATATCACCTGTTGTGAAGAAAAACGTCGTGAGGAAACCGGCATGCCTGAGAGTTGACAAAAAAAAATTCTAGTCTTCTACTCCTCCTCTCACAATGAGAGACGTAGGCCTTAGTCCACCACGATGGCCTAATGCGGGTTGGTGGACATTAGAGCTATTTAGACTACGACAACACTACTACACTTTGTCTGTCCGATAAGTAGACACAGCTTAACAATAAGTGTGTATCATATGTGACTCATTGGACAACATCGGTTATTATTATTAGGACCTAAAAGCCTACTTAATATGGTATCACATAAAACTATTTGACAAACTTCTACTTAACCCGTGCACCGGATGTCGCTAACATCGGTAGCGTCAGCAAAAAAAATATAAAAATTATACCGACATCAAAAAAAGTATGAAATAAAATTTGTTGCATACTTTAGGCCTACTTTTTATTGAGGTTGGTACCAAAATTTAACTATACAACAAACTAAATATTTGATACTAAAGACACCAACCTCAAAAAAGTCGGTTTAATTTTTTTAAATTATTTTTCTTCGTAATTTTTAGTTTTAAGTTCATATCACGGAGACCACCGATTTTGATGACACTTTTTCCATTCCCTACGCTGAACAAACAAACAAAAAAGAGAATAAACATTATATTTTAATTAAATGAAACACATTTAAATTCGCGTGAGTATGAGTCAGTTTAAGAATTTATTTGTACACCTACCTACCAAATTTGTGGTTTAAGTATAGGTAATTAATAAAAATTATAAAAATCCAAAATGGAAATCCAAAAACTAACATTAATGTAACTTAATAAATTTGAGATTTAAGTGACCTTAAAATGTTATTATTTTAATAATTCTTTTATTACATTTACGCAAAGGTATTTCAAAATACTTATTATGATTAATAGTTGACTAACCAATTTTACCCCACCTTAAATAAAACCTTATAATATTACGAGCTGTATGGTCACTGTGTCACTGTTAGGTTACATTCAAACCGGAAGAATAATTTAAATTGAGTTAAAAGGAGCAGCTACTCCATAGAAGACAGAATACTTAGTATTCTGTGTTCTATGAGCTACTTCCTTATGCGAGTGCAACGTTGCAAACGTATGAGAATCCAGAAAAGTATTTTATGTGTTACTTAATTTTTAATTATGCAAAAAAATACTTTACATATCGTATTAAGTCGTATGCAATTAAATATATTTTTAGCTAAACGCAGAAGCATGGTCTATAAATATCATTGGACAAGTAGGTACATACTCGTAAATACAACAATGTATTTACCAAGTTTTATTAGCTTCTGTATCTACATATAATTATTAAATGGGATCAACATTATTTTTACTGACTAAGTTTATTTAATTGAAATTATTTATTTAATTACACACATGAAAAAGACTGGGAAAAAGGTTATTTAATATATTTTTTTCTATTTGAGGTTGGAGGGCGTCCATGGGCTGCAGTGAACACTTAACATCAGGTGGCGTTATTAGGAAAGAAGGAAGTAGCGTCAGAAGGAAGGAAGGAAGGAAGGTTGTATTTTTGTGTGTAAATAAAGTTGTTCTATTTAAGTTTTAAAAATAAAACCAAAAATACTGTATCAGTTTAGTTTCATTGTTGCATATGACATATATTATACTAAACAGGTAAAATAAACTTAATTATAAACTTAATATTATTTGCTATCTTTAAACCTACATAATTATTCTATCTTTAAACCGTTACTTATTTGTAACTACCTAACCTTTTATCTATTAGTAGACTTTTTTTCATTTCCATTTCACTTTATTGTAAGATTATTTTAATATTATTTTAATAGAACCAGAGGACAGCTGAATAAGTATTAATACTACATTGTACTATAAGTTGTTTGAAGTAAGAAGATACCTCGATGCAACAATATTTAATCAGTATAGAGTCGGCCGTAGTATGATGGACCGTCAGCAAAATCAATTGCATGTGTGCATTTCAAAGTACTCAAACTTATGGTAGTGTTGTTAACTTGTTATGCTCATATATGGTAGGCTTGTTTTTTGATGAATTTCATGTATTTCTAATTCATTTTATTAAAAACTATTACAATTCATGCATTCTACTCTTCGGTGGTCTGGATCATACACCACGCTGCTCCAATGCGGTTTGGTGGAGAAAGGAGTCCACGCCTTACACGTAAAGCTTACTCCCACGTGTCAAAATGTATTCTAAATGAAATGAAACCCGCAATAGATGTGTGCAGTGATATAATCTGTGCACCTTAGCGGCCATTTTATGGTGTACCGTCAGCAAAAACGCTCGGAATTTGAATTTCTCCCGTATTTCCAAGATTAATATTAGACACTTCTGCTGTGTACCGCCAGCATATTCTGTTTACTGTGAAAGTTTGATGAAGTCTTGAGTTAGTCTTTTATGTATGTAGAAAATGTTTGATGAATTGGATGGAGTTTCTAATAAGTTCCATTATTTAGTTAAATGTTGTATTTTAATTAAAATGTTGTATTTCATGACGTTTTTCATAGGTATGGTATTTTATAAATAGTGTTTTGACAATGACTTGGCGCCAAAAGTAAAAAGTTGAGCAAAGAGTCCGGAGTTCGATTTCCGGTTAAGCAAAATCATAAGATGAGTTTTTTCTGTTCCCCCCGTGGATGTGTGGTTTTGATTGTGTTTCAATGGCACGGTATGTAGGTAATAATTACAGGCATATTTTCCTCTATATTATCAAGTCATCGAAATATTTCATTTTGTGATTGTAACGTATGTATACTTCCTTAATTTAAATCATATTTAAAAAGACATCATGAAACCACAATATAATTATGCATAATGAATAATAGATTATGATAATGTTATTGGTTCTCTTACACCGTAGTAGGTATGCGGAAAATATGAAAAAATGGACAGGTTATATGTAATTAAAAATAAATATAATTTAAGAGGAGTAAGCCTTATTCAAAATATATTTTTATAATTTAACTTTTAATTTTATAAATTTTATAGTAATGTTTTAGGGTAAAATGGATGAATAATTTTATTTTACGTGTCGTGAACGAAAACATTTATAATTACCTAATTTATTAATTCACGCAACCAACATCTCGGATACCCTCACGCCTGACGTGGTTTGGGCACATTATATTGTTTATAACATCTTATTTTTATTATACTTCATTCTTCTTCTATTAATTAATGAATAAAGCACGTCATGTATAATATACGTTGTACGATTCAAACATATATATGTAAAGTGTGGTGTCACCACAGCCGCGTACTTAATTTATAGACATGTAAGGAATGAACTCATTCTGAATACCAATAACATGCATCATGTTATTATATGAATAAATTCGAGATTTACAATATGCGGGATTGTTTAGATTTTATTTTATATTGGGAAGTATAATTAGTGGTCATTCTTGATCAAATCAAATTAATTCTCATCAATCAATGATGAGTTAAATCTGTACAACGCCTCTTAACGTCATACGCTTTTCTACCAAACAAAAAATCGTTAACTATTTTACGACCAAAATACAAAACTAAATTTGAAAAATTAGCCATTCATTCTTACTTCTAACGCTACGCACTACTCTATAACACTTAATACCCAAATAAAAAAAAACGTTAAATATTTTTACGACCAAAAACTAAAAATAAATTCATTGTAAAATTAGCATTTTTCTGCAATCAGTACTGCCTACGACCTCCGAATCAATAAGTATAAAATTGAACAGCCCTGCGCGGAGCGGGACGGCGATATGCGTTAGACAGAGACGGGGAGAGCGAGTTAAGGTTGCGCCACATTGGATGATAGTTTGTGATTTCAGTTAAATATTTAATAAATAATAAATAAATAAATATTGTGGGACAACTCACACACGGCTTTCTGATTCCAAAGTAGGCAGTGAGCCTGTGTTATGCCGGATAGCTGATAAACATACATATTATATATTTTGAAATACATACTTAAATATAGATAATTTACTGGTAGTAAATTATTTTTGAAGCGGCGATAGCAGTGACTGAAAATTCAGTCTCTCGGTCACTGGTACTGATATGTTGTAAGTGTGTTTTATAAAATTAAATGTCAGTTTGTTGAGTAATTGTATTGTTTGTTATATGGCGAAGGAAAAATCTTGAGGAATTCATCTCAAAAGGCATCTTCAAAGGCATCTCAAAAGAAGTCCACCAAGCCACTGTAGGCCAACCGGAAGACTAGAATTTAGTTTTTAATTAAATACAAATTTAAAGACTAATTATGTAATAACTATTAAAAAAAATTATGAATAAAAATTTATAAATTAATTTTAGAATCGACGAACAAAATTGCATTCATAACTAAGTACACCCGCAATGAGCACGATTCCACGATGTGTACCAAAACCTGTGTCGAGAGTTTTTTCCTCCGGCTTTTTCTCTCTTTACCCAGCGATGGGTAACTAAATAATATAAAATTAATGAATATACTTGGTTAAATTGACATTAATTAATGGTACAAAACATATCAATCAAATTGTGTATTAGTAATAAGTTTTATTATTTTAAAAGTTCTAATTTGTATTAGGTACTAACATTAGTTTTATTTGCTTATTTTTACTTTTAGAATTTGCATACCTGAAAAGGTGAATATGGATTGATCAAAATGCCCTGTAAAACCAATAACTAACCCATATTCGTGCAAATAAACGATTCTCATTTCATTTTATTTTATTCATTTTTAATCGGATGCTTCGTTACTTAACCTTCATAAATTTTTATATTTTAGATTCCTACTTACTCTATAATAACTCAGTAGGTATGATGTACAATTTCTTCCATAAATTATAAAAAAAAACTACTTCCTCACCGTAGCGTTGCGCCTCCCTAACTTTCCGAGACAAAGCCGATTTGAAGCAGCCCTTAAGTTTTTTTAACCGATTTCACAATAATTCGGTCCTAGGTTCGATGATCGGTGCACAATATGTGAATAAGGGACAGGTATAGGTTATACACACAAATAATGAAATAGTTAAATAAATAAAACGGATAGGAACGTAATATACGGTTTTTTTACAAAAACTACTTCAAACAAAAGACTGTTATACTCGTAAGTATGATATGAAAAATTAATGAAGGGATTTAAGTATAAAAGACAAAACTTGAGAGTTGTCAAGGGACACCCGGAAGGAACGAAGTTCATCACGTAAATGACAATGTCATTCACGACACTTTTTGCTGTCATGACGTAACTGAAGTTCATGACGTAACTGACGTAGTCATGAACTTCAGTCATTGTCATTTACGTCATGACTTACGTCATGACAGCAAAAAGTGTCGTGACAACTTTTCGTAAGAATTTTTTCCGTCTAGCCCCCTTTCACAACGCGCGATAAGGAACTTCGTTCCAATAATAATATAATGTAATAATTAAGACCTCGTAATATTGCATGCCACGCAGAATCAGCACAAAACAGATTGGCTTTGACAGATAGGATAGGATTACTTAGGCGTACAGTCAAGCACACCAATTAGGTACCACTTTATTCCTTGTGATAGCAGCGCAGTAAAAATGGCTGAGATAGTGACGTGTATTGGTTTAGTCCCGTGTCCCGTGTCCCGAGCATGACCAAAGTATTTGTACGGTGAATGTGTGCCACGAGTACCATAGGAAAGAAATAGGTACATCATCCATTGACTCACGTTTACCGTACGAATACTTTGACGATGGTGTTCATACTCAGGGCAGTTTCCAAATGTGCTTGGACTACAGTGACCATTTAAGATCAGATAAGTTTCATTTGGTATTTCCGTATTTTAATAAGTTAATGTAATTTAAATCTGTTTACTGTTTTTTTAAAGAATAGTTAAAAAAAATAACTTAAAATGAAATGAATAAATTTCTCGAAATTAAGGAACAAAACGAAATCTGAATTCTTTTTTTTTTCAGTAAAGTAAAGCCTTAGAGGAAAAACTGCCTAAACCATGCCTAAACTAATAGATTAACTTCAAATTCGCATTAATTTTTAAAACAAATTCTTCACAAACCTCGGACTATGTACTCGTAGAAATTTTAGTTTACACTTTTGTACTTTTCGCCTCGGTTGTACCCGGTTCGGAATAATCGAATGCTGCGTCACCGCACCGCAATAGAACTAGTCGCGACTGTACCTACGTACATCGTTGTACAGCACCGTACGACCTAATTATACGGTACAATTACAACTTAGATTCTATACTTTAATGAAGATTGAAGTTGTACTACAGTAACTCGTGTAAGGGAACTTACCGCCACCCTGTAAAACCGCCCTTATATGGGTTATTTTTTGGTTTTACAGGGCATTTTGATCAATCCATATTCACCTTTTCAGGTATGCAAACTAAGTACTAACCGTAAAAAAAGGTAAATGTTTTATCAAGCGCTCACGACCAATAACAATTGCATATACCTATTTATTGTTGTCAGTAACCCATTAATGACCCACTAGATGGTCGGGTCTCCTTTCACAATAAGAGGGATGGCCTTAGTCCACCACGCTGGCCTACTGCGGGTTGGTGGACTGCAGATGCCTTTGAAAACATTTTTTGTGAACTCTCAGGCATGCAGGTTTCCTCACGAAGTTTTCCTTCACCGTAACAACAGGTGATATTTATTTTATAAAGCGCACATAACTTTTTTACAAATTCATCATTGGTGCGGGCCACTGGGATTCGAACCCGGACCCGGATCGATTCGAGGTCTAATTCTAAGCCACTGGGCTATCACCGCTTCACATTTTCTTTATGATTATTTTACATATTTTCTCATAATAAAATAGTAAAATATAACATGATTTAAACAAACAAACAACAATCTCGATGTTTGAATGTCTGAATCTCATTCATCTTGATGAGTCAGCCAGGTCAAGCTATTCTGAACTGATGACGTCGACTCACTTTCTGGCCAGGTGAGGTAAAATTAACAGTTTCAATACTTTATGAAATACTTTTAGAATACCGACTGAACGTTGAAATTTCTGAAAAAAATATTGAAAAAAAAAACTTAAGTATGTAGGTAACTAATTTTATTTCATACTTTTTGATGTCGGTTTAATTTTTTTTTTTAATTATTTTTAGACGACTTTATTTAGACATTTTTCTTAGATAAAGGTGTACGAAGTCGCGGGCAGAGGCCATTCTATAATACATGTAGTATCACATACTTAACAAAAGTTATATTTAAACCCAGAACCAGACAATTTTAAATAGTAGCTATCAGCGTGAAAGAATGTATCGTGGCAGATAATTATTTATGAAATTGAGTATCGATTTATTTGTATCGACTGCAGTAAACGAATGAAATATCGAAATCCAGCGAAGCCTAGTATAACTTTTAAAATCGATTAAAGTTAACTCTCTCTAGCTCCCTAGTGGCTTAGAATTCGAAAAAATGTACATACAATTATGCATTTAGTAAATTGCTGTTATTTTTATATTAAAACACTCCAATTTTATTCATTTGTATACATGTATAGATGACGTTGTCGTAGGACAAACTTGACGTGAACGACCGACTTTGTCGTCGAACGACTGGGGAATTAGGATAAGGTGTAAAAGTTTAAAAGATTCGTACCATAGAAACTCTATCCTAAACGTTTGTAATAGAACTGTTAGTTTGTAGTTATTATGTACTAAACTCATAATTTGTTTCACAGAAGGCCAATACTCTCAGATAACGTAATATATTCACAAAGGTTTCCAATAATCTCTAATTGTATGGTAATAAGAGTCAAAATTGCTTATTTCGCGCATCAGATGTATCTATTCGAGCTATGATAACGTGGTGCTTGATAACTTAGCGATTTAACTAACTTTTGCCTGCGGTTCCTTCGGCGTTTATCGTTTTGTCTGTAATTAGTAAATTAGTGACCATTGCGGGGTCGGGTCGCAAAATGAAAAGGATGATGGCCTTAGTCCACCATGCGAGAGGTGGACAAACATACTTTGAGAACATTGTACATAACGCCCAGACATATGTTTTAATTTCTAATATGCAAAAATCTTAGAAAGCATCTGGGATTCGAACCCGGAACTTTTGAGTAAGAGAACGAATTCCACAGGACTAGTCATCAACGCTTTCTATAGGTTTAAAATATTTCAAATGATAAAAGTATCAGTGTTTCTCAACTTTGTGGTAGCGAACAATGGAGCGATAAATATGGTTCTGGTTTTGACGTTAGTGAGAACTAAACAATTTTTTTAAGTAAACCAACTTCTAAAGATTTACTTTTAATTATGAAAAAATATTTTTGAATTATCACTTTTGTTATACTTACTATTTAACCTACATACTTATATCTACCTACACAAATAAATAAATCTGTTTGTAAAATAAAAATAACCGCTTTTTACTTAATGCATATGGATGTATGTAAAAAAATGTATGAATGCACGGTGCATATACCAAAATAAGAATTTTTACATTTTTTGTCTGTCTGTCTGTTTGTTCCGGCTAATCTCTGGAACGGCTGCACCAATTTGGACGGGACTTTCACTGGCAGATAGCTGATATAATAAGGATTAACTTAGGCTTTTATTTTAGAATTCTACGCGGACGAAGTCGTGGGCACGAGCTAGTATCGATTAATATTGCATGCCTTCATATTTTTTTCTATCTAGACTAAATTTTATATTATTGGATAAAATTTATTTATTAACATTTCATCTTTATTTGCCTATCGGAATCTTCTAGCTGTTATGTATTTTGAAATACTTAAACGAATTGAGTTTTAATTTCGGCATACCTTGGACTTTCAAACATTTCAGTTTAAGTAGGTACATTTTGAGTTTGATGTCGAGTGTGAGTTCGGCAATGTTCGGCGGATCTCGGCCGGGTTGAATGACCCGTTTCACTAGTCCACTGTGTTTACGCAATTCGCGCACTATCAGTGTGTTATCACAGTTTGACTATTGTACTACTGATGTACCGAAGGCGGATTTTTTATGTTTAATACCAGAACATGTCAGTAGCCCATTAATGACCCACTACAGGGTCGGGTCTCCTCTCACAATGAGAGGGATGTAGGCCGCCGTCCACCAAGCTGGCCTACTACGGGTTGGTGGACTTCACATGCCGTTGAGAACATTTTTTTTTGGGAACTCTCATTTTCATCCTTTATTTAACCCCTTACAAGCCTTTAGAATACCAGAATATAAATCCAACCAATAACTATCAATTTCATGAGCCAAAAATATTGTCTGCTGCCCATACAGATAATTTCTGTCTAAAAATCTAATTACAATATTATACAATGTTAAATGAGCGACTTTATCCACGTCGACCTAAGAATTTGACCTAGACAGAGATAAAGAGTATCCTATACGTTAATCCAAGTTATATCTACCTGTGTTTCTTGATTAAATTTATGTACCAAGTTTCATCCGAATCTGTTCAGCCGTTTCTCGGGCAAGAGTAACAAACATCCATGCATCCTTACGCATTTATACTATAAGTAACTAGTTAAAGATAACCCCTACAGATAATAACATAATTATAGTATTATCGACAACTAGACGGTGCCCGCGGCTTCGCCCGCGTGGATTTTAGAACTTGGTGCAGAAAATGATACAAAGTATCCTTAATGTTTATCCAGGTTATGATCTATCTGTGTACCAAATTTCATCCAAATCTGTTCAGCCGTTTTTGTGTGAAAGAGTAACAAACATCCATATTCACAAATATTCGCATTTATAAGTAAGGTTAAGTAACTAGGTATATCTGGCTGCATTACTTTAAATGTTATTTTATTTTAGGTTAATAAAAAACGAAAATTTGAACTTTAGTCTTATGTAAATAGAGCCCGAGGTTATTTTAAGGGTAGAAAGTTTACCGTGACGCACACTTTATGTTTTCAGTATCCGACTCCCGGTTAAATAATCGTAAAGGTTAAATATAAATAATAAACGGCTACTAGGCCGTTTCTCCACCGCACCGCATTGGGGCAGCGTGGTGGAGTATGATGAGGCTCCCCCTGTTGTGGGGAAATCCGTGCCCAACAGTGGGAAGTAAAAACGATTGTAGTGAACCCGTGTGGGTCTATGGAAACGCGCATGATAACTGTTTTTTGTTACGAGTCTTTTAAGTAAACAATTTTACGATCTCTTTTTATTTCGTCTAAAAATAAAGCAGACAAAAAATGATAAAGATTTAAAAACAAATAGGTACTTAGTCACATGAGCACACTTCTGTTATTTGGTAAACAATCTTGACGATACGGTCTACTTTTTTTAAAAGTTTGTAGCTTAAAAGAATGTGAGTTGTCAAAACTTGTACATTCAATAACCATTTGTTTTTAATTGAAACCTTTAAAATTTTCCGTGCCTAACTGTCAAATCGCTATAAGAAAGATACGATATTTTTTTATGAGTGATGCTTTGCTACTCATGAGGACTAATATATTCGCCTCAAATAAAGTTGACCCTTCCCTTCACCGCACCGCATTGGAGCAGCGTGGTGGAGTATGCTCCAAGCCTCCCAATGTTGTGGGAGAGACCCGTGCTTAACAGTGGGCCATCAAAGGGTTGAAGCCTTATTTTAAGTTAAAGAGTGTACCTACGGAACCGTCCATGGATAAAACCAACTCACGCATCGCTATTCTTAATTCAAATAATAAAAATGAACTTAAAAATAAACCGAGTGACCGCAAAAACGCCTACCTAAGGTGTGACAGAGACAGAGGTATCGATAATCGATATCGAGTACTAGTTTACGAGCTGTATGCTAGTTGTAATTACTTCAAATGAGCGTTTGTTTTTTAGAATTCTCGTTATCTTACATGTTTGTTGTTTTAAAAATAAATATTTGGGTGGATCGTGGTGTGTATAGAGATAGGCTTGTCCTCAGGAGGACGTGATCTTTTACAAAAACAAAAGGCGTGAAAGGGGTTAAATAAGGGATGAAAATGTGTATCTGTCTGTAGTATAATACATTAAAAGATACACATCATTGTTCACAATTGAAAAACGACGAAAAATATTATTTCAAGTAAAATCACGATCTTTAAATTAAAGAACTTTAAATAGTGCTAGCATTTGATTAAAAAAATTCAGCAACACAGCTCAATATCTTTTGTTATCTATAACCACAAGATATTTAAATCAAGTCCAAACTTCGAATTTCAAATCAATCACAAAGGTATTACTTACCTAACATACACTTGATGAACGCAATTAATACAACGCGCACTATTGACGCGCTCGAACAAACCGCGTTGAACGCCCCTGAGGCACTAGTTTGAATCTACATTATCTATTCTCTCTACACTAACTAGTCTAAGTTTACTAGTCTAAGTTTACTAGTCGAACAGTTTTCGTATATGACGTCATCTAAGTAATCAAAGAACCAATACTATTGATCTCCCGCGTACATGACAGCGCATAATAAAGTGAGGTCAAACAGTATGGTTCAACACAGTTCGTTTGAACCAATTATAATTATCATTAAAATCGATTAAGACGTCAAATTGGCATTGGAGTAATGCTTTAACGAAATATCAGCCAAGACTACGGTGCATTACAAATACAAATAATATATTTGCAAAATACTTTATCGTCACTGTGATTATTCTTGTATTATTATCAAAAATTAAGACAAAGAATTGGAAAAATAAAACTGACTAATTAATAAAAATTATTAATAAAATCAAATGACTAATCTACGCTGCCCCTAAAATAGTCATTCGCATCCCAAAAATACGCCACTCTTGCCCAGCACTGAGATAAGTCCCACTGTTGGTTTGATTCTTAAATCTCACAACGGTTGGGACTTTTTTTATAATCACGCGAGATGGAATCACTAACATTAATTATACATAATAAAAACACATTAACATAGAATGCCAATAATTATTATATTTTTCACGCGAACAAAAAAATCCAATCTAATACATATTTTTTCATTTGAAAAAAAACTTAATTCCGCAAACAAAGCCGCGGGCAGCCGCCCGTTCACAACATGATCACTACAAACCTATAAAAGAAAGTCGCTTCCCGCTGTCTGTCCCTGTAATTATTATATCTTTAAAACCACCCAACGGATTTTGATGCAGTTTTTTTTAATAGATAGAGTAATTCAAGAGAAAGGAATGTATATAACACGCATAAAAAATGTTGGATATAGTTGGATATAGTATATAAAATATTTGGCAGAGCGAAGTCTGCCGGGTCAGTCAGTAATCTAGTATCAAACACGAGGAATGTGTACACGCATACCGCACACAAATCGGCGTTGTTGTTAATTAAACAATTGGCCAATAAATTACGCTAAGCGATACTAAACCGCCCCAGAATGAACCGACAACCGCTTATAAATAGCGCGGCTAATTTCAGTTTTTACGCGCCACCGTTTAGGAAATACACGACGCGTGGGAGTCGACCTGAAGCTATCTATTGTGACAGCGATTCGCAAATCGAAAAAAAATTAAACCGAATTACAAACAAACATACATACATACAAACATGCGTACAGCTATGAAATTTGTTATACTTGTTTGGAGGCCATAATAGACCAACATATTCAGTTAATATCACATACATACGTGTCGACTTAATGACCGCCTTTTTTGAAGTCGGTAATAATACTAAAATCGATATCGATGGTTTTCAAACACAGGCACAACACTAGCGACTGCTGATATGGCGCACAGAGGCAGGGTTGGGGTACGATTAAAAAAACTTCACAGATAATTAAAAGTAATTGTTGAAAATGTTATTATTAATATTTCTTTATCGTAGTTTGCACACAAAAAGTGCAATTCGACTCTTCCGAGACGTTACGTGGTGATTATAACAATGGGTGACGTCACCCGATTAACTACTTGAATTTCCGATTAATTTTATCGCCCCGCTAAATGGTTCCGTACTAAATTTTAATTCTATTTTTAATCTGTGTCACTTCAACGTGTTAAGGTAAGAGAGTAATTATATTTTATTGTACTTTTATAGTACATCATATAAACAAAGAAATCGAATGTCTAATGTATTGTACGTTTATATTAAAGGATTAAAAACAACTCACCTTATACGACGGTTTATCCATTAGAAAAGCAATCCAGACAAAGGAAACAGTAATCCAAGTAACACGAACACAATTATCACATATTTTATGTTATCCTAATTAAATTTCTCGATTGCATCTTAATTTACACCTAGGAGACATTGCACTATTTTTAAAACAAAAAAGGATGAAATAACGTTGACCGATCCCGAACAGTTATTTTGCATATTCTATTTTTAAACTTCGAACAGTTAGCGCTCGCGCCAAATAAATAATAAATTCAAAATACCATTTTTAATTAACGTCTATTTATATTCAAAATTCACTATGTTCTATTTCTTTGACCGATTTCTTTATATTTCTAAATTTTAATATCCATTAAAACAATTCTTTATAACTACCTAATTAACTATGCATAATTATAAGGAACATTATACAGTCATATTCTTGTAATGAAATCCACATAACGCATACACATTACCACATTCAAGATATATTATCATGTCGCACACAGCATAGGTAATGCTTAGAATAATAAAAAAAACACAATTTTTTATCACTGCGCCGGCGTGTCGATAGCACTGAACTGTGTTTATAATTTAAAAACGGCATGTGAAATTCGAAGTGAAATGCCAATTATCGGATACAATAAAACAATATGGCGTTCGTTTGACAAAAATAAGTCAAAACACGCGCGCGGATAGCGTCCGCTTTGACAGGAACGCAGCCATCTCGCAACACGGTCGCGCGCTCTCTGTGTGTTGGTGTGCTCACCAACTCAACTCCGTATTCCTCACACCCGCTCACACACCGAGAGCGTAGGGCTGCCGTTAATTCGGCAGAATATTAAATAATTTTGCGACAGTTCTTTTTTTTAATCTATTGGCGGGAATCTATTTACTTTTTTTTGTTGTAGCGATAGTGTGTATGCATGCTCAGCCAAAGACTTAATTTGTGGTAAAATGCAAAATTTTAATGATGTTTAAATTATTAATAAAATAATATTATAATTCGTACTATACACAGCCCTTTAATTTTTATTTAAATTCTATTCTTAATAGTTTTGGAAAAGATAAAAATACGACGTTCATACGATTTATTGCTTCATATTGTGATGAAATAGGAAGTATACAGCCATAGATGTTTTTTACTTATTTTAATACCACTTATGTACTTGACGGCGTTATTAATGTGAAGATAAACTTTTTTATGAATATATTTAATCATAGAAATTATATTCAACTTATTGACTAATGGGGGTCGTTACTTTGCTAATTACTTAATAATATTGAAGCACTATTATACCACGCTTATTTTTTTATATTAAGGCTTTAATAACATATTGTATCATTGGTAAGTTATTTTTATTTTTCCACATACTTGCATATATTAATATATAACAATATTGCATAATATACAGTGTTTCCCAGGATAAAGTGCAACGCCGAAAGATGGTGAAACAAGAAAATAGAAAAAAAATTAAAAAAAGTAAATTCTACTTTTTATTGATAAATTAAGATTTAAATTTTTTACTGTTTGTTTTATTTCTTTTAGAAATCTTCGCTGTCTCAAAATCTCTACAGAAATAAAATTGTGCTACTTACTTCTTCTGAGAGAGAATTTAATCATTTTTTAGAAATTCATTAGTTCATTCAAATCGTCATTATTTCATCAAGAAATCTACTACTTTTCTACAAATCCATTAAAATCTAATGCCCGAACGCTTAAAATGTGCCTACTGCTTATTTCGTACAAAACCATCAATTCTACAGAGATTCATTTAATTTTAATTTTTAATGCCCCTAAAATTGTTCAGTAGCGGCCCTATGCGTACACAAGCATAACCCGAGCACACACACAGCAACAGTGTAAATGATTGGCACAGCACATCAGTGGAAAATGGGTATCATTTAAAAAAACCAGCTTAACTTCCATTATAATTAAATAATTACTCAGGTAAGTATTAAGCAATAAACACCGTGCAGCCTAAGGATTTAGAGTTTTTGACTTTGATTTTATTAAAATGTATAATTTCTATTGTATTTATTACATGCAATACCAGTAAAACTTATCTTTTTATCGGAATAAGCGATCGATTTGTTCATGACATCCGCCATATTGGATTGGAACTTAAGTTATTGAAACCCAAAATGGCCGTGTCAGGCTTCTAAAAATAACCAAAAGATTACCAATTTCGTCATAATAATAACGCACGAAATTATTTCATTTAATTTTAGTAAGGAAAAAACAAAAACATTTGGAAAAATATATAATTTTACATCGTAAATAAGTACACCACCACTATACATAACAACAGCGTCGTAAATGATATATATAACCAACGTAAATAGAGGAATTGCAAATAAAATTAAAAAAAAAAAATTAAGTATTTATTTTAAGACACCGAAAAGAACAATAACAGCGAAGACATCTGTTTAAACAAGTATAAATTGTAAAGATAACTAATTAATATTCTTAGACCAAAGTTATTTAATTTTTTTACAATATGTAGTACTTTTACGAAAGCAGTAAATGAACAGGCTACCTGTGGGGTCACTACGGCCCACGGATGGACAACCGACATGTTCAAACAAAACCAAATAGGACGTAATAAACGCTTCACATTCACAGTCCCACACTTGAATGAACGCTCACCCAGATTTAAAACATAAAACTATACATCGCTGGAAATCGAACCCAGGACCTTCCGTAAAGCGCTCCGGCACGGTAACCACTGCGCCATTCAGGTCGTCAGGATTTATGTATTTTCATATTTTTTTACCGGATTCGTTTTTTGAGGATTGAATTATTATTTTAAGTTTTTATTGGATTCTATGTTAGTGTTCGTGCTCGCGGCACTGCTTTCACGGCGAGTTAGAGGGCGGCGGCTAGTTCCTCTGTTGCATATATAACTGTTGCCTTTGACAGATAAAATAACAAGTAAAAAGATATCTGTAGATTATCTAGACGTCAATCTCAAACACTAATTCTGTACGAGTGTAGCAAAGATAAGATAAACGATACGACATGACTGTATTGTCGAAATCACAGTGGTGATGACTGTAGGTATTTTTGACGTTTTTGGTTTTGGTGGTTTTTAAAATAATTTGAACTCATAAAAGCTTGAGAAAGTGAGTCGTAAGTTAAAATTAAATTAACAAGTATAACAAACTATATTGCGGTTGATAGTTTTTTAGGGTGAATTGGTCGAGACTCATTCTCATACAAAAAGATTACAATAATAATTATTATTTAAAAAATTTATTTTGTTATTTCACGAACAAATATTTAAAATGTTATGGTTTTTATTCATTTACTTTATTTAAGTGCTTCATTTCTTAAGAAAACGAATATCGATGGCCATAAAACTACCTTTAACTAACAACATAAATAAGATAATAAAATTATCATCAACACTTAAACAATGAGATTGAAAACGCTCACTTGACAAAATCGTGTAGTGTGAATCGCGCCTACGCACACATAGACATCATGTTGGTCTCAAATAATCCGGACTCATAGTACAATATGAAATAAACTCTAAAACCCTACAATAAGGTTTAATTTTCTTCAAACCGTTGTTTTATTATCGTTCCATACAATTCTATACGTTCGATAGGTAGGTTTGCATGATACGAACCTTTTGATTTTTTGTGAAAAAAAAAACACATAATTGATTTTTAGTTTTTGTATTTAAACTAGGATAGGACTTGATCGATAATCTAGATTTTGAAGTCGATTTGATTGGCCGTATTCGTAAGTTGTGACAGTTCTGGTTTTAGGGGCCCGTGGCTATGGAACGATATAACTCTGATATAATATTATCTCATTTTTTTAACGCTTCACACTCATAGCCCCACACTAGGATTCCCTGTGTCGTGGGTACCATGGACACACACAAGACAACAACACAACACACACAGACAAGACAATGAAACTTAAACTCATCACTCAAATCTCTGCTCTGCTGGGAATCGAACCCAGGACCCTCCGCGCAGCGCACCGGCGTCTTAACCACTGCGCCACCCGGGCCGGTAAATTAAAGCGTTTAAAGACTTGGTTTTAAGATCACTTGTCATAATGAAAACAATAACCTAGGTATTTGTTACAGAACAAAAGAGAATTATGAAACATTCGTTGAAAAAAAACAATAAAGTGCGGGATACAACCAAAAATTGTTCGTTTACTAAAACATGACGTATGTAATTTAATGTCATGTCAGTAACCCATTAATGACCCACTACAGGGTCGGGTCTCCTCTCACAATGTGAGGGATGTAGGCCATAGTCCACCACGCTGGCCTGCGGGTTGGTGGACTTCACATGCCTTTGAGAACATTTTTTTTGTGAACTCTCAGGCATGCAGGTTTCCGTTCACTGTAACAGCAGGTGATATTTAATTTTATAAAGCGCACATAACTTTTTTTACAAAGCCATTCGTAAGCCACGGGGATTCGAACCCGGACCCCTCGATTCGAGGTCGAATAGCTTGCATGGTGTATAGCGTTTTTGACATTTGAAAAACAGATTAAAATACCTGTTTACAAATACAACGATGATTCAATCATGTATTGTTGTTAGTATACATTTGAATATAGAATTAAATTAATTTTATTTTGAGGTATTTTAATATGTTTACTCAGTTGGAGATGAAAATTAATTAAACTAGTTTAAAAGGACTGTTTCGACAACTTAAGTGACTTATATTATTACAAAGGAGACATAAACATAAACTTAACTAAAAATAATAATAATACTATATTAAACTAGCCGCAGTGTGCGCGCGGCCTTAACAGCAATTTTAGCCAAATGGATACGACACGCCGTCGGCCCACACTACATGCTTTTGTATAACGGAATTTGGTATTATTATTACTTTTGTCACTATTTTATTTTACGTCTGTAATCAAATCAGACTAAGTATAAGTAGATGGTTGGATAATATTGAAAAGTGAAAAACAGTGAAAACCCATCCCTTCAAAGCTAATTCTTAAATTTCAAAATCATTAAAATTTTAATACCATCAATAATTCATCAAAAAATTACTATGATTTTTTTGTAAGTATTATATTCAGTAAATGCCTAGTTATAATTTCATTGTTAAGGTTATTCAAATTTTTTTAAAAAATTATATTGTGTCAATAAAAAAGATACAAATTTATATCTTTTCAGAGACCATAAGTTTAAAATTTAACTTTATTTACTAGCAATAGTAAAATCCGCCCGTGTGAACCCCCTGACCCGGCAGCACTCGCTCCGTTCAAATGAATGTGCAGGACTGCGCGCCACACGGGGGGAAACTGATAATATTGTTATTATAACAAATACATTGTTTTTAGTTCTACTTTATAGCAGCTCAGTCATTTAGTCCGAAAAAACTTGGAAAATTTGCCGGAAAAGAAAATTTGAAAAGTGATTTATAGTTTATGTCAATTTTTTATAAAATCTATAGTTTTTGGGTACGAGCGCAGCAAGAAGTACTCCAACGTGCTTTGGGGTAATAATCTTATTTTCACATAATTTTGAGTTAAAATTAGCGTGGTTTTTGATGAATTTCGTGTATTTCTAAGACGTCTTATTTAAAATAATTAGAATTCGTACAATATATTTTAAAAAATTTGTTGATAACTATGCTTAACTATATTATGACTTTACACTACGATATAGTATGTAATATAGAATATAGAATAGTAACTTTATGATTTTTTTGAAACAAACAACACCTTTAACTACGTAATCGGCTAAAAAGAGGGTTTAAAAGGGAATCATTGAAATATATTCTCGTAAGTCGCCTAGGGGCGTGAGTGGAGACGAATCAGTATCAACTATTTTTGAATATCAGTATCCCATTAATGACCCACTACAGGGTCGGGTCTCTTCTAAGAATGAGAGGGATGTAGGCCTTAGTCCCCCACGCTGGCCTACTGCGGGTTGGTGGACTTTACATACCTTTGAGATCATTTTTTTGTGAACTCTCAGGCATCCAGGTTTCTTCACGATGTTTTCCTTCACCGTTACAGCAGGTGATATTTAATTTTATAAAACGCACATAACTTTGTTCAAAGTCATTGGTGCGTGCCACTGGGATTCGAACCCGGACCCTCGATTCGAGGTCGAATTCTAAGCCACTGGGCTATCACAGCATTTATTTTTGAATAAGATAAAGAAAACACGTTCATTTAATAGCAAATTTACGTAACGTCGATTAGTTATGTCGTTAACAATTTGGTTGATAGCACATAGTATGGATAGAGTTGTTAACTTGTTACAAATTGTTTTGATCAATCTATATTTACCATTTTGAAGCATATAACTACAAATGAATATTCATAAATAAGTTAATTGATAAGATAATATAACTTTGATTATAAATTTCTTATATAATATACTTGTTTTGTAGAGCAGATAGATGTAGGTTTAATTTTTTTTTACAATTTCACAAAAATTAGGTGACACCGTGAAAATTTACGACAGTTATTTTACCCTTTATTTTAATATTTGTATAAACATAAGTTGATTGAGGATTTCACAGCGTATTTTGGTCGACTCGTACTAATTTACATTTCAGGTTTGCAAGAAATAGATTGGAAAAAAAGATTGTTAATTTTTTAAAATAAATAATGTCACTAAATTACACTGAAGAAATGTATTTAACTATGAACTTGATATGAAAACACGTCTGCACGCTTACAATGTTAACTGTGTTCTGTGTTCTGTGATTTTATTTATAACCCCCATTAACTACTTTTATATTAAACGCTGAAGCGCGTTCTACGCGTTAATTCTTAATCTCTCCTCCATAAAATATTTAACTTTGTATTAATTTGCGTTATTGTTACGCCTAGCGCCTGTGTGTTAAAAAAATCTAAACAATAATTGTATACAAACCTTCTCTAATCATTTTCTTCGTCTTACCATCCTTTCCCTCAGAAATCCTACGCGACAAAAGTTTTAATTATATCCCCGTCTCGCTCCCACCCGTCGGTGTTCAATAGCGCCGTCTCCCTCCCACATTATAGCGCCGTCTCGCTCGCGCTTATGATATTTTGTATAACCCCCGATAGGTTTGACTTTGGTAACGGAGGTGTTTTTACACATTCGGATTTTTAGTTCAAATAAAATATTAGATTTTATGTGAAAAAGTCGTTGATAAATAAAAATGTGAAAAAAGGCAATTTCGCACGCATATATTATTTTGATCTCAAATTCCATTATCATTTCAAAGTTTACAGCCAATATTAAATTTCCTCATGTGAAAGAGTGTTAACACTGCTAACCTTATATAACTACGTAAAATGAATCTTTATTTATTTATAAATGAAATTCATTATTATACCCTTACAAAAATTAAGGTACAAAAGGTGGACTTAATGCTACTTTAAGCATTCTCCGCCAGTCTACCTTTGTAAAGCAGTCAATTTCAAATTCAAATGCTTTATTTGCTCCAATAAGGTTTACAAAATGTTCTAACTTAACTTAACTTAATAAAAGTAGTCCTCATATAAAAACACGTCGCAGAAGTAAATACACAGTTGTCTATATTTTAAGTGTTGGGTCGTGTCGTGATCGTGTCGTATAAATCCGTTTTCATATGGAAAGAGCTCTGAACAAAGTAATGGAACTACTTAGTTGATACCAATTTACTTGGTACTTCTAACTGGTAAAGCGTGTCCCACTGTTGGGCTAATTATGGAAATATAGCCCACTAACTTGATCAATATAAATTACAATATGTAAGTTTGTACATTCTAAAAAATAGATTCAGTGACATTAAATTTCTATTTTTAATTGATGGCTAGCTCGATCCCACTGTTGGACTAATTGAGAAAACATAGCCCACTTACGTTACCAATGATATTATCATTATATTGTAAACAATACATTCAGTGAATTGAATTTCGTAATTCTAACGACTATGATATTTATCAAACTGTTAAAAATAAAATATAAATACTCAAGAAACCTACAAACTTAGATAAAAAATTGATTATCATTGTTTATTAAAACAGACAAAGACAAATACAAAAACCAAAAAATACGTATAAAAACCCCTTATTAATGTTACTGTAGACTTTTAAAGAAAAAAAATTTCATAGATTTTACGTTTGTTAAAACTAGAAGACTAAAGCCGGGCCTACACTCTTGTCGCGCCGATTATAATAAGGAGAACAAAAAATTTATAATTCATACGAAGGCCTCACTCTTAGTGCAAAATCGGAAAATTGTACGCGAGGATTTGATTCAATTGATACTTTAAAATTAAATATTATAATTGTATCTTTCAAAGTTTCAACCCTTTTTAGGGGTTAAATTAAGATTGAAAACTGAATAAAAATTTTTAATTTTAAAGGACAGGAGTTGCCCTTCCAAATCTACAAATATCAAATGAAGACTAGATGATCATCTGAAATAAAGGGTAAACATTTCTTAACAAAATAGTAATATGTAATTATGTGTATCGTCACATTATTAAAACTCATTTAATCACAACACATTAAAAAAGGTTGAGAAGCACTGGTTCGTCTTGCTCTCCGCATCTGTCATATCCACGGTAACTTTTTAAAATTTAGTTAGAACGTATTTACAGCAGTATTCTGCTGATTTACAGCATTATAAATAAAAATTAGACATAAAATATGTTTAATTTTTCCATTTTCCTTTTCTAAAAATATCCGAAAAATTAATAAGTTTAATTAAATAAACATAAAATTAAACAAAGTATCAAACCGCCACTTCCGTATTAAACAACAGGTCAATATTGTGTCTATGCCAGCGCTGCATGTCGTGAACGCTACGTACCGCGTTCGAAATTCAAACACAGCCGTCTGTGTCTCATTCTAGTGTCAGGTATATGGCGCGAAAGCAACTCTGTGTTCGAAATTGGAATACACGACGCTCAGAATTCGCCATGGATTTACAGTTGAAGTGTTTTTAATGAACCTTATTGTATTGATTTAAGGTTGAATTTAAAGCGTTTTTTGTTTTTAAATTTTGTTAAGTTGGTAATACGGAACTCGGTTGATATTGTTTGTGTGTGTGCGTGATTGTGTTTAAGTATTCGTGCCGTAAGCTGAAATCATCATGAAATGAACTTCTCGTACTTTGCTGGTAGCAAAATATCATTGGCTGGTAGTGTGAATGTCATGTCGTAAATAAAAATAATTGAAAAAAAAAATAAACCGACGCAAATAAAATTTGTTGGAAATAGGACCCCAAGTTAGAAGGACCCATGTAGTATTCCCCCATTGGATGTAGAAGGTCCTATTTTTTGAGGACAAAATATTTAATACAAAAGACAACCTCAAAAAATACGGTGAAAAAATCTGACAAGAATGCGTGGATAAGATTATAAATGTCTAGTCTACATTTGGCAGAGCGAAGTGCGCCGGGACCGGTACGATACTTTTTCTCCCTCTCTGGACATGTTCATAAAACGCGGACGAAGCCGCGGGAACAGGCAAGTCTTGTATCACCCAAGTTTCCCCAAGATGTTGGGTGTCGTTCACAAGGCTTCTCCCGAAAACAAAGGAAAAAAGGATGCAAACTTTTGAATGAAATGTCACAGTCATTTCCGTTCATTTAAGGGACTTCTGGCTAATTCGGTAGGCTTCTGCCGACTCTTAAATTACATTTAATTTTGTTTTGTTTAATGTGTCGGTGAAATTCTACAATTCTGTCAAAAGACAATCGATTTGTATTCATTATAATGTAAGGCAGATGTGCACTTGTCAGTAATCCATTAATGACCCACTACAGGGTCGAGTCTCCTCTTACAATGAGAGGGATGCAGGCCTTAGTCCACCACGCTGGCCTACTGCGGGTTGGTGGACTTCACATACCTTTGTTATGCGAATGGTATGCACGTTCAGTGCACCGTAACAACAGGTGATATTTAATTTTTTTATGTGCACTTAATGAAAGTCAATAGTCAAGTCAATCTTCTGCTTTGAACGCCGCACAGGCTAGAGTAGACCGATAGAAAAAAGCGGGCGGAAAAAACTGCCGTCACGTGAGCCAAAATAGTCCAAATGGACGTTATATTAGCAAATATCGTAGACACTGTCGTAAGTACGTTTGCACTCACCCAAAAACTTAACAAATATGGATAAATTTAGCACACATAGATTATAAACTGGAACACGATTAGGTTATTTTTATATCTCTCTTATCCAAATTCTAAACAATGCGGCACCTAAAACAGCTGAATCTATTTTGGTGAAATTTGACACACAGACACCACGTACATAGATTAAAATATGGACAGAAGCTAGTCAGTATGAGTACTATTAAACCACGAAGCTGCGGATGCTTCTACGTACATATACGAATACATGTATGTAGACAGACAGAAATAACCGGAGTGGGTAAACAGCGACCAGGGACTTGGATTGTATAGAAATGGCAAAAACTCCATGTGTTTGTTTTAATCTCGTACGTTAATACGTGCCTTCGTATTTCGACTACCGGGTATAAAAATATTCGTACCCAGTATAAAACTATAGGCATAAAAACTTAATTTTTATGCATTAATGTTTAATATTTTAAATCTTTTAATTTTAATTCTTATACATATTTTTAATAACACAATTCTAATACGAGACAACGACTAAAACGTTTATTTGCACGAATATGGCTTAATTTAAGATTTAAAGAGCATTTTTTATCAATTCATATAGTAGATCTACCATTTCAGATACCTACCTATGTAAATTTATAAAATTAAAAATAAATTGAAACTAAAACTAGAAAAATAAACAGAAACGAAGGCAGGTAGTTAATTTACGAAGGCAGGTAGGTAATTTACGTAGGTAATAAATAATTTGACTTTTGATTTTTTTATGGATTATTATTGTTTTTTTTAATTACAAATTCCGTAACCGAATAATACGCTTGTTTGTTGAGAGTTTGTGTAACTTTTATACATGTTAGACAAATTGAAAAAAGGAGCACAGGCCGCCTTCCTGCCAGGTGGACTGGCGACCTGAAGAAGACAGCGGGAAACCGTTGGATTCAGAGGGCCCGTGACCGGGCGGAGTGGCGTCGATTAGGGGAGGCCCGTGTCCAGCAGTGGACTGCCAAGGGCTGAAAGGAAGGAAGGAAGACAAATTGAAAACATATTTTTAATAAAATATTAAAAAAAAGATTTTTTAAAAGATTTTTTAAAACTTTTGTGTCCGTTCCATTTCTAGTAATTTCCCTGGTCTGAATGTAGGACAGATAGCGCCGGTCGATCGTCAGAAAGTCGTAACTAAGTACTAAGGTGCTGCATTAAAGAGTTACTTATTTAAGTTTTAATCATAATACGTTTTATTACTAGCTTTTGCCGGCGACTTCGTCTTTATTAAGGTTGAGGAGAACATTATTAGCTTAGTGCTAAGAGGCGACGTCTAAGGATTGAGGACCTGAAGAAGACAGCGGGAAACCGTTGGATTCAGAGGGCCCAGGACAGGGTGAAGTGGCCTACAAGCAATACCGTCTTTACCATAAGGACACTCGGGGCCAGTGCCCAGGGCCCCCATCCTCAGAGGGCCAAGAAGGACCGACAATTTCTCTCATATTTAATATCAAAATATTATGGTCGGGCGCATTGCACTTTTCTCGTCGATCATTTTCAGATATATTCAAATCAATACAATTACATTTATTATGAATAATATGAGTGATTCGAACACACAACACGAAACACGAACAACAAAAAACAACAGCATTCATACTAATATCATTAATAACATAATATTGTATTATTAAAATATATTTGATTAATAAAGTAGATCATAGCGAAAAAAAATTGTAGGTATAGTTAGTTCACTTTCTTTACATTCCAAAAGGGCCCCGAATTCTTGTGTGCCCAGGGGCCCCAGCACAATGTAAGACGGCCCTGCCTACAAGGAAAGGTAAGGATAACCCACCGTGAAGCAACACGTTCTTCATTCTCAGGTTTCGGTTGGAGAGGTGTGGTTGCCAGACATTTAGTTATGGTGAACGTCTTAATCCTCGTGAGTGGCAACACACTTCACATACGACTTCAAAGGGGATTATTAGAAGTCCACCGACAGGCAGTAGTGGTGCGCAGTGGACGGCGGCCTACATCCCTCTCATTGTGAGAGGAGACCCGACCCTGCAATGGGTTACGGAATAAAGAAAAGAAAAGAATACGATTATTGTTGACTAACAGTCAACAATAATCGTATTCATGAGAAAGATGTTACAAAATTTATAATAAGTTTAGAACAGTCTACCCTATGCGGGCATACAATAATTATGTCTTATATAAATAAAACTTAATTTTATATTTCATGGCAATTATTGCTAAATTATAGATTATTAGTTATTTATTTATTATTTTGTTCAGCAGTCCAAATTATTTGTTTATTTTAATATTTTACCTATTCGAATTCATCGGCTATGCAATGTGCCATTCGTTACTGGGCAAAGAGAGAAAAAGCCGACGGAAAAAATTCTCGACACAGTTTGACTTACTATATTACTATTAATACTTATTATTACTACTATACTACGAATGACTTACAGATCTATCGGGCTTTTGTATGCGGACAGCGGATCCCTAAATAATACCTCAGCAAATTGGCTGAGTGTGTCTCCACATCGAGTGTGTACGGGGCCACAGAGTAGCTACTAGCTATGCCTCAGAGGCCGACATCGCGACAGTACGAATAAAGCATAATATCAGAGGCTGGCGCGACTTGAGATTAAATAAATTTTATACTACTTTTTACTTACTTAACTTCTTCTTGCTTACTTGTTATACTCAAGGGAGTAGGGGATTGGTCGTAATATAAATCTAAAAATCTACAATCAGAATTTTCTGAGTACTTATGGGGTATTATTGATATATGTACTTAGATTTCGAAATTCTGATCTTACTACTACCGGATTTTTATTCACTACGAAATTTATGCCTTTTTTGTGACATTTTAAACCATTTTTAACGAACAATATTATACATATTTTTTAAATTTTCTTTTTCAGGCTAACGTGTGGATTTTTTTGTACAAGACACCCCAAGTCTTAGTGTGGGATTTGTGTGTGTCCACAGGATCCACAAAGTGCATCTTCGTTGCATAATAGTGAAGTAATGTGAAGCGTTCTCTGTGTTATAGTAGTCTGTGGAGCCTTGAGCGGGGCGGCAGGGCAGCCGCAGCGAGCACGTCTCTAGGAAGAGAATCAACAACATACATACATACATTCATATGTACATACATAATAATGTTGTGTATTGTAATTAAGTATGATATATTGTATACCTATACATAACACGTGGTTGAGAATTTAGAAATTGATTGGCACATTTCAAAGAAAAAAGGAAGGAACATTTTGAAAAATGCACCTAATTAACGTATTTCTTAATAATATTTTCATAATATATTTTATATTACAGTAGATGGTTTTTTTTGTTTTAGGTACATACCTACTTATAGTTTAGTGACCACTAAACTTAACATCGGGTAGACAGTAGACTGCATACCCCTTTGTTACTCGTTTACAAAAAAATAAAAACATAAAGTGGCCTGTATGTCTGTATGTCCATTTACTATTCTTTTAAAAAAAATGTTTTTTTTAAAAATCGTTATTTATTTTTATACATATTGTATACAAGCTGACGTTCTTTATAAAATTCTCATGTCACAGTTTTAGTTACCATAGTCCTCCTCCTCCAAACGGCTTGACCGATTTTTATGACATTTTATATGCATATTCAGTAGGTAGGAGCATCGGCTACTATCTATTTTTCATACCCCTAAGTGATAAGGGTTTTCCACCCCTAATATTTTTATTTTATTTTCCGGACATTTTCTTTATTTTTTAATAATGTGGCATTAAAAATACATAAGTACCACCCTAAATTTTCACCCTTCTATCGCCAACAAATTTTTTAAATAGTCATTTATTTTCACCCTTCTATCACCAACCATTTTAGTAATTTTAAAAATGTTTCATCCCGCTCGATAACTTATATAAGGGCGAAACAACGTTTGCGGGGTGAGCTAGTATACGTATAAGATTATGGAATTGGTAAACTATGCATAATAATAATTCCTTATTTTTTTGTTTTTGACCATCAATTCAGTAATGTATCTGTATACAATCTAAAATAAGGTAGAAAATAATAATAATAACATGGAATTGGTACAATGTGCACGAGTCCTTACTGCCGCTAATAATAATACGAGCATACCTCGTGCGACTCTCCGCAGCGTAGGGGTTGCGCTTCTCGATTAAATGTATCGATGTTGTATCGATATTATTTATTTTACACTTTCTTGTACACCACAAGAAATTAAAAGTACAAAAATGATAAACAGGGTGTCCCAGAAAGAATGGATAATACTGTCACCTCCTGTAGTAGGCCTCTTGAGGACGTTGAGGATTAATACGTGAAGCGAAAATTTTGGGTACTTACTACGCGAACGGAGCAGTTTGAAATTTGACACAGTTAAAGTTTAAATGAAGAAGAATGAATAATTCTTCTCCATATAAAATTTATTAATTTTTTTTTTTAAAGGGAAGGAGAAATAATTTTTAGTTTAAATATGACGTAAAGTGTCAAATTCAAATGTCAATTAATTATAAGTAGTCGTATTTCGACTACTTGGCGATCTCTAGTATTAATATAATATCCTGGAAGGCGGTAACATAAATAGTCAACGCCACAAGTCGTGAGCACAATTATTAATGTAATGTATTGAAATAACATTAATTTGCATGAATATGGGTTAGTGAAAGATATTACAACTCATTTAGATCAATCCACATTCACTTTCTCAGGTACGCAAATTTATACTTAAAAAAAAACTATTCTTTAATAAATCCACCAACGGGCAGTAGTGGTGCGTGGTGGACGGCAGCCTACATCCCTCTCATTGTGAGAGGAGACCCGACCCTGTAGTGGGTCATTAATGGGTTACTGACAATAAATCCTTTTGTGTTAAATCCCTAGTTATTATTCTCGATAGTCGATACATCCCGCGCACATCACTCTCAGCCGTATCCATTTAGTTTGACAAGCATTCGGTTTCACATATCCGTTTTGTGTCTGTGTGTGTGTGGGTTGCGCCCGTGTGCGTGAGGTCAGGGCTGCTACTAATTGGTGTTAATTTTCTTTGACCGTTTAGTGTAGAGGTTTTACGTGTGATAATATTGTTGATAATTTTTTAATTAACTTTTTGGTTTAATTTTATTTCGGTTGTTGTTGATAGCATTTTTGCTAACTCGATGTTATGTTTATATTCAATGTAAACCTACGTTTAATGATGTAATATTTGATATATATATATATGTCGGAGAAAGACCATTTCTACTCGACATCTTCATTAGTGGTTACGTGTTCAACAGTGGGCGTCATTTGGGTATAATGCAAGCACAAACAAAGTACTTAAGGTTTACACACTATTTATTCAAGGTATCACAATATTCACACACGTACAAGTTAGTTTAATGGATGGCCTCAAACTCTTGATAAAGAGCAGCGAGTTCGTGACACCGTTCATACTCCACCAGAACCTTAACTCACAACTGGTCCACTACGACCCCATAATCACTCTAATCTCCAACAACTCCACACAATACATGGCGAACTAGAACGTGTACCGACCACGCTCTGAGTTATCCTCTACTTTCCTATTTCGTAAACATTCGATTACAATTATTATCACAATTCACAATATAATAACAAGATGTAGTAGAAAATCTATTTACAATCAATGACATTCCAAACAAGATTTGACAGATTACTCTTTTTTTTTAAAACAAGTTCAAAATAAGGTTCCAAACATTCTCGCATTGTATGGCCAGTAATCAACTTGGCTTGAATCCTTCTCCGACACGGCCTTCCTGACCTCTCACACGTCCTCGTGTGATGATAGGGGACGACCACCATCGATATCTGTGAAGACAAACACGTAATTTTAAAGTAATTTGTTCGGCCACTCCTGACCAAAGGGTTACATCTGTTTTGCAAAAGCTCTATCTTATCTCTCTTCTCATAACTACACCTCATACTGACTTCTTAAGACCACCTCGCCTTTCATTCTATTGAATGGCCACCTCGCCTTTCAATAGCTACTTCACCCTTGAATAGCCACCTCGCCCTTCGATCTATTGAATGGCCACCTCGCCTTTCAATAGCTACCTCGCCCTTGAATAGCCACCTCGCCCTTAAATAGCCACCGCGTCACTTTTAGACACCTCGCCCTTCAATAGCCACCGCGTCACTTTAGCCACCTCGCCTTTCAATAGCTACCTCGCCCTTGAATAGCCACCTCGCCCTTCAATAGGCACCGCGTCACTTTAGACACTTTACACAGACAATTTACACTTTATCGCCAACCTAAGAACAGTCAACACCTAAATCAATCCAAATTGAAAACTGCTCACCAAATTGTAATAACCCCGTTAACAATCCACCACATTCACACCGTATCAATCCACTCGTGTCACCGCCACCGTATTAAAAGTTTCGTATTGCTACTAGTAACTTCCGTATTTGAGCGCCGTGATGCCACATGTTCCTCGAGGCCGCATTCTTAATACATCACAAGCAGTTGCACTGCAACTACAGCTTCATGGACGACTGAAACATTGAAAAGATTTATGACAAAGTTCTCCACAAACATAACAGTTTTTAAAAGCAAAACCTAACTTAGGATATTAACTTTAGGAAATTTTATGAAAATCATGGCCGTCTCTTTGACATGAAAATGTCATAAAATGCAATAACGCATTCTCCAGTTTATGTTTTGCCAATTTTAAAATTTACATTTCTCAAACAATAGAAACAAGCTTCGTGTGAAAACAGAAAACAAACAAAAGAGCAAATATTCAAATTCTGCCGATTTTATACCAGAAAAAGCTACTCGAGAAAACCATGTTGCATTTAACTGCAACCATAGCCAAACTAGGAAAAACAATCAATTTACTCCCCTGTATAGGAACCAAGACCCGATAAGAATAACTCTTCAGCTCAGGCATCGGTCATCAGGCATAGGACATTCTCAGGATTAAATTTGGGCAGCGTAACATCCAGATCATCTTGAATAGCCGGCGGGTAGCATAGCGCCTCCACAAGTAGTCTCACGCTGTTTTGTTGCATCTCGAAAATGGTCCGCCAAACATTGTGCTCCTCCAAGTAACTATCCACGCTTGTGCTCGCACCGATCCCACTTCTGATGTCGGAGAAAGACCATTTCTACTCGACATCTTCATTAGTGGTTACGTGTTCAACAGTGGGTGTCATTTGGGTATAATGCAAGCACAAACAAAGTACTTAAGGTTTACACACTATTTATTCAAGGTATCACAATATTCACACACGTACAAGTTAGTTTAATGGATGGCCTCAAACTCTTGATAAAGAGCAGCGAGTTCGTGACACCGTTCATACTCCACCAGAACCTTAACTCACAACTGGTCCACTACGACCCCATAATCACTCTAATCTCCAACAACTCCACACAATACATGGCGAACTAGAACGTGTACCGACCACGCTCTGAGTTATCCTCTACTTTCCTATTTCGTAAACATTCGATTACAATTATTATCACAATTCACAATATAATAACAAGATGTAGTAGAAAATCTATTTACAATCAATGACATTCCAAACAAGATTTGACAGATTACTCTTTTTTTTTAAAACAAGTTCAAAATAAGGTTCCAAACATTCTCGCATTGTATGGCCAGTAATCAACTTGGCTTGAATCCTTCTCCGACATATATATCTATTGGGCGCGGGTCTCTTCATAACAGGGGGAGGAAAGTTGGATTATACAAAGTAATTCAAGAACAAATTTTGTTACCTTTTTTAGCAAATAAAGAAATTAACTCAAATAATTGTAGGTTGATTGTGAAGAAAGTATAAAATTTTACCAAAATAAAACCTGTAAATAGAATATATCTAAACATATACATACGAGACATTTTTCTTTTAGAAGTAGTGTCTGTCAGGTATTTTGTACCTAATAATTAACAAAAGCTTTTGACCTTCACTTTGACTTCTTTTTTATTTTTATTTTAAAGATTGCAAAAATTAATCACTTAACCGGGATTGGGATCGAACCCCTTTCTGGAACATTAAAAGACTGCTGTATGATATCATCTAAGCCTTTACTTTTCACAATATTTAGGTACTCGAAAATAATATGCGCCGAAACACGATATCAAAAATTACTACAACTATTTCACAAAGCTTAAAGTATTACAAACCGATTATTCGCTGAAATAATCAAACAAACAATAAAAGCTTTACTACTATTTAACGTATCAGCCCTAACCTTTACGCGACATGCATGTGTGAGTGTAACCATGAACACACACAGACGACAGATAACGTGATATTTTTTTGTAAAGAGGCGATTTTGCCTTTACTAAATCAAAGTTATTTTATTTTTCTGAAAACACTATGCTGGTAATTGTTTAAGGTAATTGGTAATTAAAGTGTTTGCGTCTAATAATAGATAACCTGTTGTAGATCCTTCAAACGTTGAAGGAGATATACATAGGTAGGTAAGTACATGACATACATATTGCATATTGGATGTTATGTTTTTTTGGAAAAATAAAACTCAAATGTGTTTATTATTTTGACCTTCGTCAAGTGCCGTATGAACTAATAATGTGACTGATTCGTCTATATTATGTCATAGGTACCTACATGATTAAAATATGAATAAATATCAATTTCAAAGATAAGAAATTAAAAAAATATATATATTATTATTTTGATTGTTACTCAATCGCGCAAAATGATATGGATGAAGTGATGAGCACAATAAAAATAGGTAAAATTTCGAATTTCGAGAATCAGATTTTAATCACCTAAAATTAATAACTTGTATGGCAAAATAACGTTTGCGGGGTCAGCTAGTTTAATTATTATTAATCGTCCAAAACGGCTTGAACAATTTTTATGAAATTTTATATGCATATTCACTAGGTCTGAGAATCGGCTACTGTCTATTTTTCATACCCCTAAGTGATAAGAGTTTTCGCAAAACAACGTTTGCGGGGTCAGCTAGTAATATATAAATTGTAAATAAACGTGTGCCTGATGATAAGTGGTCACTGCAACCCATGGATAACTACATTCTCAAAAAGGAATTAAATAAAACCTATTTAATGCTTTATATGAATATCAAGTGCATACACGACACATCTTATGTGATTCTTTAACTAATTATATAAAGAGTATGTTTTTCTTTATTTACATCTAGCTTTTACCTGCGGCTTCGTCTGCACGTGTTTTAGAAGTTAGTTCGTAGCTCACAGGAATACAAAGTGTACTTCAGTTAATCAGAGTTTATAAACTATCTGTAAATCCATTCAGCTGTTTCACGTGTCAGTAACCCATTAATGACCCACTACAGGGTCGGGTCTCCTCTCACAATGAGAGGGATGTAGGCCGCCGTCCACCACGCACCACTACTGCCCGTTGGTGGACGAACATGCCTTTGAGAACATTTTTTTTTGTGAACTCTTAGGCATGCAGGTTTCCTCACGATGTTTTCCTTCACCGTAACAGCAGCTGATATTTAATTTTATAAAGCGCACATAACTTTTATTACAAAGTCATTGGTGCGTGCCACTGGGATTCGAACCCGGACCCCTCGATTCGAGGTCGAATTCTAAGCCACTGGGCTATCACCGCTGCACGTTGTTTCACGTAAAGAGTAACAAATGAGCAACAAAGTGTCACATCGTTTAGCCTGTTAACTTATAATTAGAAAAATGATCCAAAAAGAAAAATCTTCAAAAATATATGTTTATTTGTGAACTCAAGCTATAAAACTGCACTTAAAGTTAGGTTTCCTCCTAATAAAACCGGTCATTTGCATATGGTTACCTAAGTACGTAGGTATTTTAATAAAACCGTTGTTTTTTGTTTCTAGAAATTATTACTTACACGTATTTTCAAATTTAAATTAAAAAAAACGTATCAAGGCTTTGCTTGCGTCAACAACTAAGTATATTAAAAAAAATTAAGCCCATCAATTTAAAGGCACGAAAACAGAAATAATTGATTCCTGTTTTGTCGAAACAGCATGCATGATGTATTTTTCGTATAATCTTCATAAATATTCTCCATTTTGGTTCAAAAAAATATTCTAAACTAAACTATGGGTCGTTATGCCAACACACTTCAGATGTAGAAAAAGATGGCGTCCGACGACGAAATGGTACAAGTCAAGAATAAATTAAATTGACACAATGAAATTAACATTTGTGTGTAGTTTAAAAAGTTGAAAAGACGAAGTGTAATTATGTATATATTTATTATTAATAGAAAATTAAAAAGTTAATACTTATATAATAGTTTACCGATTAAGTTTAAAATTCCATCATAAATTTAGAACTTAACATTACCTTTCATGTGTTATTAATAGTGCGTTCATAATAGAATAAAAGAAAATTATTATGATTAATAATTTATTAACTATTTTAATTAAATTACTTAAAAGAATGCATAAAAATATTCATGCGTCACTAGAATAAATGCCAAAAAACACATGCACAAAAAGTACCAACTTGCCTTTATAAACAAAAAAAGGAAAAACAACCAAAAAAGTAAAAACTATCTACTTATGTGCTTTTGCCGCCAACTCCGAATACAACCAGCCCTAATTCGTACCGAGCATGTGCGCGTGTGTACATATTGGTACACGTCGCTGTGTGGGTGGTGTCTGTGTGTGCGTTAACCCAGGGCTGGTGCTGCCATTTATTTTTTAAACAATAAATTACTTATTCATGAACATTTTAAATTGGATTGTGAATATTAAAACCGAGATCTCCTTCATACTTTGTGACCGCAAATAGATGTTGTTGGGAGTTAAATTTCAATTTTATTTTTACTTAAGGGTAAGAACAATATTATTATGATTATAAATAACGCTTCACACCCATAGCCCCACACTGGGAATCCCTGTATCGTGGCCCGTGCCATGAACACAACACACCCAGACCAGAAACAGAAATTCAAATTCATCATTCAAATCTCTGCTCTGCTGGGAATCGAACCCAGGATCCTCCGCGCAGCGTAACTGTGTCTTAACCACTGCGCGACTCATGTCGTCACAACACAACAACGATTAACCACAACGTATCGATTTAGTTTATTTGTAACTACATAATAATATAATTAACTACTATTTAACAATCCGCACATATGATTCGATCTAAACTCGCGTGCAACTGAATCGACTCAAGATGCACACTGGTACAAAAGTTTGATCCTTCGGAAAACGTCTGAAACGAATGAAACCAGTACAATAGTCAAACAAGAGTACAAGCGTTTTCAACAATGGAGATATGAGGTCCTGTGTTAATACAATGTTCTGAATACATATTCATAGGATGAGTCGCCAAAATACTAATCAACTTTAAGTACCTCATCATTATCTTTATTTTTTTAATAGATAATAAAAATAAGGTTGAATATCCAAATTTATTCGGTGATTGGCAGCCCTGCGTAGTTTAGTTTGCATTCCGCTCACCACGCACGCCACGAGTACAATACCCGGCGCCTGGCGGCGCTAGTGTGGATACGACTTATGTAATCTTTTTAAAGTGCTGATTTCAAGTAAGTTCGAGTAAGTTAAAGATAAATCCTAAATACTGCATGTACAATAGCGTATAAGCAAAAATCAAAGTACCTAATAATATAATAAAATGCCCAGTCGCTAAAATTTGGTCTCTTACATGAGGGGTCCGTGTTCGAATCCCAGTGGCACGGGACGGGATAATGGGGTAACTGTTTTAAAAAAGTTACGTGTCCTTTATAAAATTAAATATCACTTGCTGTGACGGCGAAGAAAAACACTGTGAGGAAATATGCATGCCTTACCTAGGGTTCACAAAAAAATGTTCTCAAAAGCATGTGAAATCCACCAACCCGCATTAGGCCAGTGTGGTGGACTAATCCTTTTACACAATTATATAAATTGATTGATATTATTGATAGGGTGCATAAAAATTTCAGGTTCACTAAATAAATCACTAGAGTAATAAAAGCATTCTACTTTACCAGTTAATCTTCCATAAATGTAAGAATAAAGGAACAGTGATTTAAATAAATACCTACATAGTAACAAAACGTACTGTTTACTTCGCATGGGATAATAATATAATACGTATGAGATAATATAATATAAACTATGCATCCATACACTAATAACAACGATTTTTACAATTTGTTGAGTGTGTCTACCCCAAAGGTCCATTTTTTTCAATGTGGGATCTGTCATAAATTCATTCAGGATAAAAATCAGTAAATAATTGGAACGTAATCGATTTTTTAAATTCAGAATCATATCCCTACAACGCCTTCCTTTACACCCACAAACACAATTCACACAAATCGCTATACATACGTATAGCTATACGTATTATTACGTATAAACATTATCATCTACTCAAACACAGATACACACATAGAAATTTAAGTTTTTAATTTTAAAATTGTACCAACGCAAGTACAGAACTATTCCTATTTGAGGTTATTGCTATTTATTAATTTGATAACTACATATCTTTAGGTAAAAGACAGTAGAAGTATTGATTTAAACGCCAAAAAACAATGATTTATTCGTGATAGAACCTATTTAAATCAATTTGGGGGTGATTTATTTGAAGAGAATTTTATCAAAGTTTTAATAGCTCGCTTGTTCAGTTGTTCCGGTGTTGTGGTTCGGCTGGGAAGGTGTGGTTGCCGGGGATAACTGTTTATCTTAGTACTGAGTAGCAACGCACGAAGGATTCCTTTCTTCATAAGTAATGAATACTATTTTTGGATTTATTAAAAAACGATGGCGACCATTCACCGTTAATATTACGCGTTTTATATAATTGGCACAATTACCTGTAACAATTACAATTTTCCAAGGTTTTGAATTTCGTTCATTTCTTTATACGAAAATAAAAAAAACGTACTCTAAGGTCTCTAAAGATATAATTTTCATTGTAAAATTGTGTTACTTTAGTCAATTAATTATTTAAAATTATTGTTGCAATAAAGAAACAAAGTGTGTCTTATGATTACCTACCTATTTAAAAAAATGCTTAGGTACTTAGTAATTTCATTACGCAATAACTGCTAATGCTAAACCAATAAAATTGTAATGAAATTCGTCATGGAATTAGATTGAATTCTAGAAAAAGTTATTTATAACATTGAGGTATTATGTATGTACATACCTCAATCATTTATCATGTTATAGCATATTGTAGTAGATAATTATTTATATGCAGGTGTAACATGGTTGCATCTAAAACATCTTCTATTAGAAACATAAAAAACGTTAAAAAATAATTTGTTTTATTACGTATGAATCGCTGTTCGTTAGTTTCGCTGAAACCGATTTTGGTTTAAAATATATTGGTTTTATGTTCGTAAAAGATGCAAGAGAAACTTTAATGGTGAGAAAATTAGAAAAAAATGCAAAAAATGGAATAAAAACAAATCCATTATGTATGACACTTTATTCGGAAGAGCGAAGTCTGCGGGGTCAGCTCGTCACCTTAAAGACTAAAACTATCATAATATATCACATTACAACTACTAAATAACTTGTTAAAACCTAAACAACAAATCACACAATTTTATAGGAAGCTAAATCGTGATCAATCTCAAATGAAATCAAAAAAGTATATCAAAACACAGACAAGCGCGAACTATGTTGTTTATCTAGTGACGCACACAGAGACAGTTATCAAGAACTGTGTTATACATACATATATGTGTATAACCTCTTTGGATGTCGTTATGTTGCGAACAGCATTTGAAATATGCATTTTTGCACCAAATGATTTTTTGTGAGAATATAATAAAATTATCTTTGGTTCTTACAATTTATAGTTACTTAGACTTTGCCCTTGATCTCGTCCGTGTGGAGTTAAGAATGTTGTCCAGAGAGGGATAAAAATTATCCTATATCTAGGTTATAAACTGCTTGAACACCAAATTTCATCGAAATCTATTCAGCCGCTTTTGCATAAAAGAGTAACAAATATCCATTAATTGTCACAAAATTAGCGGACTGTACCTGCTGTGATAAAACACTTAATATATATTATTTTGCAATTAAAAATATTCCACAATTTGGTATGGAGATATATTTAATGATTTCTGAAATTAGTAACTCCGGTGTTCTTATCATTATTGTATAATGATTATAAATTTCATGTCATGCATTTAAATACAAACAAGTATTTTTTTCTTCGTAACCCTTATAGACATATCAGTAAGTTCCCGACTGGATATTTGAATAAAAATCACTTTTTTGCATCGTTGGCCTTAGAGTCTAAGGCTTAGACATTTGAGTAAGTTCCCAACAAACGAAAGTGACTGCAACGACCGTAAAACACGGTACATGCTCCAATGATATACAATTCAAGGATGCTTATACGGATAGTTATGGCATGGCTTTCACACGGTACTACATGGCGTTTGAATAAAACATTAATATTATCAAAATTATATTAAAATAAAACATACGGCATTAAATATTTTGCCAGATGATGATTGGTCTGTGTTCGGTGTTATTTCTGTTTACAGTTTGGCCATGTCACTTGGGAATCATTCAACGGAGTGTCAAATCGTAAAATACAAATATGGTGTTGAGGAGTAAAACCGTTTTTTTTCATTTGTTCCATAATAGGTTAATTTTATTCAATGATTGCCAAATAGTTAATATGTGCCATTAATTTAAATAGCTGTGAATTAAAAATAATAATATTATTATAGTGTGTTTGATTTGCTTTCCCGTTCATTTTTATTTTTTGCCTTTATTTGTCTCGATTTGAATAACAACATCGCTCTGTTTCCAGTACCAAACATAGAACTGTTGTATTCAATATTATTGTATTTAATTCATACATTTTGTAGCAAATGAGTAGCAAAAAGACAAAGTCCACCTGATGTAACTGGTCTCTGGTGCAACCCATTGATATGAAATAACTGAATAAGACATGAAGAATGCTTCGCGGTGGGTTTAGATATATCCCCAGGAGTTGTAGCCACTACCACATTAACATATCTACCATAAGATATTTTAATAATATATAATATTATTTTCTCCGACCGCATGTAAGCCTGTGTGAAACAAGCAATACCTTGATCAACATTTGACGCAGTGCTCACACAATCAATATGGCTGATTTCATTTCCACTTTAAATATTCCAGAAATTTCACGGTGTTACTGAATATTTTTAATTATACAGCATTGGCACTTTCAACAATATGTTCTGGGTTTTCATTGAAAATCATATTACTATAATATGTATTTTAATAGTTATTGAGTAGCAAATGCGCATTCAGGCCACCTGAATGATGACTGCTGAACCCATTACTACAATGTCATGGTAATAACTGTAATAAGTTAATAACAATCAAAAGGTTTTTTTTATATTTCATATGAATTGCAAACGAGCATAAGGGACACCTGATCAGGGATCGCCTAGCGAAAAAATGATTTGAATTGCACTCTCAAAATAGTATTTTTTTTATTTTGAGTACGTTTGATACGTTTAATAATTATGCTACATTATTATGTATAAATTACTTTCAAAAATAAGATTGACATAAAGATCCATACAACGCCATCTAGTAGTGAATAGCTGAAACTCCCAGACACTTTTCACAAAGTCCTATTTCAAGCATTTCTGCGACATTTACTTTAGCGACATCTAGTAACGAAAAGCAGAACTAGATACATAATAGGTACAATGATTTCAATATAGATGGCGTTAACACTAATAAAACATTATTGTTATTATGGATGTTTTGTTAGTTATATTGAGCTGAAATACTTGAATTTTGTTACTTAACTAAGATTATGGCACATGCATATCAAAATATAGCTCTTAACATATTTTAATTAAAATAGCAAAAAATGTTTTAATTAAAAATATCATTATTTTTGGTGTTAGCGCCATCTATACCTGAACAAGTACGCCTATTTTACACGCTTTTTTTTAATTTGGCTTCTCGTCAATAGATGGCGCTGAGATGGCTTAAGATATTTTTTTAAATATCTGGATGTTTCAGCTATTCACTACTAGATGGCGTTATAAAAAGTATGTATATTTTTTATGAATTTATTATATTTTGTTAAACTGAACTGAATTGATTTTTTTAAGATAGTACCTAACTACTATTCGTACTTCCGTAGTATTTGACTTAGAACTTTAACAATGTGTTAGTGTAAGTAAATAACGTTCGGGGAGATACGTATCGCCACCCTCGTAAATCCCCGTTGGAAAGAATTAAGCAAATTTTTCGAAATACTGTTTCAAAAACATATTTTTTTCAATACTAGCACAATAAATGCACTTAATGACTTAATTGTATTCTTAATATTTTTTTCATCAGTTTTATATTCAACTCCCTGATAGCACCAATCCGCATTGAAGCAGCGTGGTGAATGTGGTGAACTAGACTCTCACCACATCAGTGAGAGACTCGTGGGATGTATAAATTATAAAAGGTTGCAGCCAGCCGTGAGCCAGCCAATTCCCAAATATTTCTGATAAAGACATGACAGAAAAATTTGCATTATGATGATCATTTCATCGTTCATGTCCACACATACATGCGTACATAGCGTACAATGTAAAATCGTCGTGTAGGTATACATATAATATATTTGTACGCTAGTGTTACGAAATTTTAAGATAAAATACATTCAGAAGTTTGGTTTCAATAACCATTTAGTTTTTATTGGTTGAGTATAAAATATATAAAGTGGATAAATAGAAGAAAATAACAGTTTGATTTATAATAAAGATACGTATACACTTATTATGAATTATTTTATTTCAATGTTTAATAATTTAATATTTATTCAAACATTTATCGATGGAGTTTCAATGTCAGTATCGGAGCAAACCTCTCTAATCTTCAATTTGGCAGAATAGCCGGGTCCGACGCAAAACCGATTGTTACTGAGGATTGTTCATCTTCAATTTTTTGGACTTTTCACAAATATTAAATGCTGTGTGTTTAGGTGTTAAGTGCCGAATAGCTTAAAATTGCTGTTTATATAATATCAGTGCAAGTAAAGTGAAATTATTCGTCGTGGAGCCCAATTTAAGCTGTAAGTGCGTTTGTTTATTGTTGTGATTTTGTGAAAATTTTCCGGCATGGCTCGAAAATATTCGCTATAATTATTTAGTTCACTATTCAATGTATTTATGAGATTTTGTTTAAAACAATTAATAAAGTGTCTCATATTTATATTTTTATTGAAATAGATACTTGATAACTATGATGATTATCATTTGAAGTATTCATCGTCTCTAAGGCGCACTTATTACAATATAATAAAAAAATATTACTACATACATTGGAATAACTGTGCTCAAGGAGTCAAGTCAAAAGTAGTCAAATCTAATAGATGAAGCTTTTTGTGAAATGCAAATTCTTGCATAACTAACAAGCACTTTTCAAGAAAAATTCTTGTAGCATTTTTTCTTTGTGAATATGGAACAAATGAGCTTATAGACCAAAGGCTAAACTTAAATAGCATAAAAGTCCTGTTAAAATCTTAATTTTAATATTCGTTGAAGAGAAAAGAAATATAATTTAAATAATAATTTTTTTTTAGTTTATGTTGTCCATTGTGTTATGAAGAAATGTACTAATAAAACCTTTATATAGTAAATTAATAAATGTGTATTATTTAACCAGCTTGGGTTTAAAAGAATTAAATGGGTCATGATTTCAGGAAGGGGTAGTGTGAAAATTACCGGACCATGGATGAACACTGCTTAGGAAACATTTATATTATGTTCAGTGTTATTATGTTCAATTAATTATTATGCTCAGTGGACATGTGCGCGGGGGAGTCGTGGCGCGGGGGCGGAGTAGCGCGCTCTCCATCGCACGAGTCGGTGACGACTGACCTGTCGCTCTTCAGCGTGTCGTCTGCCGCGTCCGATGCGAGGGTGCTTCGCTTGCTGGCCAGCAGGGTGAGACGTGTTTGATGAATGTCACCTTGCCTTTTTAATATAGTCATTGAGTAAACTCATGAGGACTGAGATGTCGGCCCGAAGAAAAGCATTTCTCATATGATAAATGAGCAATTCAATATGATTGTATGATGGTGATGATAAGAGTGTTTGACACTTTTCAAAACATGTCTACTGGCTCTTTGGCTCAATGAATCAATGAATATGTCTTTCCCCAGGCTGGGCAAGGGCCGGACCCCTCGCTCCGGGTAGCCAGCCCCAACCCAGACAGCAAGGCTGCCAAGTAAGTACTCTGTACATTCATAGTTCACCTTATAGCACTGTGGAACATCTGGATGACCCAGGGTTCGATTTGAATTAAATTTCTTTCTTGTATTTTCTGTGTGTGTGTGTAGTGGGTGGCACATTGCATAATCGATGAGTTTGATTTAGTAAAATATTAAAATAAATAAATAATTTGGACTAATGAACAAAATTAATAACTTATCAATTTACAACCTGGCAAATGGGAAACGCTGGCTTAGAGATTATTCCACCGCGCTGCTCCAGTGTGTATCAGAACCTTGATTACAATATAAAAAGCACATATTTAAGCGAAGTAATTATATTCTACATACGCTTATTAGCCACACTAATTACAGCATTAACAATTTGTTATAGTGTAATGTAATTACGCTTCTGGTTTGAATGAAAATGGCTGTTCGAATTACACTAGAATAGTGGCAGATTTATTGGGATTTTTCTAGAAAATACAAGTTACATAACTAACTATGAAATGTTGTTGCCTTTCTGTGTGAAAAAGTGGTGTTTAGTTTTTGGATTAGTGTTTTTTTGGTTTAAAAATGTTTATGGTGCAAAAACTATCTTTTATTTTTTTTACATAAATGTAACCTTTAGATAGCGAGTTTTAAGATTAAAATTGTTCATTTAGTGTAATTTATCAATGTGTTTTTTTTTTCAATTATTTCAAAGAATTATTTTATGTATAAGTGTGTGTGTGTTTGTGTGTGTGATATTCAGAAGAACTCTCAGATAGTCAGATTTATTTACACACAGAGATGTCTTGGTATGTATTATTACAGTTTGCAATATGTTTATTTTGTTGGCTTCAAGTTATTTAGCTTATATTCAGATATTTATAAAATGTAAACATTATTATTTTTCACGGAATCCAGTTTAAAGTATTGGTATTTAAATTTTAAACTACCCATAAATTACACAGTTCATTCTCTTTTCTGACCATGTTCGTGAGATGAGTTCAACATTCTCTGCTCTCTCTGTCTGCACACACACGACATGAACACACCTAGTATGTGTGTGCATCAGTAGAAAGCGGATGTATGATATGTAACATATCATATTGTATTACGTATGACGTTCATTAAGTGTGCACAGCTTGTACCTGACAATGTACATATAAAAGACTGAATTTCAGTATGGGTATATTTCAGGGCTTTCAGGCAAAGTATAGTTCTTTTTAATCTCATTAATGTTCGTCCACCAACGGGCAGTAGTGGTGGACGGCGGCCTACATCACTCTCATCGTGAGAGGAGACCCACCCACCAGTGGGTCATTAATAGGGTTGATGGGGAAGGAGTTATGAAGATGAGGAAGAGGAAGTATCAAGCATGAAGTAAGAGGATTAGGATATTTTCATGAGGAAGAGATTGAGGTCTTCCTCTCTTGAACGAGAACAGGAACGGTTTGAGTCAGGGAAAAAGAGTTAAAACTATATAAATAAATAAATAATCCCGTAAACAAAACTATTTGTTGAGTGTTGACTGACACATTCATTCCTGTCTGTAATGTGGCGCGGGGGAGGACTTACAAGTTACCAGTATGTGAAAAGGAAATTCCTCATGAATTCCTCTTTTAATTTAAAAGGAAGCGGAAGAGAATGAGGAATTTTTCAATTGTTCCTAAGAGGAAACGGAAAAGGATGTGAAAGTATCAAAAACTGCGTAACTTCCTCATTAAGAGGAAGAGGAATCCTCATCAACACTAGTCATTAATGGGTGACGGACAATGTCTTGATTCAGGCGCGGCTCCGGAGCCCTATCGCTGGCTTCGAGCGCCCCGGGCTCCGGCGACGCTTGCCGGGAGCTGCTCGCCGGCTGTGCGGCTCTGTGCGCGCAGCTGGGACTGAGGCGCTCCTTCAGCGCTGCGGACGTTAGCGCTTCGCCCCCCAAGCAGCCTTTGAGGAGGTGTGTAATCAAATGATGTATGAGTCAAACACTGTAGGACTTTGCCCTATTTGAAGTAGGTGGTAAAATTATGTAGTAACTATGTAGTATATAAATATGTAGTAACCAAATAACATTTTTTTTGATGAAAATAATAATAATTACCAATATTTACGGAAAATAAAATCCGCAGAATTGGCCATTTAATCACGTGACATTGAATTATTGAACACAAATCGGAGAAGCGTGACGTCACGCCCCGCGAAACATCATGACGTTGCCGTCATTTTCGTATACAGTGAACAGCTTGTTTCGCGAGGCGTGACATCATTCAAGGCGTCATGACAGTTGGCCTTTTTCGATGTCAATTTGGAGTTCATAGCTAAAAACGCAAAATTTTTAAGTAAAATGGCTTATTTTTCTTAAAATATGTAATATATTTTTGGGGTAAAATACCAAGGGGTAGATACCAAGCTATATTTTTAAACTCATTTCCAAATTCTGTCAACTAGCCTATTATATTGCTATAGCCTATTAGATTGGTTGATGAGGTTAAGTGTTGAGTGCGGTCACTGTGTCCTCATGTCCTCATGGTGTCGTGGTGTGGTGGTGTGGTGCGTGCAGCGCGACGTCGGAGGTGGGCCTGTGCGCGGCGCTGCAGGCGCTCTCGCTCGACGCCGGCTCCCGCTCCTGCAGCACGTGGGTCGCCGGTGAGTCGCGGCTGCCTTCCTTCCGTTTCCCCTTTTCGCTTTGATTTGCATCCTCTTTTGGCTTTTAACGAGTAACAGACCCCGCCTTGATTCACATATATTATTCAAAGAGTTGACTGTGTTTTTCAGTTTTGCTTACATAACTCAAGAAATAGCTTGTCAATGCAAATATTTTTTTTAATTGTCTTGATGCGTGTGGATGTGGTCTATCAACCAAACGCTGATCATTGTTCTCGGTTGTACGGCGACAGATTATCAGCTCGGGTCGCTTAGCATATCTGTTAAAATCGTTTCAATCCACTTTGTTCCATCACGGACTGGTAAAAAATATTTTATTTTAAAATTGCTCTAACAATTTTCTCCCCAAAACTAACTAAATGACATGCAATATTGGGCAATATTATATTAGTTAAATGTTACTGAACATATTCGATCATAATGATCCATATTCTCCCCAAAATATTTTAATTATATTAAATTTAACTAACCTCGTCTACGGTCCATTTTTATTCTCTTGTCATATTATTTTGGTATACAATCTTAGCGTGTCTTTTTATTTTAATTTGCGATTAAAAAATAACGCAGACACAAAATTATAAAATTTAAAAACAAATTGTCATTTAATACAGAAACAGATTTCAAGAAACTATAATTTTTTTTTTTAAGTACTTATTAAACTTTTTTTCAATAAAAAGTAGTGCCAAGATTGTTGAACAAAATAAGGCAAGAGAATAAAAAATATTGTTTGCATTCATGCCAGTGGGCGGGTCGCAGCTGCCGTCCCCGCAGCGCTCGCACCCGCTGCAGCCGCCCCACAGGCCTCTGCCCACCGATAACAAGAACGTATGTATTTCATTGAATTCATTTTTAACACGTCGAATCGATTTGAAACTTTGCACACTTATCGAGGATTATATTATTGCAATCATAAATCATAATGCAATAATTTAAAAAAACGAACTAAAAAAATAAAAGCAAATAATTGTAAAAAGAACAGGCTTTTATAAAATTAATCCAAAAAATAAATTTAAATTAAAAATAGTGTAAATAAGAAAAAAAAATATTGCATTGTATAAAAAGCATGAATCGTTTCATTAAAAAACCGAGGTCTAAAAGATCGATCCCTAGAAAATCGATCCGCAGATTCAAAATGGTCAAAGACTATACAAACGTAACATTTTATTAGAGAGGCGAAGTCGAAAAACATCCAACAGCACACAGCCACCTCATGAATGGAAAAAATCTAATGTCGATTCTCTAGGGTGACGTATCGATCACTGAATAGGGTATTACGGCCTATGTCAAAAAGCTTTTTATATGAATTCGTAAGTCATAAAAACCCATAAAAATTGGAAAAAAAATTTTTGCAAACAAATATTATGTAAAAAAAGACTTTTCAATTTAAATTTCAAAAATCCCCGCGAAAACACGGTCTCGGCCGTCTCGGCGCTGCCGCCATGCTTGTGACGTCACTCGCAGTGTAAACAATACATCTCAGTAAAGGAAGAAAGTTATACTCCATTGTTTATTTACACTGCTAATGACGTCACGCCGATAGCTTTCATGGCGTTTTTGACATTTGAAAAACAGATTAACAAACCTGAATTTTAAAATTGAAATAATAAATGTATACTACATTTTTCAGAACAGAAATCACCATTTTCACTTGCTTTTAACAAAATCTATCAATATTACATAATTTTGGATTTTTCCTTGCATGGTGCGAAATACCCTATTGATTCAGTGTTACATATCGAATTAAAAATCGATGCTTGGATTAATCGATCCCAGATCGCCGTCCCTAGTCGGAGGCGAGACCGGTGAGATAAGCAAGCACAGAAAGCAGTGGCAGTTGTATGTTTGTTTGTTTGTTTGTTCGTTGCAGGTGCGGCAGAGCTACATCCAGCGGCGGCTGCTCACCACGTACCGCGCGCTCGAGCGCATGTCGCAGTCCGACTTCAACCTGGACCGGCTCGAGGTCGGTTCCGACTCGATGTCACTGCGACGTATTGTCGTATTAATACAAGGCAAAAAAAAAAAAATATCACCTGCTGTTACGGTGAAGGAAAAAAACATCGTGAGGAAACCTGCATACCTGAGAGTTCACAAAAAATGTTCTCAAAGGTATGTGAAGTCCACCAACCCGCAGTAGGCCAGCGTGGAGAAGGAGACCCGACCCTGTAGTGGGTCATTAATGGGTAATGGATTATCAGCTGGCATGGGGGCCAAGACTTCAAGGAGATAGATATTTTTTCAAGTTGCTCACTTTATTTGAAACATATAATCGGAAAATCCTCTTGAAAAACGTTAGGACAAATGCTTTAAGAATTGGAAAAACATCAACGTTCGCGCAACACAGACCATTCTTGATATCATGAGAACCACACTTTATAAATTTCATCACAATTCAATCTTAATTCATACTAAAATATTGAGTTATTTTTGGCTAAGCAACATATTGAGTAAAATAATAATACATATATTATGATAATAAAATCCACAACTGAAGAGGAGTTTCGTTTTTAATCCACTTGGTGGCGTTTTGTCGTTTTGTGCCGCCCTCTATAGTTGCTGCACGGTTCTTATCACATGGCACATAATTGCAACCCTCAAAATAGCTTGGTAATTTCTTTTACACTCAAACATAATATGTAAAAGAAATTATAAGAAAAGAAAAGAAAAGAAAAGAATGCGTTTATTGTTGACTGTGACACGAGAAAGATGTTACAAAAATTATAATAAGTTAAGAACAGTCTACCCTATGCGGGCATACAATAATTATATCTTAGAAAACTAAAACTAAATTTTATATTATAATTATGTTAAAATAAGTTGTGATCGTTTAGCAGTCCAATTATTTATTTATTTTAATATTTTTCCTAATCGAACTCATCGGCTATGCAATGTGCCACCCATTTCTGAGTAAAGAGAGAAAAAGCCGGAGGAAAAAACTCTCGACACAGTTTTAATTTATTAATTTATTTATTTTTGCGCGCGTTACTACATTTCTTTTTAAAGCTGTTTATAAACATGATATTATTATATACTAGCTGACCCAGCAGGCTTCGCTCTGCCAATGAATTTTTTTTAATTTTTTTTATTTTTATTTAATAGCCTATGTTACTCAGGCTGAATGTAGCTTTCCAATGGTGAAAGAATTTTTGAAATCGGCCCAGTAGTTTTTGAGTTTATTCGTTACAAACATACAAAAATACAAATGTTTCCTCTTTATAATATTGCGAACTTTCTATTTCGTCCAAAACCAGTTTTAACAGCTTTGTTGATTTTAATTTAATTTTAATTTTATTTTCATCTTTAGCTTTAGCGTGATAGTGCATCCTCTCTGATTATACCCTGATATAAACACAAGGAAGCACTAGAAGTCGGCAGCTTTACAGGATTGTAAATGTAGCAATGTATTGATTGATTGATTGATTGATTGATGGCAGGCGGCGGCGGTGTCGGCGGTGTCGGGGCCGGGCCCCACCACGCTGGCCGTGCCGCAGACCAAGCCGCCCACCAAGTTCGTGCACCCCGGTGAGATATATCCTTGTTGTTTGTTGTTTTAACCCATTAATGACCCACTACAGGGTCGGGTCTCCTCTCACAATGAGAGGGATGTAGGCCGCCGTCCACCACGCACCACTACTGCCCGTTGGTGGACGAACATGCCGCGTGAGAACATTTTTTTTTGTGAACTCTCAGGCATGCAGGTTTCCTCACGATGTTTTCCTTCACCGTAACAGCAGGTGATATTTAATTTTATAAATCGCACATAACTTTTTTACAAAGTCATTGGTGCGTGCCACTGGGATTCGAACCCGGACCCCTCGATTCCAGGTCGAATTCTAAGCCACTGGGCTATCACCGCTGTACCTTATCCTTATATATCGGGTAAACCCGTACAGCGGGAAACCGTTGTATTCAGAGCGGCCAGGAGCGGGCGGAGTGACGTCGGTTAGGGGAGGCCCATGTCCAGCAGTGGACTGCCAAGGGCTGAAAGGAAGGAAGGAAGATATCCGGTAAGATATATCGCCTTTGCGTGTGGTATGCCTGCAGCGCTGTCGCCCACCGTTGGGTACAGATCTCCCACGCAACAATGGAGGCCTGGAGCATACTCCACCACGCCGCTCCAATGCGGATCGCTAGAGAGGCGGGTATTTTCGGGAGGCGGAAGTATTCTAGGCCAGGCCTGTTATGGGGCGAGACTCCCCAACGGTGGGCCATAAAATAATAATTAAAAAAAAAATTAAACTGACATCAAAAACGTATAATAAAAAATTTGTTACATACTTTACTACTATAGGCATACTATTTTTTGAGGTTGGTGTCTTTAGTATCGAATATTTTGTTTCTATTGTTAAATTTTGGCACCAACCTCAAAAATGGTGACAAAATTTATGTGATACTTTTTTGAAATCTGCAAAAATGTACTTGTCGTTGTCAGAAGCGGCCCACCTGGCGCTGACGGCGGCGGAGCTGGCGCGCGAGCGCGGGCGGCCGCTCAGCAAGTACGAGCGCAACATGATGATCTTCAACTGGCTGCACACGCTCGACGACGCCGCGCCCTTCTAGGCGTCTGCACCCCGCCGTGAGTGCTCTGGACCGTGGAGTGATCTGCGACCTGCTGTGAGCGTTCTAGACTGTTCTGCGATAGTCTGTGAGCGTTCTAGAACGTTCTAAGAGGTTCCGTGAGCGTTCTAGACCGTTCTACGACCTTCTGTGAGCATTGTAGAAAGTTCTACGACTTTCTGGAGCATTCTAGAACGTTCTAAGAGGTTATGTGAACATTCTAGGCTGTTCTGTGACATTCTGTGAGCATTCTAGACCGTTCTTCGACCTTCTATGAGCATTCTAGAACGGTCAAGAGGTTCTGTGAACATTCTAGGCTGTTCAACTACCATAAACCATTCTACGACGTTCTATAAGCATTTTAAACCATTCTACGACGTTCTGGGAGCATTCTAGACTATTCTACGACGTTCTGTGAGCATTCTAAACAAGTTTAAAATGATTTTGACTTCTTTGACGACTCAGAAATTGTAAAAAGAAAGGCTTAATACAATTGAAATCTTCAAATTCATAGTTTTGTTTGTATTTGCGTGTGTATATTCTTAATATACAGTGAGAGAACAGTGACTTTATGTTGAAGAATGTCTAGAACGTTCCAGAAGTCGTTAGAACCGTCCAGACATTGAAGGGATTGGATCATAATATGGACATAGGCTTAATTGATAAGAATATTTGGTAATTGTGTAGGTGTTGTGCTATTTATCGTTCACTCTAGTGTTTATACCATCCCAGGGCTCATGAGGGCCGATGCGTGACTAGCATCGGATAAGACCTCGGATAGGATTATCATCCTATTTGAGGTTGGATGTAGATGTCCGTGGATGCTAATTGTTATTTCCAAAACGGGACAGCTCTGTTTCTAACAGAAATGCAAGCATATGACGGCCGTGGGAATGTGTACTCAGGATCTGAAAAATGGACATAATATCAATTTATCATAATCATTAACATATTAAGTAATTACAATATCCGAGCTTCTTATATCATTGAAAATAAATCTGCCGATTACTTAAATCAATATTAATCCCAGATATAGATCTAAACTAGACTTTGCCCGCGACTTAGTCTGCGTGGAATTCTTAAATAGCCTTAGTTACTCTTCATTACATCAGCTATCTGCCAGTGAAAGTACCGTCAAAATTGGTCCAGCCGTTCCAGAGATTAGCCGGAACAAACAGACAGACAGACAAAAATTCAATATTATTTTCGTATATGTACCGTTATATTAAGTACAAACAATCACTCCAATTTTGTTTATTTGACAATGATAAGTGTAACGTCGCGCAAGCTTTGACACGGGAAGTACCTACATTTATCTATTTAGATCTATATCTGTGATATTAACTGTGTGTATTGTAATATAATAATATAATGTTTAAGAATAAGGTATTTCTGGTATCTTCTTAATATCTTTGAACCATTTTTATGGCTATTATAATTTCTAGTTTTTTTACATATATAATTTATTCCTCATATTATTATCTATTTGTACCATAGTGTAACATAGTATTGCAATGTTAAACACGGCACAAAACGAATTTTTGTATGATATATTTTTGTGTAGTTAATACGCACAGAAATATAGATCAATCTTCCAATATTTTGGGGTAGAGAAACTTTATTCTAAACCAATTTGAGGCTGTATAAGTATTTTGTAAGCGTCTATGGATATTTATTTTTTTTTGACATTTTTTTTACACAAAATGATAATATGGCAAGCTGCCAATCGTTATTGAAAGAAAAGCAAGTATTTGATTAATTATGTTTTTAAATAATGTTTTTTTTTTAGTTTTAAATGTTTTTTCAAGTTATTTAAAATTCAAATATACCTCATTTCATTGCAAACATACCTAAAAAATTATGGCATAAATTCACAGGTAAATTATATCAGTGATCGTAAACTTTAAAAAAATGAATCCTGATGTGGTAAAAATATTTCAAAAGTAATTTTTATTGTAACTGACTAAAATTCTGCTTGTCAGTAACCCATTAATGACCCACTGGCGGGTCGGGTCTCCTCTCGCAATGAGAGGGATGTAGGTCGCCGTCCACCACGCACCACTACTGCCCGGTGGTGGACTATTCTGCTTACATAGTACTTCAACAGCCACCGAACGAGACGTTCTCTAACAATAAACTGAGACCCTATCTAAAACCACGCTTATTATAAGATTATATTTTTGTAATTTAACGTTTGGTTTATCTATCCAATGTTTCTATCTGAGTTCCTCTTCTGAAACGAGTATTCCATACCTTAGAAAGTATACCTACCTTAGTAGATACACCAATGCAAGAATGTTATTATGCAATATGTAGTCTGCCAGTTAACGCCGGAAATTAATAACCGGTCTTCGGATTAGAATAGCTCTAATATTGTTTGTTTGCCGGGCAACATCTGTTCTATCTGTTCTATTTCTAAGCAATTATATAGAGTAGGTATATTGACAACCAAAAATTATCTTTCTCAATCCATATTATTATCTGATGATTGGTTATTAATTTCGAGCTTAAAAAAGTAGGTACCAAACCTCAAATTTCTGACAAGCACGTTTCCACTGAAACTTCTATGTTTTCAAGATAAAATCAAGGTATTATACTAGATATATAGAAGCCAGGCTTTCAACTGTCATTCGGTTAAAAAGAGAGAGAAGATTGCGGTACCTTCTCTAGCTCTCTTCTCGCGCATGTGCAATTTGCGAGAAATCATTTTAGGTATTGAAATTTTTTAATGCGCATGCGCGAATTTTTTTAATGCGCACGCGTTAGTAGTAAGATAGGGTACCATAATCTTATATCTCTTCCTACATTTCCACTTAGAGGCAGCCGTATGTCTCCCCTACTCTAGTATAATAGTATGGATAAAAGTTGCAACTGTTTTCAGTAAAACACAAGATTGACAGAAACATTAGTCACCAACACAATGTTGACAACACAAAAGTTGTCAATTTTTGTTGGTTGGTTGTTCAAGAACCAACTTAAAGTATGTATTTGTAATTGATAAGGTTGCTAATATTTATAAAGCAAGTCATTTAGTATTGTTTTAGATATCATTTGAGTATTTATTTTAATATTTACAATACAGATCTAATTTTGTATGTATTTATAACCTGTGGCCTTACTCTTGAAAACGATATCAATTTCAATTCCGATTCCGATCTAATCTGAACTGTCACATCATTTGGTAGGTACTCTTGAACGCAATTGGCATTACTCTTTGGCATTAAGAAGATTGCAACGAAAATTAACGAAATGACACAATTTCATTTAGTTCTGTAATATCCGTTCAATATTGGAAAAAAAAGCGCTAGTGTGCAACAATTCCAATGACGATCGATCGGAATTGATCTCAAGAGGACCAGTGAAATCAAACACCTCTATGAAAATCTGTGAAATTTATGTCACTGGTCGCACTAAAGATTAAAATTAGGCGCGCATGAATTGGTTGAATCAATTCTTTGAAGTGTTCAGAATTGGCTCTGAAAACATTTTAATAGCTACTATTAAACCTTAAAATTAAATTTATTATAAAATCAGTTCCTAAATTTTGTTTGTGAATATTTAGTTTGGATTTTATTTTGTTGTTAACTGTTTATCTAATCGACTAATGGACGGTTTCAATAATCGATCTTTGGATTGCATTAGGATTTGGATGTGTTGCGGCCAGGTAACATCTATTATTTCAAAGGAATTTGAAGGAGGATCTTGGCAACTGATCAGTATCAATCTTAATCTAAGATCGGTTAACGAAACCCAACGTAAATTAACTACGCATTTATCAATAAAACATTAAAATCTAGATTAGTTTTTAATCTCATTTGACAGTATTGTATTGAAATAATTATGGCTGTTTCAATGTAGATAATAAATATTATGATATTTATTCTAATGTAAAATTAATAATTTATAATATTTAATTTGTGTGTAATGTGATGTAAAACATTCCTTGTATAATAACTAATGAGTATAGCTGTAAGAAATTAGTGTTTTTATTTTGATTTTGTCGCTCGCGCTGGTATCGTACATGTTATTTATAATATACATGTGTATATGAATCAAATAATTATTGTTTTAATAAAACCAGGCCCTTTTTATCCCTGTGATTTTGATCATATCGTCCTGACTGGATGTTATAATAAAAATTTTAACGCTTAATTTGTTTTTTTACTTAATCCCCTTTCGACTGGAAAAAAATTAGTAACGATGAAATTTTTGAAAGAATTTACTGTGATAAATTTCTGTGTAGGGTGAAGAATCAAATTTTTTCCATGAAAAAAATCTTAAATTCAAACAGTCGAAAGCATAGCACTATTTCTCTATTCACTACTTTTCGTTGCAGCGCCCCATTCAGGAACAGTTACAATCACAAAATTTAAGTCACACAGAATACTGAGATTCAATAAAAAGAAAAATTAAAAATATCGAAAAAAAACCATGATAGATAAAATGTAATTGAAAAAGGATAAAATAATTTAAAAAACCAGACAGAATTTATATAACTAGAGACAAACGTACAAAGCTTTTGTATTTGATCTATCTTATGATCTACTAGACGGCGCCCGCGTGGATTTTAGAACTTGGTGCAGAGAAGGATAAAAAGTATCCTATATGTTAATCCAGGTTATGATCTCTCTGTGTACCAAATTTCATCTTAATCTGTTGAGCCGTTTTTGTGTGAAAGAGTAACAAACATCAATCCATACTCACAAACATTCGCATTTATATGTAGTAGTATGTTATTTTTGTGAGTTTATTCCAATTACCATGCAATAACAAGGCCTAAAACGTAGTCTTTATACCGTGGCAATGGTGGTTAAATTAAATAAAACACCATTATTCGACCCAAATCAGTTTATTTTCATTAATACATCCTTGGATTCAGCTGATCGCTAGAGTTACAGGCTGATTTTTGAACAATTCAAGTTAATTTTGTACATAACTGCAAAGAATATACATGTTTTAGATAACATAATCATAACTTTACAAAAGATACTTTGTTCCTAATCATTTAGGTTACTTACATTTTTTTTTATATATAAACATTGGTTTTCGAAACATTTACGAAAACAATTCAGTCATAGCTAACATAGCGACCATGTAATTTTATCATTAAACTTATCTAAGTTTACGGAAATTTAAACTTAAAATGGTTACAACATTGCGTTGATTTAAAATACATAAATAATCTAAATCAACAAATAATTCAGTATGGAAAGTAATTTGGTTCATGAGTAGAAATAATATTTAATTCTTATATCTAAAAATTTGCCATCTACTGATTACTTTTACAAAATTAACTTTTTCCCCTTTTTACAAGGAAATTGGCACACAAGTATAATATAGAAAGTA